>PVJH01002040.1:0-181609 GCA_004026705.1 Nesogale talazaci
TTTTTTTTTTTCAGTAAAGCTGCATTCGACAATTTGGGAACAGTTTTAGCACCATTCTGCACCATGGTGTTCCAGCCAGAAATGCCAGTTTCTCTAAGGGCTTCCCTCCAGAGATTTGGAAGTCTGCCCTCGCCTGCAGGCGTCTTTGGAGGCCACAGGGCTACCAAGCCGGAACCCTTTTAGCTTGTAATCTAGAAAATAGTTGGACCTAACGTCGGCTGCAGCGACTGGTCTCCATCTCCTCCCTTGGGCAGGGCCGCCTGCCTGAGCCCCAGATTCGCGGCCCTGCAAAGGGCGCGCTGGAGCTGCGGTTATTTGACCTTGAGGCATCGAGCTCTCAATAACCCTGTTTCGTGTTTTCTACATGAGACTTAGTAGCCTGATACACAAGTTACCCCCTCGGATGCGTCCAAGTGGGGATAGATTGGCTCTGGAAAGACTGGACAAGCAGAAGTATGAAAGCATTTTTTCCTTTTGAGGAGCAGTACAGATCTTCGTTCCCAGTGCCAGGACCCTTATAAGGGACCCTCAATGTAGGGACAGCTATTCCTCTGAACCTGATCGAGCCCAGAACATTCTACCTGTAGTTGAGGCAGCGGGGGAGTTTGGTCCCCAGCCAGTCTCCAAGCCTTTCACCCTAATTGAACTTACGCTAATTAAGAATGACTTGGGCAGTACTCTAACAAACCTGAACAGTACATAGAGCACTTTCAGCATCTTACACTAGTCTATGATTCAACCTGGAAGGACGTGATGGTAATGCTGGGCCAGACTATGACAGACTTTGAGAAAGAACGAGTGCTTAAGGTGCTAGAAAGTTTGCAGAGGAATTGCATGTGATGAATGAAAGATACCCAGTAGGGGAAGCAGCTGTGCCCTCAATTGACCCTGCTTGGAATCACAATGATTCTCAGGAGAAGTGGGCATGGGAACATTTCCTGGTGTGCGTCCCTAGTGGTCTAAAGACAGGTAGACAAAAGGCTATTAATTATGCCAAAGTGACAGCAGTCCATCAGGAACCTACAGAGTCTCCTGAAGATGTTTTAGAGCAGCTAAAGGAAGCCTTAAGGAACCATACTGCTATAGATGTAGATTCCCATGAGGGGCAAGTCTTAATCAGGACAAGTTTTTTATGCAGGCTGCTCCAGACATTCGCAAAAAGCTTGTGCAAAGACCTGAAGGAGCAAGTCTAGAGGAAATGGTTGCTTGTGCTAATACAACCTTTTATAATAGGGAGCAGGAGGGGGGTGTTAGGGCTCAGGAGGAAAGAAAGCAGGATGGCTGGCACGCCCAGGTATTGGCTGCACTTAAGGACTGACGCCCGTCGAGTGCCTCCCAGGTTCCTCAGACCTCTGATCCAGGCACCAGATGCTATATCTGCTGAAGACCGGGCCACTGCGCCGGAAGCTGCCCTAATTGGAACAGACCTCCTCAAACGCCATGTTTCCATTTCAAGCAGACAGGCCATTGGGCTAGCCTCTGTCCTAAGGCCACAAACCTGGAGGGGAAGCGCCCCTAGGCCGACCTGCAACTGCTTGAGGATGACGATTGAAGACGCCCAGTCTAGATGGCCCAGCAACAATTGCTTACGGTAACTGGTCTGGAACCTAGGGTAAGCATCCATGTGGCAGGTAGGTCAGTACATTTTCTTTTAGACACTGGGACCAGCTATTCTGTCCTTACCTCTTTCCCCGGACCCCAGCACCCGGTACTTGCTCCATTCTAGAAGTGTCAAGAAAACCAATAGGTAGACACTTTACTGAACCTCTCAAGTGCCTATGGGATAGCTTGTATTTTTCTCATAGCTTTCTGGCCATACCTGAGTGTCCGGCTCCTCTCCCAGGTCGAGAGGTGTCATCCAAGCTACACACCAGCAGAGTCATCGGGCCTCATCCTGGTCCCTCTGCAGCATTCCAAATGCTCCTCACGATGAAGGAGCGGCAAGCACCCGCACAGGAACCGTGGGAGTAAGCCGGAACTCCTGAAGTTTGGGACACGGAGGTCCCCGGCAGAGCTAAGTGAAACCCTGGAAGCCATCATCGGATCTCTGTGAGACGGAAGCCATAGATGAGTAGCCCTGTGAGCCGCTGGACGGTCTTAAAATGGTGTTTCATCGCCACTCCAGGTCAAACGAGAAATCCACAAAGAACTACCTCAAACCCCTCACAGCCTTGGAGCCAGGAAATGATTTTGCCCTATGATTACAATGAGCAAACGCTCATGCCTGTTATATTTTTTATTTATTCCTTTCCTGTGACATTACTTATTCTAAAGGGACTGTCACTTTACAACCTTTCCATCTCAGTTAAAATGTTCTTTTTGTCTTTCAGATATACCCAGGTCCCCAAACCGCTAAACCAATGTTCCACCTCCTGAATCATCATCCAGACCCTAAAGGGTCAGCCCTTTCAATAGAGGAGGAAGGGTATGGACCCAAACCCCACATCGCCCTTTATCAGCAGGAAGTAGCTAGAGATGTCGTCTTACATTATCCCAAAGATTGGGGTCCATAGCTCTTCAGGGGGGAATGATAGTAGATAGAATAGCAGAAGGTGCAGGGCATCCATTTGGGGCCAAATGAAGCAGTCACACATTGCGCATGTTCCAAGATCTGGGCTGCTGAAGAAAATGCTGCAACTGGATTGGTTCAACTGAGTCAGGTGGTTGTGATTCAGCCAATAGAGTCAACCAGAGTTGTTAGTCACACCCTTCACCAAAAAGCTTGAAAATTGAAGCGCCTTTAGCCGATCTCTCTCTGTTAAGCAACTTCCCAGCTGACGAATGTGTATGTGAGATTTTCTAAACCTAAAATGAACTAAACATAAAATGCCTCTAATGTTCATAAAACTTGTTTGAATCATAAACCAAGTTTTGGCTTAAATTCTTTTTTGCATGGAGCCAAGGACTGAGGTATATTTATGTCTGAGGAGACGTAACAGTTCCCCCTCTCTACCCCACTCTCCCTCCACCCATTTGGTATCTCCACTCTCACCATAGGTCCTGAAGGGTTCATCTGTCCAGGATTCCCTGTTATTTTCAGCTCCCATCAACTCATTATGGGATAGAAAGCCCAGTCTTTCTCCCACTGGGTGGCTGCTGGTTACCAACTGGGACCAGACTAGTCACAAGAAAGTGGAGATTTAAAATGTCCCCCGTGTCTAACTATGTCTATTAACTTTCCCCTCAAATATAGCTCCTTCGGACAACTTGCATATATTAAAGTGACCAGATTTTAACATTAGTAAAGTAGGACACCACTGAAGGGAGGGGGAGGGACAGGAGTTCTCCCTGTTCTCCCACAGTTCCCTAGTTTATTTTGCATTCTTTTCAAAAATTGGGACTTTTTAAAAACACCATGGGACACAGGGAAAATTGTTTAAGATCCAGACTGGTTCTGCAGTCCACTGCAACACTCCAGAAAAACTCACAAAACTGTAAGGAAATGTCTCATGTGGTCATGGGTGCTGTGTAGCCCCAAATCCAAAGGCATGGCAGAGCCAGAAGAGAAAAATGTCCAAAAGTCTCAGCAGGTCATCGTGCTTCTACCAGAGTTCAGTCAGGAAAGAAATTAGAGGTATAACTTTTCAGGTGATATGCTGAAGACTTGTATATTGGCACCAGCATTTATACCCCATGCAAGGAAAGAAAAGATGGTGTCTTCAATCATACTCTCTAGTACTCTTTAAAGTGCCCCCAAGGAAACAAAGGGTATGACGCGCTTCACACCTTCTAAGGGCAAGTTTTAATGCCACCATAATCCTGCCCATTAGTATAGAGAGTGTCTTCCAAAATAGGGTTATGGTCACAGGCGTGGAGTCCAGAATTATATCATGCCACATAAGGAATTATGGATAGAAGGACCACATCAAATGACTACTTTTCACTCAGAAGCTGAGGTGACTGAGAAATACAAGGCTCCCAGAATTTTTGGGAATACAGATTTTGGATGGCTTTATACTTCAACTGGTTACAAATAGGATTCAAGGCAACCATCTATTTGTTTTATTATATTATGGAATTTTTCCAATATAATTTTTTTCTTATTTTACATAAGATTAGAAGTTGTGGTATAATTAATCCCCAATTATGCATTATAGTAATAATTTCTTTAGAAGATTTAATACTAGATTAGACTCAAGGAATTGGAGAGAAGGCTACCTAACACTTCCAACACACTATTCTACTACATTCCCCCCCACTCCTCCATTGACTATTATGTTGGTCTGGGTAGACTAGAGAAACAAACTCATGGATACACACATGGATATAAGGGTATGGTTAATATACCAGAGGAACAGGGCATTGAGAAAGCATCCCAGCCTAGTCCAGGTTCAAGTCATTAGTCCGATATTAACCCATATGCCCGATATCAGTCTCTAAAGTCACCTTCTAACTCATGCAGTCACAGGCCAGTGGGTGCAGAGTCCTGGCGTCAGCAGGGCTCTCCCCAGGCCTCCTCGCTTCCAGGGCTCAGGGTCTATCAGCAGCATTCAGTGGTGGTAGAAGCAACTCAGCCCTGGCTGGGGTCTCCATGTGGCTTCTCCAGCTTCAGAGGTCTGGTTCCATCAGGGTAAAGCCATGTGGCTTCTCTTCCCGCTCGTCCAGCTCCTTGGATGCTGCCATCATGTCTTGTCCCTAATTCATCATCCCTGAGACTAACTCCCAACAAATGGGGAGATAGCTTCTCATCTCCACTAGGGAAATATCATGAGATTTCCCAGAAGTCTCAGGAGAAAGCCATACCCTCATGGAGGCCTCATTGGTTACTCAATGGCTATTTCCAGATTATCAGGCTAGACTCCACCCCTACATCTCAATCATGAAATCAATATAAGCATATGACCGCCACAATTATATTCCCTCATATCTGTGGGTGCTGCAGTGTGCTGCCATGTGCTACAGAAACTCACAAAACATTGGAGAAACCTGTGTGCTATTCAATCCATAATCCAAATGAAGACAGAAATAAGCCAAATGCAGGATAAAAAGCCAGAAAACAAAATGTCCAAAGGTCATAGCAGGTGTTCTTCTGTAAAAGTTCAAGTCAGGAAATAGAAATCTGGCCTTCCAGATGAGGTGATAGGTGTTGGAATTGTAGGTGGTACCCTTACTTATCCAAGGAAAATAATAAATGGTATCTTAAGCCACAACCTCTACCAGAGTAGAGTAGACAATGCTTCCAAAGAAACACAGAGTGGCTGGGTTCACACGCCCTAAAAGACATGTCTTGATACCAGTCTATTCCTGTCTACTAGTAGAGAATTCCTCAAAGCCCAGAATTATAATATATCCAATAAGGAATGATGGCTAGAAGTGCCATGTTTGTTGACTATTCCTCACTTATTATCCATTTCCAGTAATGTCATCAAATGGCCAAACTTATTTGTGCTTTACTGACTGGCACATATGTTCACTCCTTTTGAAAATTAACGCTCACTTGTACATTCTTAACAATTGTGTATTTGCTCTTTAAAACTTTGCTTCTTGTCACCTTCTTTGACCTCATTTATTCTGACTACATCTAAACTCTTTGTACATTATTATCAGCTATCATATAAAAGATAATCTTTTATAGATCACAAAAGATAACAAGTCCTAACAGAAATTATATTAAATGTGTGAAATGATATAAAGAGTTGTAAATGGTTATAGGGTCAAAGAATATGAGTTCATAAACACTCACCCAAAAAAATGTGAAATTCTTGGAAAGGAGAATGAAAATATTAGGATATATAAGTAAGCAGTGAATAGGAAATAATTAAATATATCATACACAGAGGGAGGAGAATTTTTAAGATCTAAAGATACACCTCATTACACAAGCAAACTCACTGCCATTGAGTTGATTCTGCCTTCGAGGGATGCTATAGAACAAGATCAAACTGCCCTATAGGTTTCTAAGACTAACTCATCATTGCAGTAAAAAGTCTCGTCTTCCTAGTAGATACACAGAACGAAAGAGAAAACCTGTTTGAGTTAGGGGAATGACTGAATAATAAAGTGGAACCTAGTAGATAAGGAGATAAAGGAAAGGTGAAGAGGCATGTGGGAAACACTGCTAGGTATTTCTTCTATGTTAACTGTTCTCTTGCTCCAGAATCCTGGGCTGTACTATGCCCAGCTTCTCCCTGAACAGTCAGAGTTGTTTTCTGGGAAGTTTCTTTAAAGGAACCTATTTAAGGGAACCTATTCAGCAGTATAGAAGAGACTAATGTTTAGCCCTATTTTCTTTTCATTAGCGCCTATGTTTTCAATGTATAAAGAAATGATTACTGGAGTCTGATAACTACCAGGAGCCATAACAGAGTATGTTAAGGTTAGACCTTACTTTCTTGATGGCTTTCTTAATCTACCTCATTGGCTCTGATTTCCTTAGTGCTGCATTTCCAACAGAGGCAAGTGAAAATCATTTTGGGGTGAGAAGGTAGGTGTGTATTCAATGTAGCCAAAGCTAATTTATTGAAAGCAGCACAATGAAAAGAATAATGTATTTCAATGAAGAATGAAAATTCATAGGAGAAAGCAGAAAGAAAGAAATGTCTTTTCCACTGATCAATAGATATTATTGTCCTGTGGACAGTAACTGGCAATTGAATTTTCATATTAAAATAAAAAGAGAAACATCATACATTTCTTGCAGTGAATTTTCTGAAGCTGAGCCATAGTCAAAGAGAATCTAAAATCTGAGGCACTTAGTGTGTGTGTAAATATATGCAGATCAGCCTGAAAATAGAGTTTTAACTTTATCTTGTCTTGACATGAGTGTAGAAGTCATGTTGACTTTTAAAATTGCCTTTTAAAACAGAATTTTCCCCCTCTTTTCTTCTTAACCTTATGCACTAGGTACAATGATTTGGCTTGCTTTTTCCCATCTGTGATATAAGATGTCAGCAGCCTCTTCCAAGAGGGCCATTCCTTTATGGTCAGAGAGATGAAGGATGGTGATAGACTATGTTGGTTTTCTTTCCAATGTTGCTTTGGAAAGTCTTGAAAAATAGCATTATCAGAATTCTTTACAACATATCTCTGGGAAACAATATCCTTGAGAAAGTATTTTTAAATGCATGTTAGCAGAAGAACAACTCCTGTAATTACTGCAAGGGTAATACATTATTTAATGAAATTTTCCTAACTGAAGACTTTAACTCACACCAGATGACCTTTCCCTGCATGGGTTTGGTCAGAAGGTAGAGGAAGATAGTGATAAGGTTGACCTGTGAGTAACTGCAACAGGGTTCCCTGGAGTGGCATCGTGCTGTGTATAAAATGAGCCCTTTGTTTGGTGGTTTTACAAGCATGTACAACCCCTATGGAAAGTTATATGATGCTGCCTGAGACAACTGGGAATGGAAATCCTGTATGATACTGAAATACTGCTATTGGGCAGATACTTCAAAGAAGTAAGAGATAGAAGAGGAACAGCTATCTGTTCTCCTATGCATATTACAGCACCATTCACAGTAGCAAGAAGCTGGAAACAGCCCTAATGCCTATCCGCAGAAGAATCCTAAAGAAACAGTGGTGCATACACACAATGGGATTCTATAAATCCCTAAAAATCAGTGACAACTACATGAAGTACCTCATAATATGGATGAACTTATGCTGAGATAAGGTAGCCAATCACAAAAGGACACATTATATTATGTGGATATTATTTATTATGATGATAAACACCAAGATAAAGGCAGGCTTCAAATTTCTAATGCAGTTTTCTAAACATGGAGATAGAGAACTTGCCTAGCACCCATGAATTTTATATCACTCCCCTAATATGGGCATCTTAAAAATCACTTCAATCACTTCAAAAATCACTTCACTACTTTGGAGGGAAGGGAGGAAGAAAACCCTTCATTTGTTACCATTCAACCTTGTGATAAAGCCACCCCAAATCAATAGACACTACCACTACAAGAGTGATAAACTAACCTGTCTGGAATGTCAAAGCAAGACTTGGAAAGAGGAGTGTGTATGTTTTGACAAGATGTTTACATTTCTGTTGATGGATAAACTGGGAGAAGCGATCAACCTTGCATCAGGAAAAACAAAACAAAAGCAATCACTTAAAAATACTTACATAGAACCCAAATAAAGATTACGCCCAGCATAATGTTCCAAATTAGACAGTATTGACCTTGTCTCTGTGCAGCCCTTGGCTACCCAGACCAAGTGCTTTAAATCACTAGGACGTGAGACTGTCCTTTCTAGGCACATCCTCCATAGTTCACATTCAGAAAGATTCAATGTGGAAAACCCCACTAAGTGAACTTGGCTATGCCTCAAACTCACCTAAAGCCCTTAGACTTAAGGCTGAAACTCCCTAGTGTGAAGAAAAATATATGACTTTCATTCTAAGTCCATGGAATTGGCAGTTTGGAGACTTTGGTTCTGATCTCTT
Source organism: Nesogale talazaci (assembly GCA_004026705.1). Taxonomy (NCBI): domain Eukaryota; kingdom Metazoa; phylum Chordata; class Mammalia; order Afrosoricida; family Tenrecidae; genus Nesogale; species Nesogale talazaci. The sequence continues at coordinate 8,399 of PVJH01002040.1, forward strand.
GCCTTGAGAATACTTGTGTTAGTTCGGGTTGATGAGAGAAACTAATACAGGGATATTTGTGTGTGTCTAAGAGAGAACTTTATTTCAAAGAATAATTATATGTTAAGAAACTGTCCAAATCAAGTCTTTAAGTCTGATATTAGCCCATATGCCTGACACTCATCTATAAATTCCTCCTCAGACTCAAGCAACACATCAGTTACATGCACATGATGATGGATGCAGGAAAATCACAGGCCAGTGGGTAGAAAATCTTGTGGATCCAGTGGCAGTAGAAGCATTGGGTGTCAGTCTCCATGTGGCTCTTCCAGCTGCATGTGGCTCTGGCTGCCTTCAACATAGTTCCTTGTTGCTTATCAATAGGAATGTCAAGCAGAGAGTGTGTGTGTCTCACCTCTATGTAGGAAAAGAGGAAAACCAGAATCCTCATGAGAAGGCCACACCCACAAGGAGGCATCAAATAGGCTATGATTTGATTGACAGACTAGACCCCACTCCTATAACCTATTTAGCAAATGGACATGAAATGATATAACTATCACAATACCAAAAATGGCCAAGGATGACCATATATTTACTATTTTAATGTCCTCCTTGCTTGATTATGACATGTATTAATCTGATAATCATATTTCTGGCTTTGTGAAGGACTGTTATTTGAAATTTTACCCCATATCCAGTTCTATTATTGGTATAAATTTTTCCAGTCACTTAATCTTTTTACTTGTACAAGTAAACAATTTTAAGTTGTCTAGAGCCAACTTATACTTGTATAATTTTCTTTTCTCAACAGTGTGTTAAATTCTATGTTAATGGATAAATCAATAGCCCAATCAATAGAATTACTTTATGCCCCAGAGATGACTGACAATGTTTTCTATCATAAAACAATAATGAGGTCACTTGTATGAACAAGAGATATATGTAAACCATAGATATATGACAGTATTGGGGGCAGGCACTTAATTCTAACATGAATATAAGAGCAATTAGTCCTAATGTTATGGTCCTACTCAATGCTTATCTTCATTGGACATGTCACTGAATACATAGGTGCTACATCAAAGTGTAGCGAAGAAAACAGACACCAACTATCAAAAATGATAGTGTTTACAGTCTTAAAGGCTTGTCTTTAAAACAAAAAGAAGCCATCTAAGTGAGACATCAATTAAGTCTACAGGGAAGAAGCACACCAACTTATGTGAATCAATGGTTGTAAGTATAAAATTCAAATCTAAAGAAATATTATCAGAGCTTAACTTGTGAACATACTGTTTGCTGAAGGACATGGATGACAGTGGAAACCTAAAATCCAATTGTAGGGTCCCTACATGGATTAATCCTCCTGTCAACACCCTCTAACCATAATCAAGGTGTGAGTCACCTTGCTATCAGACAGAGAGCATCACAAATTCAATTATGACAGAGGTAGTTAAGTCAATATGTAATACCTTTACACTTGATCACCATTTGGACCCAGTTTGATATTAAATCTACTTGTTTCATATTAAAATAAAAAAGTGAAGGGTAAATGCACATAGATTGAGCCTCAAGTGAATTCCCTCAGGTCACTGTTCAGGGATATGAATATCCTGGGGAATGTGCAGATTGCAGAGGGAAACGGATTATTGAAGAACAAGTTGGATTAAAATCTAACACCTTATCATTTGATCTCCCTTTTGACCCACTTAAAATTTGCTGTGGTTTTTCATATTACTATTTTCTTTTCCACTGAAGTTTTTTTTCTAGTTTATTTTGTTATTTTTGTTGATGTTTTCTCTTTTCCCTTTTTTTCTTCTTCTTCTTTTTTTTTTTTTTTTTTGGTATTCCTTTTCTTTCCAGGAAAGTTATTTCTATAGAATCAGTACAAGATTAATGGCTTATTGAGGGCAAAAGAGGTAGGGCTGGCACAGATACCCTCTGTGCAAGGGAATAATGGTGACTGCGGGCTCAAGTCCCTCCCTATAGCCATCCAAGGCCCCAGGGCTGAACCCACCGCAGTTTTGATTGCCTGTGGCCAGTGGGTGCACCCAGTGCCAGTGCCTGATCACTTCCAGCCTTCAGGCAATCATGCTTGTCTGGTCGGTGGGGTCCCAGCCCGGCCATTACAGGGAGTGACTTGGCAATCCCCGCACACCATTTCCCCTGTGATCTGAGCCACAGAGAAGCTCAAGTCGCCTGCTGCGAACACGGCTGGAACGGAGGGCCAGATGGGAGTTTGTCAAGCTTGCTGCCATAGGTTGCTGCATCAAATCTAGGCTGCCCCATGTGCTGCTTTGTCCTAGGTGGGAGTCTGTGGGGAGCCTGTATGCGCTGGAATCCGTGTGGACACAAAGCAGGCAGTTGTCTGGTGTTGGGGTCTTAGCTCATCACCCACTGCCACCAGTGCGAGCTGGGAGCGTGTCGCTTTGCCTTATCGCAAGAGTCTGAGTGGGGACCGGGACTATGACGAAAACCCTGGGGGATTCAAGACTGCCTGCTGCAGGCCGACAGCGCTCTGTGACTGGAGCTGCAAGCTAGCAGAATCACAAGCCAGGGTCTTACAGGCCAGTCTCTAGTTGCCTCACTCATAGTCCTGAACTGGGTCTTTGCAAGCCCACACAGTGACTGGGTCAACGGAGAGTGATTCCCAGGCCCAGAGGCCATCCCTTCCTCAAACTAATCCTAGTTCTTAGAATACTAAGGTTGCAGACCAAGGTCTGGGAACTCACCCAGCCCAGGCGGTTCACACCTCCTTAGGTCCGAACATCATCGCCATCCCCCCAGAACACATTATTCTAATACTACCCTGAAAATATCCCTCAGTCAAATTGAGCTCCCCTTAGTTCCCCCAATGATGCTTGCCACCTCTTACCACTATTGAGTTTTGAGTCAACACAGTATCTGCCTACACAGCAACTGGACCAATCTCCATAGTAGACAACAGGCAGCCCATGAAAACACAATTGCCAATCATACTGTGAAGGTACACACGGCCTTTTGGTCTCCCAGAAACATGACACTGACCTCTTCAAAATAATCATGTAAACAACAGCATACCACATCACTCTTAATAATTAAACTAGAAAGACAAACCACATCAACAGAACCAAGGTCACTCATAGAAGAATCTGATATGCATCTGTCACAAAAAGAAACTTTCAAAAAATTGCTTGAAGTAATATAGGAGATAAGGAAATGGGATGAAGTCCACAACAGAGGGAATACAGTCCAAGCACCAAAGGGAAACACAGGAGTTGACAGAGGAAGTAGCAGAATTTTCAACCAAGATTGCCGATATAACAATTAGACTAGAGGAGGCTGAGACCCGTATCAGTGATCTTGAAGACAATCAGGCTGACCTCAGCAAATGAGAAAGACAATCAAACAAGATAATAAAAGAGGCAGTAGAAAACTTGAGATCACTGAATGATGCAATGAAAAGGAATAACATCCAAATTATTGGACTACCAGAACAAGACACAGTAAAGAAGTCAACAACTAATTTAACAAGGAAATTTCTGGAAGAAAATTTCCTCAACCTAATGAATGAGAACCAGTCACTCATAGAGGAAGCAGAAAGGACACCAAATAGACCAAACTCCAGGAAGAGCTCACCAAGGCCTATAATAAACTATCCTACTTTGAGGAAAAAGAGAAAATCCTGAGAGAGTGAGAGAAAGGAGAGTCCTTACAAGAACTGTCAGGTAAGAATATGTGCAGACTTGTCAACAGAAGCCATGAAAAGGAGAAGAAAGTGGACCAATATCTTCCAGAAGTTGAAAGAAAACAGCACCTCTCCTAGACTTCTTTATTTTGCAAAGTTATCTATTAAGATATAAGGAGAGATAAGAGTTTTTCAGGACAAGGAAAAACTTACATAATATGCTGCTAGACACCCAAGCCAGAGGAAGATTCTTGATGACTCAGTTGGACTCAGTTGGACCAGATTCTTGATGACATGTTGGATCAGAAGACCAACACCCAGCAAGCACAAACAGGAGAACATCATATAGTCCAACCTGACCCAGAAGCCAATGAACCAATACCATTCTCCAAGAAAATATGGCCACAGGAAGAAAACAAAGCAACAAAGGAGGACCCCACAAAAGCACAACACAGCAATAAAAATGGTGATAGGAAAACATCCAAATCAAAAGTCATAAAATATCAGCAATGAAGCCCCAGATTGGAAAAATAACTCTAAATGTCAATGGCCTTAACTCAATCATTTAAATAAAAAGACTGGTGGGCAGGCTTGGAAAACATAATTCATAAATTTGTTGCCTGCAGGAAATATCTTAAGCTCACAGACAAGAATAAACTAGGAATAAACGGCTGGAGGAGGATATATCAGGCAAATGGTGACTCAAAAAAAAAAAAAGGAGGTATTGCAATCCTAATATCAGACAAAACTGAACTCATGGTTCAAGTCATAAAAAGAGATAGGGAGAGGCATTTTATAATGCTCAAAGGACCATTTCTCCAGGATTCTGTGAGCATAATAAACATATGCATCAAATAAAAGACCCACAAAATTTGTCAGACTATTCAGAACATGAAAAACAATGTAATAGAATCAACAGTTGTAGTAGGGGACTTTAATGCACCACTCTCAAAGAAAGACAGGTCTCTGGGAAGGAAGCTCAGCAAAGGAACTGTAGAACTAAACACTACAACTAGGCAACTAGATCTGATAGACATCTTTAGAGCTTTCCATTCAAATGCAAAAGAATACACATTCTTCTCAAGTCCACATGGCACATTTTGAAAATTGACCCGATGTTGGGACACAAGAAAGCCTAAGTAAATTCAAACATGTAGTGATTATACAGACATTCTTTTCTGATCACCATGCCATAAAGCTGGAGATTAATAAAAGGATCATCAGTAAAACAAGAGCAAACAGTTGAAGGATGAATAATGAGCTTCTATGGCATGAATGTGCACTGACCTAGATTAGAAGGGAGATCAAAAAGTTTGTAGAAGTTAATGAAAATGAGAATACTTCATATCAAAACCTTTGGGATATAGTGAAAGCAGTCATCAGAGGTAGTTTTACTGCAATAGGAGCATATATGAAAAAGGAAGAGAGACTTATGGCAGATACACTCTCACAAAAGCTCCAACAACTAGAATACAGTCAGCAGAATAATCCCTCCAACAGCAAAAGAAAAGAAATAATAAAAACCAGGAAAGAGTTGAACCACTGGGAAGATTTTTAAAAATGCAGAAGACTAACACATCAAAAAGCTGGTTCTTTGATGGGATCAACATAATTGACAGGATGCTGGCAAACCTAACCAAAGAAAAGATAGAGCAAGCAATAATAGACGGGATAAGGCATGAAACAGGAGTAATCACAACAGACCCTAAGGAGATTAAAAGGATACACAAAGTACTATGGAAATCTGCACTCCAAAGTTTAACAATGTGGAAGACATGGACAAATACCTGGATAAACAACCCCCCCCCTAGATTATCCCAGATAGAGATCAAGAACTTAAACAAACCCACAACAAAGAAGAAATAGATATGGTTATCAAGATAATACCAACAAAAATATCTCCCAGGTCAGTTGGCTTCACTGGAGTATTCTACAGGATTTTCAGGGAGGAGCTGACACCAATTCTCCACAAAGTCTTTCAGAGCATAGAAAAGGATGGAAAATTCCCAAACTCATTCTATGAAGCCAGTATAACTTTGATATCCAAAGAGGGAAGGGATTCCTCAGGAATAGAGAACTATAGACCAATATCTCTAATGAACATGGATGAAAAAATCCTGAGCAAGATATGACCAATAGAATACAAAAGTATATAAAATGCATAATCCATCAGGATCAAGTAGGAGTTATCACTGGGATGCAGGAATGGTTTAACATCTGTAAATCCATCAATATTATACACCACATTGTTAAGATAAAGTGTCCGAACCATATGATAATATCTATGGATGCAGAGAAAGCATTTAACAAAATCCAGCACCCTTTCCTAATTAAGACACTCAGCAGGATAGAAATGGAAGGGCAGTTCCTCGCATTAAAAAAAGCTATCTACAAAAGGCCAACTGCTAATATCATAGTCAATGGAGAAAAGACTAAATCAATCCCACTGAAAAAATGTACTAGACAAGGTTACCCTTTATCCCCATCACTATTCAATGTTGTACTGGAGGTCCTAGCTAATAACATAACACAACAGAAAGATATCAAAGGTATCCAAATGGCAGAGGATGAGGTGAAATTATCACTATTTACTGATGACATGATTCTGCACATTAAAAATCCCCAAAGCTCCACAATTGGGGTACTAACAGTGATAGAGGAATATGGAACAGTGGCAGGATACAAGATTAACAAACAGAAGCTAACTGTTTTTCTGTATACATCCAGCAAGACTATGAAAGAGGAGATCAGGAATAAAATGATTCATTAAAAAAAGAAAAGGAAAGAAAGAGGAGATCAGGAAAGCAGTAGCACTCACAATAGCCAAAAATAGATTGAAATATCTAGGGTTATCTCTTACCAAAAAAAAAAAAAAAAGACCTATACAAGGAAAACTACAAAACCCTACTACAGGAAACCAAAAGCAAACCTCACAAATGGAGGAATATCCCATGCTCATGGATTGGGAGACTCAATATATTAATGTTGTCTATCCTACCCGGGGCACTATATAAGTTTAATGCTATACCAATTTAAACACTAACAATATTCTTCAGAGAACTGAAAAAATTGACTACAAATTTCACATGGAGCAGGAAGAAGCCCAGAATTAGCAGAGATCTCCTCATGGAGAAGGACACAGTCAGAGGGTTTGCTTTATCAGTCTTTCACACCTACTACAAAACTACAGTGGTCAAAACAGCATGGTACTGGCATAATGACCGATACACAGACCAATGGAAAAGAATAGAAAACCCAGAAATAAAACCATTAGAACATAGACAACTTATTTTCAACAAGGGTTTCAAAAACATCAAGTGGGAGGGTGATGCCTTATTTAACAAATGATGCGGGGGACAATGGAAATTCACAAGTAGGAAAATGAAACAGGATCTCTATCTCACCCCATGCACAAGAACAAACTCAAGTGGATCACGGACCTAGAAGTAAAACCCCGAGCCATCAGGACTGTTAGTGAAAGAATCAGAAAAAAAATCTAAGAACCTTGACCCAGGGAATACAAAGACTAACTGCAATAGGGCAGAGTACACACACAGGGGAATCTCAAATTGACAAATGGGATTTACTAAGAATGAAACACTTGTGTGTATCAAAGGACTTTACCAAGTGGGTAACAAGGCAACACAGGGACTGGGAGAGGATTTTTAGCAATGACACAACAGACAAAGAACTTATTACAAAAATCTATAATACCCTCCATGCCTGCAAAAAGAGGAAAACAGATGACCCTTTGAAAAAATGGGAGAAAGAACTGAAAAGAAATTTCACTATGAGGAAACCCAAATGGCCAATAAACATAGGAAAAAATTCTCTCTACCATTAGCCATCAGAAATGCAGCTCAAAGCAACCAAGAGATACCATCTAACACCTTTCAGGCTAGCCCAAATCATAAAATCAGAGAACAATAAATGTTGAAGGGGATGTGGCAAAATGGGAACTCTCCTACATTGTTGGTGGTCCTGTAGATATATATAGCTGCTGTGGACAGCAGTCTGGCGATACTTAGTGAAAATGGAAATTGGGCTATCTTATGATCTAGCTATCCCTCTACTGGGTATATACCCAGAAGAGGTAATAAATAAACTATGGCCAGTGGTATGCATGTCAATGTTTATTGTAATATAATTCCAATTGCAAAGATTGGAAACAATATACATTTCCATCAGTAGATGAGTGGATCAGCAAACTCTGACACAAAAACACAATAGAGTACTATGCTTCACTCAAAAGCACTAATAAGCACATGAAACATATCTTCTCATGGGAAAATCTGGAGGAAATTATGCTAAGTGAAGTCAATCAATCACAAAAGGACAAATACTGCATGAGTCTCCTGAGGTAAGTGTAGCCAGCATGGTAGGTATAGAAGAGAAGCCCAGTATATCATAACATTTGAGGGGCTGAGCCCCGGTGGTGTAAGTGGTTGAGTGCAGGACTGCGGACTGCAGGCTTGGCAGTTCAAATCCAGCGGCGGCTCTCAGGAGCAGCGCTGGGTGGCGCCCACGACCACCAGAGGCATGATGCCCCCCAAACAAACAAACAAACCAAAAAAGAACCATTTGAGCTGAGATTTAGGGAAAGAGGAAGAGTGTGGACTAAGCCCAGGGAGGTACATGCTGGGTGCAACACAGTAATGGAAGAAGAATGGAAGGGGACGGGAGAAAAAGGGGGTTCAAAAGTGAAAGGATAACAGAGGGAGCAGGGCACTAACCTAACACGGTAGAGCACTGGTCTTGTCTTCACAGAAGCTGGAGTGGGCATGCAGATCCTACCTTGAAGCAACCAACCATGAGGACAGTGTGGACACATGGAAGAAGACATGAAAAGAGAGAGTTACAGGGCTGGATGCAATCAGAACCAGATTTACCCTGTCCCTGGAAGTGGGCATTGCAGAGAACAGGTTGGGGGGAGGGGCCAGCATGCCACACCACAGGGAGATAGGCAAGCAGGGAGGAAGGGAAAGAGAGACTGCCTGGTCCCCATGCTGGTTCATGATGCTCCGAGCACTGAGTCCCTGTGGGGACCTAATGCATCACAGAAAGGACTAGGCAAACAACAAGACAAGTCACACTGTCTCCCTACTGAAGCAGACAGTGACAGCGGTCATTTCGGGGGTCACATAGTGGGGAAGCAATGTGGACTGCCCCCCCCCGCCTCCAATGGACTGACTCAAGAAGGGAGCACTCCTGGGTGGACAGTCAGGAGGAGAGAACGACAGATCCAACGGTTCCTGGGAGGCATGGGGGAGGTGGGGAAAAAGGGGGCATTGACAGGCTCATGGATAGGGGGGGACAACAAGTGGGCTGGAATCGGTGGCAAGGAGGATGTGGGAGGTCTGGTAGGGCTTAATCAAGAGTAATGTAACTGAGAAGAAGCATTGAAACTCAAATGAAGCCTGAGCATGTTGGTGGGACATGAGGGAGATGGAAGGAAACAGAGGAAAGAGCTAGAAGGCAAAGGGCACTTGCTGAGGTGTAAACACAGGCATGTACATATGTAAATATAATTATTTATGACAAGGAGGGAATAAATCTAAGTACATATATTTATAGGTTCAGTACTAAGGTAGCAGATGGACCTTGGGCCCTCACCCAGATTCGTCCTCAATGCAAGAACACTTTGTTCTAAGAATCTTGTATTCCATAATGCCCACTGGCCTAATACAATCACTGAAGTCAAATGGGTGCATAAGCAAATGTGGTGAAGAAAGCTGATGGCACCCAGCTGTCAAGGGATATAGCTCTGGGTTCTTAAAAGCCTGAAATAAACAAACAACCATCTAGCTGAGATGTGGTCAAGCCTACATGGAACAAGCACACCAGCCAGTGTGGACATGAGGTATTGAAAGGATTGGGTCGCAGGCATCAAACAGAAAGAAACATATCACTGTGTGCTCACCTTCCCAAGGCGATCACTGAGGACATGTGTGGGCATGAGCAGGAGAAGAAAGCTGACGGTGCTCAGCTATCAAAAGATATAGTGTCTGGGGTCTTAAAGACTCAAGGGTAAACAAGCAGCCATCTAGCTCAGGAGCAACAAAGCTCATCATAAAAGAGGCACACCAGTCTGTGGAACCATGAGGTTTTGAGGGAGTCCGGTGTCAGGCATCAAAGAACAAGAATCATATCAATATGTGCCCACCCTTCCGATATGATCACTGAAGACAAATGGGTGCAGAGGCAAACAGAATGGAGGATGCTGATGGTTCCAAGCTACCAAATGAAAAAGTATCTGGGATCTTAAAGGCTTGAAGGTAAACAAGTGAAATGTCCATTTAGTGGAAAAGCAGCAAAGTCCACATATGAGAAGCACACCAGCCTGTGTGATCATGAGGGGTTGAAGGGAACAAGTATCAAGCATCAAAAACAGGAAGCACATCACTATGAATGAGGGGGAGAAGAGGGTGGGGACCCAAGGCCCATTCATGGGCAATTAAACATCCCCTTACAGAGGAGTCACAGGGAGGAAAAGGGTCAGTCAGGGTGCATTGAAGTAGCAATGACACATACAACTTTCCTCTAGTTCTTGAAGGCTTCCTCCCATCACCTATCATGATTCCCAATTTTACCTTACAAATCCATCTGGACTGAAAGAGGTACACTGGTACAGAGGGGAACTAGAAATTCAGGGAATCCAGGACAGATGAATTCCTCAGGACCAGTAGTGAGAGTGGAGTTACCAGATGGGTGGAGGGAAGGTGGGGTAGAGAGGGGAAGCCAAACACAAGGATCTATACATAACTTCCTATGTGGAGACGGTCATCAGAGGAATGGGTGAGGGGAGATGTTGGGCAGGGTAAGATATGACAAAATAATAATAATTTATAAAGTATTGAGGGTGGTGGAGTAGGGAGGAGTGAAGAGGGGAAGGGATAAGAAGCTAATATCAAGGGCTTCAGTGGAAAAGTAGGTATTTGGAGAATGATGATTACAGCAGGCATGTGAAGTTGCTTGGCACACTATATGTAGGTATGTATGTATGTATTTGATAAATGATGTATGAACCCCAATAAGATGATTAAAAAGATAATAAGATTAAAAAACCCAGGATAGTAAATCTATAGAGTAATTGAATTAGTAATTACCTACAAACATGGCAAAATATGGTGAATATATGTAGCTAATAGAAGGAAGATTAAGAGAAGAAAATGTTTGGCAATTGATTATGGTGATGACTGTACAACTCTTAATATGGCTGAATGATTAAATTTTTGTATGATATTTGACATACGCCAATAAAAATTTTCAGGGGGAAAAAAGAGGTAGGGCTGGAGTGAAAAGAGGAGCTATTAGTAATAAGCACTAGAAGGAAAACAATGTTCTGGAACTGATGATGGTGAGGATTGTACAACTATTTTTATATGCCTGTATTATGAATGTGCAATATGTTAATTATATGTAAATTAAGCTGTTAAAGATGAAAAAAAAATAAAGTGATCCCTCTGAAAAACAAGAGGATGGATTTCATTCCTAGAAAAACTCAGGGATAGATCAAATCCTCTGTTCCTGAGATCCTTGCGCGGTGAGTCTCCTGGATCCAGACAATAGTGACTATATCAGAGGAGTAGCAGCAGAACCAGGGGCCAATGCATGGAAGAGAGTGATGAGCTTTTCCAACCACAGACGAGCTCATTTGTGCAGGGAGCTGACTTGCTGATGGGGGTGTCTCTGAGCAGATAATTGGTGAGGCTGTACTTGCTAACCCACAAACGTGAAGCTAAATACTTTTGGGGAGAGACTTACTGGAGTTGCTTGGCTCTAGCGACGATACAGGAGGCTGAGCTTGGTGACCCACAAAACTTAAGTTAAATGCCTCCTCGTTGAGGTTTTTAGCAGAGTGGTTTGCCTTTTGAGCATTTGTTAGTAGACTTGACAGAACTTTGTAGCATGTTCTGGTAAACAACTCAACCCTAAACATTTCTCATAGCCATTCTAACTTATGAGCTTTCTTAATAAGCCCATTAACAAGCATTTGGTCTGTGTGTTCTTTGGAACCCTTGCAACACATATTAGAATCTACAGAGGTAAAACAAAGACACTTTAATGAAGACACAACACAGTGAACACTCCGTAATCTGGAGCACATGTGCCTGCAATTACTCTTTCTTAACAGTCGTATAAACCCACATATGTTGTGTGCACCAATCTGTAAAGTCCCTGCTTTTGCTAACCGACATTTAACTTTTCATGAATTAGTAGTAAGCTAATTAGAATAAAATGTTGCTTGCTCCTGATTTAACAAAATAAATAATGCCTTAATATTGGTGCCTCCTTAGAAAATATATTTTTGTGAGAGGTAGATTTTAAGTCAACTAGGCATACCACTGTGTCTTGGAAGAAGCAAGGCTAGAGAACTCTTTAGAGACAAGGATGGTGAGACCTTGACTTAGATACTCTGGAACAGTTACAAGGAGCCACCACCAGTTTCTGGAGCAGGCTATTATGCTTGGTCAAGTGCAGGCTCAGTGAAAAGAGGAAGACCTTCTGTGAGATGTATTGACACATTGACCACAGCCATGGGTTCAAGAATAGAAACAATAATTGTGAAGAAGGTACTGGACTGACTGTTTCTTTGGTAGTGAATTAGGATCCATGTTGGTGGCAACAGATTCAACAGCACCAAACAAGAACAGCAGATATATTTTACCCAAACAACGAGGCTAGAAAACCCCAAGGAAAAAGACACTTCCAGCATATCTTGTTCTGAAAGAACTAAGGGGAATAAAGCAATATTAAAATATTCAGTAAGAAAACTAATGATCAAAGAAGCATCAAAAGAAGAATGTAGAGAATATATCTAATCACTATAGCAAAAAGAATTATTCGACATTCAACTATTTCAGTAGGTGGTGTATAAGCAAGAACCAGTGGTACTGAAGGAAGAAGTTTAAGCTGCGCTGAAAACATTAAACAGAAATAGCTCCAGGGATTTCTGAAACAACAATTCAAATGTTTCAACAAGCTGATTAAGCACTAGAGGCACTCACTGGTCTATGCCAGGGAAATTGGAAGACGGCTACCTGGCCAATTGACTGGAAGAGAAGCATATCTATACCCATTCCAAAGAAAGGTGACCCAATAGAATGCTAAAATTATAGAGCAATAACATTAATATCAATGCAAGTAAATTTTTGCTGTAGATCCTCCAACAACTTTTGCAGCAGGAGCTTCCAGATGCAGGTAAGATTCGAAGAGGACATGGAAAAAGGAATATCAATGCTGATGTCAGATGGATTTCAGATCAAAGCAGAGAACAACAGACAGATGTTTACTTGGGTTTTATTGACTATTCTAAGGCATTCCACTGTGTGAATCATAACAAATTATAAGTAACTTTAAGAAGAATGGGAATCCTATAACACTATATTGTGCTCATATGGAATCTGCACATGAATCAAGAGGCAATTGTGCTAACAGAACAAAGGCAAACAGCATGGTCTAAAATCAGAAACTATGTGTTAGGGTTTATCCTCTGACCATACTTATTCAATATTTATGCTGAGAAAATAATCAGAGAAGCTAGATTACATGCAGAAAAATGAGCAGTACACATTGGAGGAAGGCTTATTTACAACCTCCAATACCCAGACCACTCAAGCTTGTTTGCTGAAACTGGGGAAAACTCGAAGCACTTCTTGATTAAGATCAAAGAGGGATAACAACTCAATGTAAAGAAAACCAAAATTCTCAAAATTGGACCAGCAAGTCGTTCCTTGATAAATGGAGAAAAACTGAGGTTTTCAAGGTTTCATATTGCTTAGATTCATAATCAATATTCACAGAAGCTTTAGTCAAGAGATGAAAGGATATATTTGCAATTGGTTAATCAGCTGCATTAAGATTTCTTGCATTAGGATGTTAATGTGCACCCCACCTAAGTCATGGTGTTTTCAACTGCCTCATGACCATGTGAAAATTGGATTTTGAGTAAGGAAAACTGAAGAACATTGATGTATTTGAATTATGGATCTGGTGAAGAATATTGAAAGTACAATGGATGGCCAAAGAAAAACAATCCTGTCTTAGAAGGACAGACAGAATGCTCCTTAGGCTCAAGAATGATGAGATGTTGTCTCACTTACTTTGGACATGTTGTCAGGGAGACCAGTCCTTGGAGAAGGACTTGGTAAAGGGCAGTGAACAGAGAAAAAGAGGAAGACCTATAACAAGATGGTTTGACCAAGTGATTGCATTGATGGGCTGAAAGACAAGAATGGTGAGGATGACAAGGACTGTGGTTGCTTCTGAGGTACACAGGGTTGCAATGAGTTGGAAGTGATTGGAGGGCAACTAACCACAAGAACAGATGCATATGGGTGAAGGCAGGGGTGCAGTTCACCCATCAGTCAGCATGACCTTGTGGATGCGCTTTTTTATGTAAGAAAGACCTGGAGTAGAACCAAACCCTCTTTTGCCCTTTCACCTGCCAGCTCTGGATCCTATGTCTGCTTGGACAAACTCCTGTTTTTATCACCTGCCCATTATAGTAACCTTCAGCGAACTGCCAACCTTATAGTCATTCCTTCAGCTTGGCATCTATTATCCTTTGAACTCCTACTTCATCGTTATGCTTCCAGTTTGTAGCTCCTGAAGCTACATGAGTCAGGGGAGGCTCCCAGATTATAGCTGATCTACAGACTGGAATTGGATTGTATTTACCTACGTCTACAACTGTTAAGCCATTTCTTGATATACATCTCTTTAGATCTATCTATTTTGTAAATTGTAAATTTCCTTCTTTCATTCAAACTTTTATTTTAATACAGAATATAACTTTGCTTTTTGGCATTTTGTGATGTTGGAAGTGGAATGTTTAGTATTTGTTCCTGATCATGAACTAATGTTAGAGGTGGCAAAATACCATCAGCCATTCTCAGTTCTAGTCTTGGAGGTCATGTAGCTCTCGGAATGTGTTTTAACCACTTAATGTGTACGCTCTCTAGCTATGTGAAGATATTTTAAAACAAAAGACAATAAAATAATAAAAGCCCTACAACAAATTCTATTGTAGAAAATGTTTAAGAAGCCAAAACATTGAAACCACTATAAAGCATACCTAAAGTGAAACAGTAAAATTAGGTAAAAATACACAATATTTAAATAAGATTTATTTCACTGGTGTTAATATTTTATAACTCAAGATAGAGTATTTCCAAGAGTTTAGACAGTGTAATGATATTAAGCTAAGTTAACATCTAAGTTTATACTCTTTGGTTTATCCAAAGGGGAAAAGGTATGTATTGGGGTTAGAGAAGCTACAGGTAAGTATGTTCATTATTGCCACTTAGTACAAAATACAAAATTGAAAAACTTTATGAAAGAGAAAATTTATTTAATACAGTCAAAGTTTTTATTGCTCTAAAACTGTATATGAATTTTTAAATCAAAACTTTTAATATTACATAACAGCTGATAACTTAATTATATCTTTGCTTTCCTTTAAATCTAGCATCATCAAAACAAGAATTCACATTGTTCAACCATGCAATTTTTTTGCTATTCAAATATTAATAAATTTGATAGTCTTGACATTTTTGAAATATATTCTGAGCATTTAATAGTATTTCTAAGTGAGTGAGGGGAGGCATCAGACAGTGTAAGATATACAAAATAATAATAATTTATAAATTATCAATGGCTTATGAGGGAGGCAGGGGAAGAAGGGGGGGGATGAGGAGCTGATACCAAGGGCTCAAGTAGAAAGCAAATATTTTGAGAATGATTATGGCAACAAACTTACAAATGTGCTTGACAAAATGGATGGATGTATGGGTTGTGATAAGAGCTGTATGAGCCCCCAATAAAAATGATTTAAAAATAAAGCAAACAGGGGCTGAGCCCTGGTGGCGTAGTGGTTGTGCGCGGGACTGCGGCCCACTGGGACAGAGGTTCAATTCCAGCAGTGGGGCTGGGCCTCCTACTCCCACCACCGGAGAGCAGTGATGCCCCCAAAAAACAAAACAAAAACAAAAACAAAAACAAAATAAAGCAAACAAAATCCCCCAGAAAATTAAAAAACAATAGCATTTCTCAAGATTAAGTGAAATGTCTTAAATTCTTTGAAAACATGAATTTGCCAAATATTTTCAGATATTTATAAATTTTTCCTCCTTTTAAAAATTTACATTTTTTGGCTCTGCATGACTTTTATAATTAATTGCTCCTAAGTGTAATTCATGCTTAAAACATCATTTTTTTGCAAGCTAATTATGATCATCTTAAGTTTGGCACCTGCTAATAAATTTTACTTCGCTGACAGACTGAAAACACCTGACCAAATTGTTGTTAAGAAGATCTAGGGCTGAGCCCTGGTGGCACAGTGGTTGAGTGCAGGATTGAGGCCCATTGGCTTGGCGGTTCAAATCCAGCAGCAGCAAGGCTGGGCTTCCACTCCCACCAGAGGACAGTGATGCCCCCCAAAAAACAAACAAACAAGCAAACACACAAAAGCAGATCTAGTTATTACAGATTTATTAAAAGACTATAATATTTCAAACAAATATACCATTGGACTGAATTAAGATTTCTAATACTTATGAACACTCTTATGATGTTTTTGACTGTTACTAATCCAAAATTTCATGTGATAAAAATTAACTACCTTAGATTAAGGAAGTTAAAAGAATTACTACTGAAGTTAATATATTTCTAGTGCTCAATATTCTCTTGTATAGATATAACAATTTTTTCCTTTCCCTCATTAGTGCCTTATTCCTACATTTTCATTTAATTGTGTAATCATTTAACTTATATTATTGTACCTCATATAGGACTCAAAAATGTTATAGCACAGGGCAAAATTTTTATGACAGGTAGACCCACTCCTTTCACAATGACAGGCTTAGGTCTCAAAGACCAGGTTGTTATGTGAAAATCAGTGTTATGTGAGAATGGAGGATGACCACAGCAGATCACACAATAGAGAATGGCTGCAGCATAACTGCTTACTTACATAATCACATAAATGCCAAGTGGTAACATTACTTGTCCACCAAGTTGACACCTATCCTTAACTGTCACAGACAGAATTACTCTTGCCTAGTAACTTAACATATGTTACCGCCAGACGTAGGTCATTAAAGCACAAGCTAGTCAGATAGTAGGCTTTGTTTTTCCTGTTGTTATAAATGTGAAATGCTGGATAATGAGGTAGTTGATAAATGAAGTGTAGGGGCATCCATTATGTCTTGAAATAAGCCCTCTCAGAGTTTTAAAAACTGAAAATTCCTTCCTTATATAATTTATGCCAATAATCTTGAATTCAATACTCTAAAGATTATTTTTGTCACAGGTTTAAGAAGGCAATGGCCCCAGCTTGATCTATTTAAACTACTGAAGCAACCTCAACAATATGGATCAGGACTCCAAAACGAGTTGCTAAAATTGCTGAACTCTTTCTTCCTGTTTATTGTTACTTGTATTCTTTTTTTTTTTTTTTTTTTTTTTTTTTTTTTTTTTTTTTTTTTTTTTTGGCATCACTGCTTTCTGGTGGTGGGAGTAGCAGGCCCAGCCCCACTGCTGGAATTGAACCTCTGTCCCAGTGGGCCGCAGTCCTGCGCACAACCACTACGCCACCGGGGCGCCACCTACTTGTATTCCCATAATTGGACTATTGCAGATAGGTAAAATGTTATCTTGCTTTAATGTTTGTTTTATTTTTCCTTTTAAATCTAGACCCTTTGACTTTAAAATTAGTCAATAAATAAATGCCTTAGCATGAAGTCCTTCTGCAGGTACTGGTGTCTTCTGACAACATGTTGAAAGTAAGTGAGATGAGGTCTCACAATACTTGAGTCTAAGGAGCATTCTGGCTATACTTCTTCCAAGACCTATTTGCTTGCTCTTTGGGAAGTTCATGAAACTTTTAGTATTTTTTACCAGCATCATAATTCAAATGCCCTGATTTTTTTGGTCTGGAGATTTCTAATTCAAAGGGTTAATAGGGAAGCACATTGGACACATCTTCCTTTTACAGAGGTGTCAGTGGTTTTGAACCACTGACCTTTTAGCTAGCAGCTAAATACCTGAGTTAGTGTGCCACCAAAGTATCTTTCTACTTGTTAGTAGCGGTAATATCCTCAATGATCTTCTTTATTGGTATTTTACTTAGTTATTGCCATAATTTACATACTAAATGCCCTTGATTACATTTTCTAGGTCACTTTTCTCACCTATGGAGCCCTCCTTTACTCATATTATCTTCACTTTCCACTAAATGACATGAGAATCCCTTTGTCAAGTTAATTCAGTCATGTATCGTGTGGTTGGCTAACCACAAAACTCTCAAGACCATCCAGAAGAACTCAGATCCACTAATTCATTCTGTAAGGAATCATCTCAAGAGAAACCTTGAAACCCCCTTGCTAAAGTAGTTTCAGAATGATGTTGCCTTAGATTTTCTGCAGATACAGCAAGAAGAAGGATATGCTTTTGCTAATCCTCACTTTTGCCCTGAGTCCACACTTCTGGAAAGTCGGGATAAGATATTAAAGACATTTCCTCAGAGACTACCTGATGGCATATTTTCCATCAGAAAAAAAAGTGCCTCTTCCTTGATATCTTCAGTGGGTTATCTAAAAGCAACACTTTTAGATCAGATCTATTTTGCTTTCCGGATTTATAATGCAGCTGTTATTATAATTGGAACAATTGAATGCTAAATGAAAGCTAGTGCTTTCACCAGGACAGCAGCTCATCATGTACAGTGATAAATCTTCCATCAATGATCTAGAGTTCCTCTTCTTAAGACTTCCACGTATGTAGCAAACAAGTGGTTCCTCTAATGTGATCCTGCTGCAGATTAGTATGTGTCTTCCCTTCAATAAAGCTTTTAGTTTTTAGTTTAATAGAGCACATTGTTTTACTATTTATGGTTCATTATTTCTTACTAATTATTACTAACCCATCACAATTCTATACCACTCGATCAAGTTAACAGTATTTATATAATAGGGGGCTTCAAAAAGTTGACACAATTCCTTTTTCTTTTAATAATGTTCTTCCACATTGATACTAACTCATGCAAATTTCTCTATATTTATTCATTTGCTTAATAGGGACGTTACCATTTATTAATTGATTACCATATAGAAGTCACCATTCTAAGAACTTTAGATATAATTTCTCATTTATTTCCATAATTATTTTTATTGTTTCTTTTTTTTTTCAGTTGAGAATCCTGAAGTTTAGCAAGATTAATCACTTACCTAAGTTTCTCTAAGAAGTCCAAGAACTTTTGGGACCTTGACCAAGCACTGCCTGGGTCTCATGCTTAGCAAAGGCTTCTGAGGTCTCCAAATAATTTTAATTCAAAATAGCAAAACTTAGTCATTCTAGAAGAATATGAAACTGGTGTAATGGAGAGTTTAGACTTGCAAAGTATGTATGACTGGGACTTGTATTCTATGTCTACAGATAAGGATGCTCAGTCTTAGAAAACTTTGTGATCTACTGAGCTTCATCTGCCCCTCTCAGGCCACTCAAGTTATTGCCCTCTCTGCCTCTGCCTACCTCTCCCTTTTAACACTTTCTAGTAATCTAGCTACTGGGAATGAGTGGGGTAAATACGTCAAAGTGCAGAGACAGAAAAAGTGAATATTTACATATCACTGATAAGAATTATTGTACCAGTGAATGTTGGAGAAATAGAAAGGAAAAAGAAATCCTCCAGTCTTCATTTGCTATTGGTTACAAAATCTTCTGCCTTTACTATAAACAGAAGAAACTAAACACTTTGAATGTCTATAGACATGTGATGGATTAAAGAAAATAAGCTAAATATAATAGGCTATTATTCAGCTATGAAGCTAAATTTAGATATATACATATTCATTCCTTTGTAATATCCATTTTTTTACAGTTATTAGGTACAGGGGATTGTGCTGGGCTGCTTCCCATACCAGTGAAGAAAGCAGGCTCTGCAGCAATACTGGAGATCTAATCTCTTCTGTATATACCTCTGTGTGTCCATTTCCCCTATGCACAGCCATCTACCTATGATATTGTTGGGATGACGTGAGTTACGATACATAAAGTGCTTAGAGAAATCACTGGCTGAGAGATGATATGACATGATATATACTAGTTACTGTTTATTTTAATGGGGGAAATCAAAGAAGCAACACCCCTATATACTAAAATGGCTTAAGTAAAATATATGCAATTAAAGAAAGAACTATGACAGCCTGATAGAGTCTGTGTTACTGTGAAGCGACCTGGTACTTCTGCTTTGACTCTCAGGGGCTTCCCACTTAAGGTATCTTCACCAAGTTGTTAACCTCCCTGCATTTCATCATAGAAAAAGTAGGCAATATCTACAAAGACAATATGTTTTAAGAGTAGTGTAAAGAGATGTATGAAAAATCAAATAAAATGATAAAATATATTTAGATTGTTAGATGTCGAATTTGATTCAACTTCTTCTAGCAATCCCAAAGTAAGACAATCCTCTAGGATTTTTTAGGTTGTATTCTTTAGATTTATTCAGTCTGAAGGATGAGAATATCATCAGAGAGGCGGGGCTGTGTGACACTGAGCTGCATCAGAATCAGAAGAAAACTTATTAATAACTGCGATAGGCAGATGATACAACTTTGCTGAAAGTGAGAACTTTAAGCACAGCTGATGAAGATCAAAGGTTGCAACCTTCAGTATGGATTCCAAATCAATGAACAGAAGACCAACATCTGCACAACTGAACTGATATAAAATAGCACAATAAAAAGAGAAAACAGTATGGTTTCCAAGGATTTCATCCATAATTGCTCATGGAAGCAGCAGTCCAGAAATCAAATGGCACAAATGATGTAGTGCAGTGAGTAAATCTTCTGCACAAGACCCCTTTGATGTGTTGAAAAGCAACAAAGGCCACTGTGAGGAGTAAGGTACACCTGACCTAGGCCATGACATTTTTAATTTAGATGCTTGTGGAAGTCGGACATTGAATAAGGAAGACCAAAGAAAACAGATGTGTTTGAATTATGATGAGGAGGAGCAATCTTAGAGTCATCCTTGAATGCCAAAAAAAAAAAACAAAAACAGATCTGTCTTGGAAGAAGTACAACCAGAATGTTCCCCAGAGGTAAGGATGGTGAGCCTTCATCTCCTGGGCGCTAGACACATTGTCAGGCAAGAGAGACCAGTTTCTGGAGAAAGACATCATGTTGAATAAAGTGAAGAGCCAGCAAAAAAGAGGAAGACCCTTGAAAGGATGGATTGACATGGTGGGAGCAACAATAGTTCAAACATAGGAACAGTTATAAGATTGGAGCAGAACAGGCAGTGGTCAGCTGTGCATGCAGCCATTATTACGGAGTCAACGTGATGACACCTAAGAATAACAACGACCACAATAATGCTGAGTAGATCACAAGAAAAGCTACAATATGGAAGTAGAATGAGGTATCAGGATTGAAGGAAGACTCATTAATAATAATGTGCAGTTGACAAAACATGAGTTGCTGAAATTGAAAAGAACTCAAAGCACATACTGCTGAAGATCAAGGACTGCAGTCTTCAGTAAAGATTACAACACAGTGTAAAGAAAGCAAAAATTCTTGCACCTTGATGATAGACAATACCACGATAGATGGAGAAAATTTTCATTGCTAAGAATTTCATTTCACTAGGATCCCCAAGCAATGCTCATGGAAGCAACAATTAAGAAATCAAACAATATGTTAAACTGTGCAAATTTTCTGCATAAGGCCAATTAAAGAACAAGTGGGAAATAATAATCAACACTTCTAAAAAGTTATGATAATAGATGGGAAATATACATGAAGTGCTGAGGATTAAAAATATGAAAGTAAAAAATGTCACTTTAAGTGTTAAGGTCCACAGACCTCTTGTCATGGCATTTCCAATCACTTGAAGTGCAGGAGAAAGACTGAAGATGGATTGAAATCTTTGCATTATAGTGTTGGAGAATAATATTGACTATATCCTGAACTGCTAGGTGAACAAACAAACCTCCCTGGGAAGAAGTATAGTCAGGATGCTGCTTAAAAATAAGGATGGAGAAACTTCATCTCGTGCACCTTGAAGGAATGAATTATGAGGAGAGACTAGACCCTGGAGAGGAACATCTTGCTTGAAGTACAGAGTAGTGCAAATGAGGGGGGTTGACATAGAGTTGCAGCAGAACACCTGTGAGGATGACGCAGACTTGGACATCACTGCTCTAGGCTGTCTATAGGGATGCTACAGGTCTGAGCTGCCTCTAGCACATTACAGCAAGCATCTTTGGAGAATAGATCACCAGGTGTTTCTTCCATGGAGCAGCTGGGTAGATTAACAGCCTAGAGCTTAACCTTTGCACATCACGGTTCCTTCTAAAATTGATTTTTGGCGCAAGCGAGCATGTGGCTGAAGGCTTTAGCTTTTCAAAAAGGATGTACAACCACTAGTGCCTCAAATGCCAGGGACATTTCTTCCTTGAAAGGTGTCTGAATATATGCTGTGTATTGGGGGCTTGCTAAGAGCTGCTGATAGGATTATGAATGTGACAATGTCCTGCATCACAGAGGGCTATGAATTTGTAGGGGAGACAAAGAGAAAATCACCATAAGGTAAGGAAATCACATCAGGGAATCAGGAACCAACACTTAGGGTGGGCGGGCTAGGAGGATAACCACTAACTTTGTCTGCAATTGCAACAAGAAGTGATTATTAAAATGTTTCTGGACAATAACAACATAAACAATGGAAAATATTACAGTGGGTTTTGAACGCTACTGCAGAAGGTCTTTGGGAATTTTGCAGCTTTTTTTCAACTTATAGGAAACCAATGAAAAGTTGCTAAACCCATCTGGGAATACATTTAATATTAAAAGTGATATATATGTTTCATTAAAAGATACGCACAACCTCAACAATTGCACCAACCAAACTGAAGTGACAGAGCCCGGGGCACTGAAGGGAGGGGGAAATAAGGGCAAGAACCCGAAGGTCAGTTTACTGCCTGGGTACCTAGGGGCCTCGGCCCCCTGGGGCCGTGGGGCGGGGGCGGCCGGGGGCGTGGGAGCCTGTGGCCATGGAAGTTGCCAGCGGAGGGAGCGGCTGGAGCACGTGGGCGCAGGGGGTGGGCGGGCGCCGGCCGCCCCGGCGTAGCCGCTGGAAGTGTCAAGGAGGAAGGAGCGGAGGGCTGCGAGGTGACAGGGTGTGGTCTGGGGGGAGCCGGCGCACCGGGAGGCGAGGGCAGAGCGGCCCAGTCGGCTCCCAGAGGCAGAAGGGAGCGTGCCTGCGTCGCCGGGTGCGGTGACAGCCAGGAGCGCGGCGGCCCGGCGGCTGGCGAGGGGAGTTTCCAGTCCTCGCCCTGTGGAGCCCCGGCTCCGAGCAGCGCCCGCGCCTCCGCGCCCGGCCCGGGCCAGACACCTGCCGCGTCCTGCGCGCGAGCCCGCGTCCCGTGTCCCGCGGAGCTCTCGGCCCCCAAGTAAGTCCTGCGATCGCTTCCCGGTTCGCCACCCGCGCCGCAGCCAGCGAGGTCTCCTTCCCCGCGGGGCGCCGAGCCGCCGCGGGGGGCTGCGCGGAAAGCGCCCCCGGGAGCCCAGGCGGCTCCGGGCCAGGCTCCGGGCGGCGGGCGCGCCCCGGCCGGCGAGGGTGCGGGCTCCGAGGCCCTGCAGCCTGGCTCCCCGGGGTGGTGGGAGGGAGCGCAGCGCCGAGGAAGGAGGCGGCGGAGTTGTTGGCACGGACAGGACCCGTCTTTTGTGTCTTGTGGGAGCCCAGAGCCCGGTCTGACCAGGAGAGGGATCGGAAGCCACTTTCTGGCTCCTGGCCCCACCTCTGGCCCCCACCCCAAGTCCCCCGGGATTTCAATCTGTCTGGCAGTCCGGTGTCAAGTGAGTGCCCACCCCACCCCCACACCCCAGTGGGGCTCGGTGCCTCCTGGTGGACTGCTGGCGGGACTGCCCAGCCCCCAGTCCCTACCCCCCCCTTTCTGAATTTTCTTTTTCCAGAAAGCATCTTGAAGGGTGGGTGGTAAGAGGAAGGGGCGGCTGGGTGATCACAAGGGTCTCTTTGCAGGAAACGACCTACCTCCTTTCTCTGCCTGGGTTTTAGAGGGGACACGGTGGGGGCGCCTGAGCCCTGGGGGGCCCCCAGCGTCCCGTGCTCACTGGCTTTCGCGTGGCCAGCAAGCAAGCATTCACTGGGTGGGTCCCTTGCCTGCCTCATTGTTCGCAGAGACTGTTCTTGGGGACTGGCTGAGCGAAGCAGACACCTTTCAAGGGGCGGTAAATAAAGGTGAGGACTTGGAGGAGCGAGGTCAAGGCTGTCTCCGGGAAAAGGGATCCCCCACTTTGGAAGCAGACTTCTCTGAGCTTCCAGGAAACAAGAATGCATAGACCGCTCAGAGTAGGAAACTTAGCTGTGACTTAATTCCACAAGACAGCATAGTGGATTCAACCCCAAGAAACGGCGCGATCTCTCTCCCCTGAATTTGTTTTCAGAGTAATGAAGGCAAGAGTTTTAAGTGTGCCTAACAATCGGCTGCTTTCTCTCCCTGGCTTGCACCTGTTTCTCTTAAAGGTTACTAGGTGGCTTGCTGTCCCTCAACCCCCCCCCCTTCCCCCCGGTGTCCCTCCCTCCCTGTTTTGGAAGGGTTGTTGTGTCTTTGACAGTTCCGATGATGATGACATGGTTCTTGGGAGGTGAATCCGTTTTAGAAAACAAAGTGCAATGTGCAGTCTACTGAATGGCCAAGCGCTGGCGTAGACGTCCACTGCTGTCCCCCACCCCCCACCCCCGAGCTGCTTGCTACCGTTTCTGGAGGCGACACGCACACGCGAGTCATGGAGAACCCGTTTTCCCTCTAGTTGGAGACACCCGAACACATCTGGGCGCGTTCATTTTGTTCGGAGGGTTGCATGCGCTCATTTCTTTAAATTACAATGGTATCACCTATTCATACTGTCTGTTCCTATGCCGAGACCCACTACAATAAAGGGTGCATTTTGCTGAAAGGGGTGTTCCTTTTTTTTCCTCTACTGACCACAGGTTGTAATTAGTCCCCTCAACTGTCCTGGTTTAGTTTGACC
This sequence comes from Nesogale talazaci, assembly GCA_004026705.1. Lineage (NCBI taxonomy): Eukaryota > Metazoa > Chordata > Mammalia > Afrosoricida > Tenrecidae > Nesogale > Nesogale talazaci. The sequence goes on from PVJH01002040.1 coordinate 33,101, forward strand.
TGCCTGCCGGGGGGATTTGAGAAAGCTATGAGTGTGTTGAAACCTACAGCCTCAGCCTGCAGGAGAAATACCTCTTAGGAACACCTCTCTCTAACCACAAGTCTGATTCCACCGGGGAAAACCGTGCCGGGGGAGTGTTGTTTAGGGAATGTTGTCTGGAAAGCTGTGTGATTACGCTAAAGCTGAAAGAAGGAGTTATCGAGGTGATAAATAAAAAGGGAAACCTGAATAGGCATTCAGATCATACAGGTCCACAGATATGTACATAGAAAAGTATATTGTTCTCTTCCCCTCTTTCTTTCTCGCTCTTTGTTTCTGTCCTTATTGCCCTTAATCTGCCTCTCTTTAGTCTATTTCATAGCAGTGCTTCCACCTTGTTAGGGGCGTGTGTCTGGGGGGGGGGCAGCTGTGAGAAAAATCTTTCATGTTTTTAGTCCATTATTATTTTATAATTCACTATCAATGGTTCTCATTGTATGCTTAGGATGCGCTTTTCAAATTGTCTTTTGTTTTCTACTTGCGCATCATGTCCAACTTAGTAGGGGACCCCAAGAGCAATGAATCAAGCAGGTTCTAATGAAGATTAAAATCATGGAAGGTATCCACAACTCTATAAACTGTGTACTCATTTAAACACCTTCCCACATGACCCATTCTAGCTATTTGCTTGTTCATCTTCTGAAGTCTCCAGACTCTGGGTTCCTGCTCAGATTGATTACTGCACTAAATCTTGATTGTACAAAGAACAGAGCTTCATTATGTTGGTCTCATTTATCTGTTAGCAATGTTCAGTGTTGCCAACTTGATTATATCTTTGAAATATGCATGACTTTAAAGTATGTTGGAAGAGATACTCTACACTTGTTTCTTCATTTTAAAAAGAAAAAAAAAAAGTCCTCAGGAAGCCATCATTTCCTTGCAGCAAGATTCCCAGGCCATTGGTGTTTGCCCTTCCAGAGGAAGAAACACTTTTTGTTCCTTGGGAAAATGGGAAGCAAGAAAAGAAAGAGAAACACTTCCACATTAAGCACATTAAAAAAAAAAAAAACAGAACAAAACAACTTGGCTTTATTTTTTCTTTCAGAAAAATGATGTTTAAGTTACATAGTGATCATTTCCTTTAAACATACTAACAAATTCCTACAGGATCCTTAGGGAGAGAATTTCCAAAATAGAAATGCTAGCTGTGGCTAAAAGCTCACAACTGTGTGTGTCCACAAATGCACAGGATGTATTTAGAACCGGACTCATAAGAAAATGTCTTTTTTCAGTAGAACGAATGGTTGTTATTAAATGATTGTTACCGAAACCCTGAAATCTTACCAAAATCTATACTCAAACACACAATCTTCTTGCAATAGACTAATTGTAATGGCCTGTTTGTTGAGATTAAGAAACAAAGCAGCACACATCATTGACGTCATGGTGTGCTTTGCATTTCAAAAAAGTAGCTAATGAATTACAAACATTCATTCCTCCACCACCACTTGCTGAAATTTCTCAGGACCCCCAAATAGAGAATTATTTGTGTGATACACTATATATCATTCATGCCCTTGCTGAGTTTATGTTGGTCCTCTTTTCTTATTCAAAATTAATTGCCTTTTAAATTAATACTCTAGTCTCTGAATCTTTTGTTATTCCTATCCCATAAATTTATGTAGAAACATCTTCAACATAGTCTGGTTAGGGGATTTCCAGTGGGAATCATTTTCAGTGGAGGGTAGGGGCGTATAGAGATAAAGAACAACTTTGATTAAACAGTGAGAGTCAAGGCTTCACACAGATGACAAAGGACCAGTTTCACTGAACAAAATTTCATGGAAGAATATTTTGGCTGGCATTAGAAGTTCAAGTAAGGTAGCACATAAGTATATTTGAGTAATGTATACACCCATTCACATCTGATAAGGCAAAACAGTAGTGAAATACTCTTCCTTTGTTTTATTACATTTGAATAGCAACTTTAATTCTGTTCATTTTTCTTCATACTAACTGCATATTGGCTATTTTCTTATGCTTTGGTTTGGGGACAAAGTGGGTAGAATAAGAGGGAGAGGAGCCTCATTCTACTTATGTAGTGAAGAAGGCTAAATGTATATCTTGGAAATATTTTATTTTTTAAAAATTAGTTTCTTCTTTAAGTTTAAAATCCAACCTGCTGCTATTCTAAGTCATGATGCACTTACATAGCACAGAATTGAACTACTGCTTATAGTTTCCAAGAAGGTAAAGTCTTTATGGGAGCAGACAGCCTCATCTTTCTTCCTCAGAAATGCTCATGGGTTTGAACTGCTGATCTTCCACTTAGAAACCCACTACTTAATATAATGGCAGAAGGCCCCCAGCACTTATATAAATTTGTACCTATTCAATGGTGACTTAGGAAGATGATGTCTGATGACTCATGTCAATAACTAGAGCAACCCAAACAAATCCCTTAAGTAATTCACAAAAATGCATTTATACCTTAACCACAGACTTTCTCCCCATAAAGTAATTTGTAGAAAAACATTATTGAATTAGGTTTTGTTTCAAGAGCCTATGTTCATTTAGATTCCCTTTAAATTGATGATCCACTCAGTTGAATATTAACAATGTGTACATTTATGAAATATAAGATGATGCAAATGAATATTGTACATACTTTTATTATAACTCTGGTGATGGTGTCGGTAACTTTTGGACTCATAACTACAAGATGGGCGGTCCAACTCCATACTTGACTATTTGAGAGAAAGATGAGGCTGTCTGCTCCAGTAAAAATCTAGGAGCCCACCTGTTCATGGCAAGGTCAGTCGTTCAAATCCACAAGCCAATTCTTAGGAGAAAGATGAGACTGTCTTCTCTTGTATGATGTACAACCTTGGAAAACCTCGTAAAGTCACTAAGAGTTGGAATCCATTCACTGATAATGAGTATATATTTGATATATGCCTCTTCTGATAAATTAATATGAATATACTATGTACATATTCGTATACATGTATGTATACATGTATACATATGTATGTGTTATAATAGAAAACTCACAGTGACTGAGTCAATGCTGACTTATCGTGACTCCCGGTGGGTTCCTGAGAGTGGAGCTGTTTAAGAGAGTAGAAACCCAGTCTTTGTCCAGCAGAGCTGCTGGTGGTTTTGAATTTTCAACCAGGAGCTTTGCTGCCCAATGTAGAAACGCCACACCTCCAGGACTTCTCAAGTATATTGTATTTGATGTATGTATATATACTCAATGTAAATTTCTTAACGTATTACCTTTTCTTATTTATTTGACTGTTAAAAAGTTCATGGCCAATCTGAGATCTAATTTATTGTTCATCTAGACTGCCATGAAAGGCTTATATATGTTATTATTTTCAATGGAATTATCTTATACTACTTAAGTGCATAGTTTCTATAATCTATACTTTCCTGCCTTTGGTCATTGGAAGCAGACCATTTAAGGATAGTTTAAATAAGTATTTAGGAATACAATTAAATCAGAAAATAGTTACTAAGGTCAGGTGTGGAAAATACTAAGAGATTGTTAGGGAAACGAACACACAGCTTCTGATCTTAAAAATTCTGTCTGAACAGACTAGTATGAACACATCACATGTTAGCTCATAATGACGCAACATATGTACCTGCATCTGTTGTGTTCTATTAGAGCCCAGACCCCATCTTTAGTAACATTCAGCTGCCACTTTTCAGGGGGAGGGCACTATTAATGCCATCAGCCAATAAAGCAAAATAAACAGATTCTTTCAGTAAGAAGGATTCCTTTCTGAATACAGTAAACTTCAAATAGTCTGTGGGTGGGAGGGGAAAGAGAAATGTTAGAAACAGCAATGTGATTCTAAGGTAGTAGAAACTCCTAGACATTTCTCCCTTCTATTTCCCTCTCCTCCACACCTCCTTCTTTCTCCATTGGCTTTTCTGCTAGCTACCTGATTGGCCAATAGAAGGACTTGATTAACAGGTGTGGCAATTTAATGGCAAGCTAAACCCACCAGGCTGGCAGCTTTTGAAATTTCTGGCCATGTAAATACAGTATTTTTCTAAGTACTGTACCTAAATACCGTTGTTAAGCTTAAGTGCCCACTGGTTGTTTCCCTTTGTACTTGAATCAACAACCATTTCCAGCTTTTAAAAGGGACCACCCACAAAACTGTTCTTTCTGACTCCAGAGAAGCTCAAAGACGGGGAAAAACTTGAAAACAAAATTATAACCAAATTGGTCCAACGTGACATGCTTATAGCTACGACCACAGATTCTCAATTAAGCTTCCAAATTGAATTGGCTACCTATCGGGATGAATAGGACTTGGATCCTCCGATAGGTTTCTTCTATTTACCTCCAAACATCTTGATGATAGTTAATGTTAAAAAATACGTTAAGGGCTAAAATCACAGCTCTTGCACATCTGAATGAAAGCAAACTATCGAACAGACAATGATAAATACTGATCATTTTATCTTAGCCTTTAAAAAGCACATTGCATAAATAAAAATCAATGTATTTGTACTCTCACTGTGCTTCCAATTATGATATAAATAGTGCACAAAGCTTTAAATTTTCATCAAATTAAGGTTTCACTGACATGCAAATTAACTGCTGACATCTAAGGTGCTTGCCATGTGATGATTCCTAATCGGCAAGTGAACCTCAGAGGGCTATTTATAGATTACATTGCAACAAAGTACTCCAGGAAATTCTCATAGTGCAATTCAATTCAAACTGATGTTTTAGCTTTGATTCTCTTCACTTTTTTCATATCCCTTTTGATCTCAAAAGCCTCTCAGAAATAAGTTAGCTAAGGTGCTAAAGATATAATTAATAACATTGGTGCTGATAATTTATCATCAAATAATCCCTCAGAGATTTGGAGCCAGATAAGTATCCCATTCCACTCTCTTCAGGCAGGACTCACTCTTGGCTTGCGAATTTGAAGTCAAAGGTTTGGCAACATTCATTTCTATCCAAAGCACTTAAGATAAATGTTCACATAGGAAATAGAACGAAACTTGAAGATTTAGTAAGTGAATTAATGTTTTAAGACTAGCTGCCTCTAAAGATCTAAGTGAAAATTCTATTTTATTCTCTAACAACAATTGAGTTTTCTTTTATCTCTACTTTGCATTAAATTTTGCCTTTGAAGCACGCAGTCAGAGAATTGTAATGTGCTTATAATTTCCATACCATATTATTGGGCTCAAGTTGGCATTTCCTTTCTTCATTGCACATATATTAGTATCGTCCTAAAGGTAAAATGATCCAATGAAAAATGACAAAGTCCTTTATTCGACATATTTAAGATAAACATGTTCAAGGAGGCATCAAAAAGTTTGTGGGAAAATGCTACTGTATTAGTCCAGATTAACTAGAAAAACAAATCAAGAGACACTCATATTTACCAAAGAGTGGTTTGGATCGACTCACTCCAAATCAAGTCCACAAGTCCAATATTATCCCATGAGTCTGACAGCAATTGATAAATCACTTTTCAGACTCACTTAATCACATGCACTGATATAGAATAGAGGAAGATCACAGGTTGGTAGGTGCAAATTCCTGTGGATCATTGTGGATCATCTCCAGGGCCCTTGCTGCCATCAGTGTGGCTCCATGTGTCCTGTCAACATGAAGGTGAAGCAGATGGGGAGTGTGGTCCCCCTCACAAGAGAAAAAAAGAGGAAGACCTCAGAATATTCATGACTGAGGAGGCATAATCAAGCTGCTCTCTTGAGACAGTGTGTGATCCAGAGTCCATGGGCATTGTGGTTTGGGAAAATTTAATGGGGGAATCAAATTGACAGGTTAAACTCCACCCCTTCATCCTTTCATTAAGTTGACATGAAATTGGGCGTCAAAGCCACTATGTTTTCATTCCATTTTCCATGAACATTTTGAAGCTCCCTAGTCTTTCTTGCATGATCTCATAAGGCAGTCAAAGGTGTATAAATTATAAACCCCTGCTTACAACAATTTAACTTATTAGAGAAGTTACAAGTCCTTACTCTTTTAGATCAGGGGTCATCACACTTTTCAGCATAGGAGCTACTTATAAAATGATCAAGTCAAAATGATCTACCAAGTACAAAAATGCAAAACATATATATATGTGTGTGTGTGTATATGTATATATATATATATATATATATATATATATATATATATATAGTGGCATCACTGCCCTGGTGGGAGTAGGAAGCCAGTCTTGCTCCTGGAGAGCTGCTGCTGGATTTGAACCGCCAACCCTGTGGGCCACAGTCCTGCACACAACCACTATGCCACTGGGGCTCAGCCAAAACATATATTTTTATTTATTTATTACATTTATTCATAAATGCATTGAGAATTCTTTATATGTGCAATGTATGTTTATGTATCTTGCATAGCCACATAGTCCATAGTCCATATTGCACAACACAATTAACTTGTACATTTTTTTGTCATGACCTGAGTTTACTCTGATGACTTGCACTGAATGGAATGAGCCAGGGATGCATGGTTCAGACAGTAGCTACTGACAGCCAGTCTAAAGCACACTTCCAAATGATCATCAGTCATGGTGGAATGGTACTTGGACTTACTGATCTTTATGTGGGAAAAGGCTGAGTCACATAAATTAGTAGAGCCAAATAATGCAGTGAAGGAGGTAGCACATTTTCTCCTGCTTGAGTATTTTCCCTCTGTGAGTAAGTTCCAGAACTGTTCATGTGCTCTGGACTTCAGCTGAATATCAGCTTGTAGTGTCAAAATCTTCTATTCTCTATGAAAGTGATATGTTTTTGTCCTGGTCCAGTTCCCCCACTCATTTTGATACCCTTTCTTATGTTTAAGAGGAAAAAGCCAAGGTCTAAAAAGTGACAATAACTTAGCTTGTCAGTTTTGCTGCATTTCGCGCAGTTGTTGGCACATGAGTTTAACACCTAAGATTGCATCTGACTGGCTGTGCTGTATATCATTTAAGTGATGGGACTGATGATAGGTTGACATCTATTATTTTAATGCAATGCGATCTACTCACACTACATTTGCGATCGAATAGTAGACCATGATCGATGTTTTGAGCACCCCTGTTTTAGATATTATCTTCATGCTGTGCCCATTTTGAAGGGATTCTTTTTTCTACAGAGTTGGTGAGATGTCGGTCTTTCCTTGAAGATGACTTTAAAAGATAGTTTCTCCTTGAAAGTATCCTCATAGTTAGATTTCAACTTGCCATTTTTATTAAAGTGTGTGTGAGTTTTAACCTCCTATTATAAACATGAAACGATTTTGAAAAGCAAAGAATATATAAAACATAAAATAGCATTTATCTTACATATTATTATTATTATTTCAAAAGCTCGGAGTTTCAACTGTGTTGCATTCAAGAGGTATGTGAGAGTGATTATTTGTCTTAAAAACAAATAGTAGGTTAATAATTTTGGGGGGCTTGCTCTTTTTTATTGACTGTTATCTTTAGTAGAATGGAGACAACAGTACAGAAAAGATTGAGGTAAATGGATATCTTAAAAATATTTTGCCTGAATAAAAAACAAAAAAAATATTTTGCCTGTGTGAACATAATCAAAGACATAGCTCATATGTACAATTTGTGTCACTTACTGTATTATTCAAACTGCTACCATTCTCTCGAAGTCTTCCTAAATTATTGCATCCCCATTACCTTAAACTCCTGCCCCTACACTTCTCATTCAGCATTTTGAGTAAAGCACTTGATTCCTTGCTGACTAACATTTATCAGGAAAGTGATCATCTAGTTTGGGGGAGGGGCAGAACTTAAACACCTCACTTGCTATCATTAATACATATTAACCAAGGACTTTTTTATGTGCCAAGTTTTGAAGCAGAAAATGAGCATAAAATGAGAAGGAGACTGTTTTACCCTGAAGAAATTTAAAAGCAAATGAAATGAAAGATTTTTGAATAAACATGGTCAGGTAGATGAGGCAGACTATGATGGGGTAATTTGGAAGCTCTTTGGACAGTGTGTGATCCAGCATGGGGGGCATCTTGTGGTCTGGGAGAATTGCATGGGGGATTTAAAGCTAAAGGACAAATGGAGAGTTAGCAGGTGGAGATTCAATAGATAGAAATCTCAGGCACAGAGCAGCTTGAGAAAAGACAGGAAGGTGAATCACAGAGGGAGAATCCTAATGTCCACCTGGGAAGATCATGCATTAGACTGAAGGTCAGCATGGCTGTCTGGAATAGAGATAAGGATTGGAAATTTAATCCAAATTAAATCCAATTCTTCTCTGTCCCATGCCTCTTTCTACTCAACGAGTCATGTCTAGAGAAAAATACACAAATGTGCTGACTATTATTTTTATGCCTTGCTCTCTTCATTCTACTGTATTTCCATATGCACTTTCCTAGAAGACCATACCGTACTTTCTCTTCTCTCAAGTGCACAGTATCTTCTGTGTACATTCTCTTTGGGGATAGTGGACTATTTAATATGTCTGTGCTAGGCAAAGTCTCTAACTCTCTTCCAATAATCTTTTCTTACCTGGAACTGGGTAAGAAGGTGAGAGAAGATAGGATTCACTGGTAATTATGAAGAAAATTCATTGAAATATCCCCTGCTGGATAGAAAATAAGTCCCCCAAGAAGCAGTAGAGGGGATTTCACTACAGCCTGAGCTGGAGTGCCTCCTTGGGACCCTGAGATCTCTGTGCAGTGAACCTCATGGCTCCAGAAGGCAGCTGTGACAACAGGGGAGCTGAGGGAACCAGCTCTAGAGCGTGGAACAGAGTGCTGGGCTTCCCGGCTGATGGAATGAGGAAACTGAAGTGTTTTCCCACCCTTCCTCACCATTAAAGTCTGGGGTGTTGTTGTTGTTGTTTTAGGTCTGAAACATTTATTTCGATTTTTTTTCATTGGTAACAATGGTCTTATACAATAATTGGCCTTTAATGATTGACTAATTTCATGCCACACAACTCAACCCTGCCATGTGGTGTTTCACCATTATTCCGTAGTAATGTGTGATATCCCATTAACTTCATGTGCCAAAGTTTCTTTATCCACTCTTCCCTAGATGGGCATTTTGGCTATTTCCGTCTTCCTACTCTTGCGAAGAGTGCTGTGATGGAGAGGAGTGTGCATATATGCACTTGCCCTATGCTGCTTATTTCTGGAGGTTCTATCCCGAGAGGAGTGGGATGGCTGGGTCACGGGTTTAAGGGAGCTCCAGTCCACACACCACAGTGGTAGTACTCTTTGACATTGCAGTGATTGAAGGTTCCCACCTTCCTGCACCCTCTTCAGCATCTATTATTGTGAAAGAATTTATTTCAAAGGATAATTGTTAACAAGAAAGTAACATGAAAGTAAATTATATAGAGTAAAAGGGTAAAAAGATGCACAAAACTGTACAGAATGTGTAATATGATTTTGTGTATGTGCACAGAAAAGGTTAAAGCATGAGAAAGAGCCATGTTAAAGGCTGCCTCATTAAACATTGTGATGTATAGTGTTGTTCTATGAGTGTTCTGTCTTTCAAATAGGGAGCCCTGGCCTGTCTTGGGTTACGTGTTAGGCTGCGAATGGCCAGGCCAGAAGCTGGGAAGCACCAACTGCTCTGAGGGCAAGGGTGAGTCTCTCCATTTGCATCAAGAATGCTATTGGCTGAAACTCACAGCGTGCCTGTTGCCCTGTCCCATAGCGTCACTGCGAGTGGGAATTGGCTTGATGGCAATGAGATAATTTCAAATACATTGAAGAAACGTCTCAATTGGACAAGAAAGCTGTTTGGTAAGAAGACTCTGGTGACATAGAGAATGGCCATGGAATAATTGCAAAGGCAAAAGCCATCTCTATTTGTGATTCCGTGTACCATGCAGCCTTGTCTGCTACATTCATGACACCCAGTCCCAAAGAGATCCTGTAGAAATCTGCTCCTTTGTAGAATCTCCACTTCTACCCTTATGGTCCAAGATGCCAGCACTGGACCACCAGCTGAGCCTCCAGCACACTTGCCTCTCATGTCTACTTGCGAAACTGTTTAGTCTAGAGGTGGAATCTAGGCCAAGTTGTTTTGCTTCTCTCTGTCTTATCTACAAACACTTTCCTCCATAGAACCAAGGACATCAGCACCTAGCTTGTAGGATAGCTATGAAAGCAGGGTTGGTTCTGTGGTAGGCATCTCACCTTCTGTACAAAGCATCTGAGGTCTGTTTTTCATCTCTAAACCTTAGAAACCATCCAAGTGGCGTCAAAGAGTTGCATGTTGCTGTGCTGATGAACACATTTCAGTACAGCTTTTAGACTATGGAGAACTAGGAAGAAAGGTCTGGCAACCTACCTTGGAAAGTCATTGAAATTGGCAATCTTCAACCAATCATAAGGGTGACACCATCCTGGGCAGCATTTTGTTCTGCTGTGCACTGATAGCAACTGCAAGCAATATAGCAGAAGTTGCTATAAGAATTAGATGAATGTCTTGCACACATTAGGCACTAATGTGTATTAGCTGTGCAGTGGACTGCTGACTGCAAAGTCGGCAGTCCAAAATTCAACAGGAGCTCGGTGGGAGAATGATGCGGCTGTCTGCTGCAGAAAAGATCTAGTCTTGGAAGCGCAAAGTGACGCTTCTAGTCGGCCTCGTATAGCTGCTATGAGTCACAATCAACTCAGCGGCAGTGGTTACTTCGGTGAAGTGTTAGCTATGTGTTTTAAGACCTGAGTTTGATGATATTTATCCTTGTTACAAGTCCTGGATGTCATTACACTATTTATAAATCCTCCCTTATGGTCTGCATTAGCTTCCCCATCAGCTACATACTGCTTCCATAGGAATGCCAGGTCCCTCTTGTCCCAGGTCCTGCAAAGGTTGTCCCCTCTGCCTGGGATGCTCTTCTCTCTTTGTTCCACTGATACTGCTTGTCCTTTAGCTCTCAGCTTGTGGAACTTTCTCTACATGCCTCGGGACAGATGGGTGGGGAGCCAAGACTCTAGTCATTTGCAAGATTTATGTGTAACTAAGGAGAGGGAACATTAATTTCTTAACAAGTATTCTCATGTTAGTGCTGGTATACGGGGTTTTAAGAATACTGTCAGGAGACAGAGGCGAGTGAAGGGGTGAGAACTGGGAGGGGAAAGGGGCCTCCAATGCTTCAACCCAGGGTTTCCCTTTATGCTGTCCAGTGTTGAGGACAGGGGGTGGGTGGATGGTGAGGTGGTGCTGTTGTGGTGTCAGCAATGCAGAGAGAAGTTTTGGATCAACCTCTTAAAAAGGAACAGGTGGAAAATACTGTGAAGAGCAAGTTTTCCAGCAATTGTCTAATAAAAGTCTGTAGACACAAAGGCAGAGTAAATAAGGAAGGAGAGAAAATCAAGCCAATTATTTAGTGTCAGGACATAAGAACAAGATTAATTTGCTGTGTTTGTATCAGCTAGTTTTTCCCATGAATATATGTGAGACAAACTTTTATTTCTCTTTATGGCAGGAAAACACACTGTGCAGAGAAAGAAGTGTTCCTGTCTTGATTTTGACCCTAGAATTAGAAAAGCATGCAGTGTTCCCTGGTTCTTACCAGGAGGTGTCACTACAGCTCACTCAGAGGCGCCTGGCATTCTGTGGGACAGGCGGGGGCTAGCATTTTATCCAACTGTTGATACCCACCCACCTACTTCCTTGCTTAGTTACCTACTAGAAATCTGACTTAAAAATGATTATTTCCAGGTGTCTCTTTCTCCTAAAAACCAATGTTCTTATGAGAAACTAGCTGAAAGACTTGTTTAATATCCTGGAAATGAAACACTTAACAACTTGTTAAGTACCCTGGAAATGAAATGCATTCTGATTCCTCGCTGAGTGTTGAGGGAGGCAGCGGAGAGAAGAAAAATGAAAGAGAGAGAAGGAATAAAGGAAAAGAGACAGAAAAAAAGAAACATAAGTATTTCCAGTGCTAAAATACTGCTGGACATACCCTGAACACACGATTCTCTTGGTTTATGTTGTCCAGTATCTCTGCTTAGGTAAGTCCAGCTTACCTGCCAGAACTCACGTAATTATATTGTTGAGCTATTATATGCACCAAGCTCTTTAGCACATGTCTGTTCATTCTGATAGCACTTTAGAATACGTATCACCAATATAATTTTTCAAATAAGGAACATGAAGATGAGATAGGGAACCACGGGGCCACGAGCTGTGGCTGTGATCTGACCCTCGACCGTCACACTTCCAAAGCAGACCCTGCACTTCTCAGGACATATATTCTTCCCAGGTCTCCAAGGGTCCTTGCTCACATAATGGCATCTCCAACCAAGTCAGGTGTGCGGCGTGTGGGTGCTTATCCTGCGCAAGTGCTCATCATCAGGGATGCTTCTCCAGTTCCTGTCTGCCCCTTCACCTGGTATCTGAGCACACTGGGCGTGGGGAGGCTGTCTTGGACCTAGAGCACGCTGCTGATCAACGGGGTGGGCGAACGAGAGGAGTGCAGCCAAAGACAGAGCTGCAAGCTGTGAGGAAGGGCTGAAGAGGGAAAACAGGGCAGCCCAAGGCCACTCTGTTGGCTGCTCTCACTCCCCATTATTGGCCTTACAGGCTCCAGAAACACCCGAGTCATGAAGAGGAAAGCTTGGCACCTTTTAGCGGTGGAGGAATTTTGGATTAATAACCTGACCAGAAGGAGAGTACCATCCTCCAGAGCCCACCCTCTCACAGTGTAAGTTCCTCTTGGGCTGGTTGGAGAGGACTCCTTTCCTAGGAGCCATGTACTCCGCTAACCTCCAGGTGGCAGCATGGCGCAGCTGTCAAATTGACGCTCCTGGCTGGGACTCCCTTGATGCTGCTGGACTCAGAACCTTTCTCAGGGCCATTATAGCCCGGGAGTGATGAACGGAGCTGCCCATTCACTGCACCCTAAGGGTATAATTGAGCCTGCTGTATTTTGGAGGCAGCGGGGAGGTGTCCTGAACCACTGTCTGATTGAAAGGGACTGCACCATTTTGAGTCATTTGGGGGTTCTCAGAGACCTTTTTCTGAGCCCAGAATGCAACTTTTAGTTTGTCTCTTTAAAGAGGAAAAATAGGGCTCCCACCCCCTAAAGTATAGGAAAATCTAACAGACCAAATGTTTTTGTTATTTTCCTCTTCTTCAGATTTTACTTTTCTTGGCACTGCATATTCCTCATCTTCTTCCTTCCTCCCTCCCGCCCCCCTCTTTGGTTCTGAAATAATATTCCTTTCCACCTGACTAAAAGCAAATCCTGTGGAAGGTAGCTTATGCTAATTGACTGAGTATTTTCAAAGAGTTCAGGCAGAGCTATGTAAAATGTCTTTATTTAAATAAGCTCTAAGCCCTTTTATATTGTAAGCTAAGGTATTTAAAAGTAAGATGATTGGAAATTTCTGATGTTGCACACAATTCAAGAGAACGTGAACCAGGTTAGAATGAGAGGCTGACACACGGCTACAGCGTCCGTTCCTTCTAAATATACATGTAATATCAATTATGGAAGGCAACCAACAAAAGATCTAAAGCTTGTCGGGTTGGGTTCGTGACTGTTTCTTTTCATTAGAATTTTTATAAGTGGGGAACGATGCCAGATTCTAAATACTGAAAAACGGTATCTTGAATATACTAACAGATCTTAACGACTGAGGAAAAGAAAAAGTCCCCCAAACGTTTATGGATTCCAAAAATGTATGTGCATCTTTGAAACTAAATGGAGAGTTTGAAAGTCCACTTTTCCATTTGATGGATTCTACCTCTGGTGATTGGTTAAGGAATCTCGGCAGCACTTTGGGATAGGCCTTGGCCTGTGAGGCACAGTCAGAAGTTCAAATCCACCAGCCCTTCCACACGAGAAAGATGATACCAACCATGGGGCCATCAAGAGTCAGAAGGGGCTGGCAGCAGGTGTCGGGTGATTGCTTAGAATCTGGCTTCATGGGTTAAGTACTCACACCCACCAGCTGCTTCATCGAAAACAGATGTGGCAGTCTTGTTCCCATCGTGATGGGCAGCCTTGAAATCCCAGGGCAGCGGTCTGCGCAGCCATGGGAGGTCACTGGGCGTTGGCATTGACTCCCTGACCCCAGACTCCATTGGGGGTGGAAGCTTGTGAATTGCTTCAGTGACCCAATGTCTAAAATAGTCTTGTCTGCACACCATAACGTCAGTCATTTGAAGCTATCAGCAGCTTCTTAAGAGAAAGATGTATATAGTAGTAGACTTCCATAAAGATGACAGCCTTGGAAATCCTATCGGGAAGCTCTGCTTCTTCCGACAGCATCACTTTCATTTGGAATCCTCTGAGGCAGTCTGTGTGGTGGTTAGCTGTAGGCAGTCATTTGTAGCTTTCTCAATGACTTCTCTCATGCCATTTTGATGCGATTGCTCTTTCCTGTCATTTTGTCCTCCTTGTCACAGGAGAGCTTGACTTATGATGACTTAGAGTCCTCCTTGTGATTGGGCAGTTATCTTCTAGCTATTTGAAAAGCAAGACTTAACTAGTTCACACTCTGCTGACACTTTTTAGCTTCAGTAGGTAGCAAAGGTCTCTTTAAATCTTTTTTTAGAGAGTAGAAAATTAGTAACACTCTTAGGATGGTACCTCAAATTCTATTTTTAGATTAGATTTCAGGTGTTACTGGCTCAGCTATTCTTTCTTGCCTTGCTTTGTTAAATTTATCCCCAAACTGAAGTTATGTCTTTTGGTGATGAAGACAGAGGCTAGGGATTAAAAGAGAACGACATATGGGAAATTAGTTGAGATGGTCCATTGTGTATTGTTGATCCATAGTATATGATTGAACTCCAATAACTTAGCAACATAACAAGAAAAGTTATCCAATATATCCTAAAGTGCTACTTGCTTTAGGGCTCCCTAGAGGGCATTTCCCACTCTCTACCTCTCTGTTCCTTTGGTACCCTTGGACAATTTATCAAATATATTCTGATTTGGTCCTTCACATGGGGATCTGTGTTGTCATGCGAGCTGTAATAATGTACTTTGTCATAGATAAACATATTATGCATATAATGTTCTAAGTACAAATCTATATACTTCCTACCAGTTTCCTCTTTTTGGGGGGGGCATCACTGCTCTCCGGTGGTGGGAGTAGGAGGCCCAGCCCCACTGCTGGAATTGAACCTCCGTCCCAGTGGGCCGCAGTCCCGCGCACAACCACTACACCACTGGGGCTCAGCCCCAGTTTCCTCTTTTTATAAATTAGATTGCAATTTTTTGTCAGTGGTATATAAGCTGATGGCACAGTGGTTAACGTCCTTTGACTGCTCATTGACAAAAATCAGCAGTTCACATAACCCAGCGCTCGATGGGAGAAAGGCATGGTCATCTACATGCATAGGGAGGAACTCTATGGAGAATTATACTCAAGGGTGACTTCGGAGTCACCAGGAACCTATGATATTGAGTTCTTGGTTTTTATATAAAAATACAACCCATATTTCTAAAAGTAAAATTTTTGGATATATTTAAGTCAATTACTTCTGTAGCCAAATAGCCTATTTTAGAGAAAGACAACATCGGTACTACTAAAAAAGGGCACTTACTAATCAACTTTGCTTTTTAAAGCTTAAGCTCTTGGTTTATTTAGGAAAATATTGCTTTTGAAAGCTAAATATTGTCGTTAAAGATTTGATGAATCGTTAGCACTCAGTAGTAAGTCAAGATCTAAAATTTGGCCTAGATCAGGAAGTTTCTAAGCATTCCACTGGTAGGGCAAACTCAAAATATGACAGATGAATTATCTCTGGAAAGAAGGAAAGAAAGCAAGGAAGAACTCTGAAATATGGAGTATTCATCAATAAAAGACTGATCCTCCAGGGGAGGTTATATTAATGGCCCTACTAATGACTAAACTTTGAATAGAGTCAGTTTTTATAGGTCAGTCACTAAATTCAGTGATGGTGAAATTGAAGAATTCAACCAACTTCTTAAATCTGAAATTGCTCAAACAAGCAATCTTTATTCATTGACAATTACTGGTGATTGGAATGTGAAAGTTGGAAAGAAAAAGGATGGATCAGTCATTGGAAAACATGGCCCTGATGATGGAAATGAATCTGGAAAAAATATTATAGAATTTTGTAAAACCACAGCATCTTTGTTGCAAATAGCTCTTTTCAACAACACAAACATTGGCTGTACATGTAGATCTCACCCTATGGAATACTTAGGAATTACTTGACCATATCTGTGGAAATACATGTTGAAGAAGTTCAAAATTATCAGCCCAAAACACAGCTAGAGACACGCTTCTATGCAAATTCAAGCTGAAGCTAAGCAAAGTGTAAGGGAATTGTGGCAGTGACCAATCTGTGCCAATTTTAACACTGGAAGTGTAGGGGTGGAGTTTAGCCTGTCAATCTGGAGAGAGCCAATGAGGCCTTTGTGTGGGCATGGCTTTCTCCTGAGAATTCTGGGAAATCTTGTGGTATTTCCCAATAGGAGGAGAGAGACTTGACTCAATCTCTTGAAGATGGTCTGCAGTCAAGACAACACAGCCCCATGATATAGACCCTGAGTCCTGGAGACTGGAGGAGCCAGAGGAGAAGCCACAAGGGCTTACTCTAATAGAACCAAACCTCTGGGGTTGGAGAAGCCACATGGAGGCTTCTATCAGTGATAAGATGCTTGGGAAGCCACAGGAAGACCCCTACCAATGTTGAGATGCTTCTAGCCACTGGATACTGCTGATGGACCCTGAGCCCTGGAAATGAGGAGCCATGCAAAGACCCTTGCCAGCACCGGATGCTTCTACTGCCACTGAACACACAAGACTCTACATCCACTTGCCTGTGATTGTCCTGGTGTCATTGCACATGCTTTGTGAGTTGGAAGGGGATTTATAGACTAGTATCAGACATATGGGCTAATATCAGACTTATGACCTTGGACTGGACTGGGTTGGGATGCTATCTCAATGTTCCATTCCTCTTGTATATAAGCCTTTCCCTTATATCCATATTCATGTTTATGAATTTGTTTCTTTAGTCTACCTGAACTAACACAGGAATCCACAACACTCAAAATAGGGTGATTAGTACACTTCACCTGCTTATAGAGGTCATTTAGTGAACAAAACTGATGTATTAGGCACTAAATTGAAGGCCAAACTAGATGGGAGATAGCATGACAGCAAGAACATCAAAGATGAAGAAAGCAAGAAGTCAATAAAAAAAGATTAAAAACACCAAAATGGATGCCAGAAGAGACTGAAACTTGCTCTTGAATGTGGAGAAGTTAACATGAATGGAAGAAATTATAATGTAAAAGAACTTAACAAAAACTGTTTAAAGAAAACTTGAGAACCTAAAGAATGCATTATAATAAAAATGTGCTATTTGACCTTGAATAAGAAAACCAAAAGTTTCACATTTCAGATTCTCAACCCGAAAGAACAGGAAAAAAATCAAGCCTCAGTTTGCCATATATGAGAATTCTATGGACAGAATATTGAATGATAGAATGATGCAGTAAGCATCAAAAAAAACAGTTGGAAGGAATACACCATCACAGTACTAAAAATAAGTAGTTGACATTCAACCATTTCAAGAGGTAGCATACGATCAAGAATCAATGACCTTGAAGAAAGAAGTCCCTGCTCTGTTTAAAGCATTAAGTAAAGCAAGGCTTTAGTAACCGATGAACACAAATTGAATTTTTTCCCAAAATTGATGGAATGCTGGAAACTGAGCATTCTACTTTCCATTGAAACAGAAACTATATGTGTCCATTTCAAAGAAAAGTGACCCAAGGGAGTACAGAAATTATGGTCAATCTCATTGACATTATACACAGCAAGAGCGCAATTTTGCTGGAGAGTATCCCCAAGCAGTTGTAGCAATATATCAATCATGAGCTGTGAGAAAGTCGGGACAGATTCAAAAAAGGACATGGGATGAGGGATATCATTGCTGCCCTAAAATGGATCTTGAAGAGAAAGATGTTTGTTTGTATTTTATTGATGATTCAAAGGAATTCATTGTGTGGATCATAACTAACTATGAACAGTATTGCAAGTAATGGGAATTTCAGAACACATACTTGTGTCTAATTCTATGTTGACCTACAGGCACACTTTAAGCAAAAGGAGGGAATATCACATAGTTTAAAATCAGAAAAGGTGTGAAACAGATTGTTTGCATGTACCATACTTACTCTTCTGTCATCTATCTATCTATCTATATCATCCATCTATCCAGCATCTATCTATCTACCTATCTGTCTGTCCATCCATCTACTGAGCAAATAATCCAAGAACCCAAGGAGTCGGGCTGTATGAAAAAGAATGTGGCATCCAGGTTGGAGGAAGGCTCATTAGCAACGTCCATCATTCTCACAATTCTTGTTCATTTTGAGCTCATCGCGGCAGGCAGTCTATCAACCCATTTCATTGAGGGTCTCACTCTTTTTCCTTGACCCATTACTTCAAAAGCATGTTATCCTTTCCAGGACCTGGTCTTTCCTTATAACATGCCTAAAGCATGTGAGACGAGGCCTCGCCACTCTCACTTATAAGGAGGATCCTGGCTGCGCTTCCTCCAAGACTGACTTGTTTGTTCTTCTGATAGTCCATGGTACTTCACTATCCTTTGCCAATATCATCATTCAAATGCAGCGATTCTTCCTCAATCTATATTCAGTTTCATTTATTCCATGCATATGAAGTGACTAAAAGTACCTTAGGGTTGTTCGAATTGGCCCTTAACAACAATAACAACAGACTACATTTTTAGATAAAGGAGGCTAGCTGTATGTTAATGTTGGAGCACTAACCAAAAAGTCTACATCTGAAATGCACCAACCACCCTGAGGACGAAAGATAAGACTAACTGCTTCTGGGGAGATTTACCACCACATATCAAGTCTCCATGCTTTGGAATGGATTCCATGAGAGTGAGTGTGCTTTGGGAAACAAAAAGTTATCTAAATTAGCAAGTTTAATGGTTCACCCTGAGTCAGAATTGACTTGATTGCCTTGAGATTGGTCTTTGGAATGGGAGTAGGATAATTTAAGAAAAAATCAAATCAGAGAAATAAACAAAGTATATATTGTTTTGACATCTAAGATTATGATGAAGAAATCTCCATATATCTCCTTATGTAGTGTTGCTTACTCCCTTAGAAGAGTAATTATTTCAGAACTGTGGGCAATTGAGTTTGAAACTTATAAGGGGTCATTGATTATACTTCAGTTATCCTTCCTATTTCTCATGTCTCTTTTCGAAGTCTCTTCCAGAAACAGGCCCACTTCTCCTCTCTCTGGTCTTTCTTCCTCCTGCTAGATCAAGTAACATAGCTGAGCGGCCCCTCTCCAAGCTCAGTAGCACACTTGCTCATTTGTGTTTAATTGCTATGATGCTTTTATCCATTTTAAGATGTGGACATCAGTGTGATAGGTTGCTGTTCTTCTTTTAAGATTGTGAACTACAGGCGTGAGACAGGTGAGGATAATAACATGGATCTTTTACCTCTTTGCTCCCTCTGTGACCATAACTCCAGGAAGCAACTTGTGTACTAAAAGTATACAAAGCAGTGACCTGGATACCCACTCCTATTTGGATAAGAAGATGATTTCCCCCCTTGGGTTTGGGGGAAGGTGAGGAGAACAAATACATTTATGGTAAGTAAGGAAGGAACCTAGATATCATATGAAGTTTTATCTCACTATAAGCCCTAAATATTAGTTCTACTTCATCGACCACAACATATTTGTTAAACTGTTGGTATAAAAAGAGACACACATGGGGAAAAAAAACCAAAACAAGCATATATCACTGTGTGCACACATCCCCAAGGTACCCATTGAGGACATGTAGGAGCATGAGCAAGGGTGGTGAAGAAAGCAGATGGTGCCCAGCTATCAAAAGATATAGCATCCGGGGTCTTAAAGGCTTGAGCATAAACAAGCAGCCATCTAGCTCAGAAGCAACAAAACCCAGCATAAAAGAAAATCATTTGCCTGTGCGATAATGAGGTCCTGAAACAATCAGTTATCAAAGAACAAAAATCAAAATCAATGGACCAATTGACTCCCGATATTGCTGAAGACAAATGGATACAGAGGCAAATAGAGTAGGAGAAACGATGGTGCTCAGCTACCAAATGATTGAATGTCTGGAGTCTCAAAGACTTGAAGATAATCAAGTCGCCATTCAGCACAGAAACAGCAAAGCCCACATGGAAGAAGCACACCAGCATGTGTGATCAAGAGGGGCCAAAGGGAGCAAATATCGAGCACCAAAGAACAAGAATCACATCATTACATAGGAGGGGGAGAGCAGGGTTGGGACCTAAGGCCCACTGGTGGGTAATCGGTCACCCCTTTTCAGGGGAGCCACGGGGAGGAGACAGACCAGTCAAGGTACAGCTGGGCAGTGATGATGCATACAAGTTTCCTCTAGTTCCTGAAGCATTTCCCCCACCCCACCGCCCCCAACCATCTTGGTCCCAACTCTACTAACAAATCCAGATGGACTGGAGAAGGCACACTAGTATAGAGGGGAGCTGGAGATATGGGGAAACCAAGATAGATGGGCCTCTTCGGGCCAATGGTTAGATTGGAGGGTAGAGAGAAGGTGGCGTAGAGAGACGGAACCAATGGCAAGGATATACATGCAAGCTCCTATTTGAAGGACGGGCATCAGGGGAGTGGGTTGGGGGAGAGGTCGGGCAGTGTAAGATATGACAGAACAATAACAATGTATAAAGTATTGAGGGTTGGTGGGGAGGAGAGGGCAGGGGAAGAGGGGAAGGGATGGAAAAGCTGATACTAGGTACTTAAGGGAAAAGGTGGACAATTGGAGAATGATAACAGAAGTGGACATGTGAGGGTGCTTGACATAGTATGCTTATTTATGTATTGTGAAAAATGATGTATGAGCCCCAATAAAATAATAAAATGGCTTTAAAAGATTAAATCGATAATTAATTTTTAAAAAATAATAAAGAAAAGGAAATAAAAGAATTACAAAAAAAAGGGGGGGGAGGGTTTTTTGTTTTTTGTTTTTTTTTAAAGAGGAGCCTACCCCAAGGACTCAAGTGGTAGAAAATGTTTGGAAATGAATGTGGCAACATGTGTGCAAATGTGCTTGATACAGATGATGTATTGAATGTTATAATATCTGTAAGAACCCCCAATAAAATTATTTAAATTTTTTATAAAGACACACACACACACATATATATGTTTGTGTATATATACATATATACACACACATATATATAAAATGGTAGGAAGAAAGTCAGTTGTATGAGTATGTCAATATTGTTGTGTGCTTCTCTGAAAGCTTTAAATTAGATTTCAATGGGTACAGTCTGGAGTCCTTGCCTGAAAAAGGGTCTTCTCAAATGCATCACTCTAAGGATAAATGGGAAAAAGAGAGATATTAAAGAGGAGAATAATACTAAGTTGTGTGAAGGCTTACACATTTTCCCCCTTTGTTTGTTTTGCCTGTGTATTTAAGCAGCTGCAGTAGGTAATTGGCCCTTAAGGCCATTGAAAATTTCTATTTGCAAGTCCAATTGCTTTTGTTTATTTGCTTTTGTATTTTATTTCTAACCTTTCTGCAAAAATATTTGATGTAGTAAATCTGTGCGGATGGTTAAATGAGCCTATTGGCTAATGAAGAGGCTTACATTAAGCAATTGATACAAACAGATTGCTTCTGTGCTCTCATTACCATCCATGAATCACACCACCTGGAGAACTTTGCGATTTCTGTGAATTAGCAATACCTTTGTAGCACACAGTTTTGTGAAGCAATACTGGTGACACAGAGTAGGGTGTGTGACTAATGGTGCAAAACTTTGGCAACTCCCAGTACTGATTTTACAAGAATGTGTGTATGTGTCCCATCCAAAATGACACAGAATTCAAAATCGTTCCTATCTTTAAAATGGTATTTTAGGTGAAAACTTGCAGAGCACAATAATTTTACATTCAGCAATTTGCATAATTTTTACCTGGCACAAATACGTAAGTATCTAAGTGTCTATGGACAAGGGTGTCTGGGTGTAATAGTTTAGCAATTTCTTCCTGAGACTTTGATGAGGTTACAACACTGGGTGTGGCAACCTAAGTACATACAAAAAGGCTAGACATAACTTCTTTCCATCTTGATCTGTGCCTACTTTCATTCTGATAAATCATTTCTTAAGTGTTTCTTTTCAGACATATATGTGCATATATATGGTATGCATATTAATGCATATAGGTAAATTAAAACAGATCCTTCTTCTTTGTGAGACAAGGTATAAGATGACTTCTAGAATGGTGTATGTATGTATGAACTTAGATGCCTAAATAAAAAAGTGGGTGGTATTTACTAAATTGTATCCTGTGCCCTATACCATGCTAATTTAACTAGATGCTTATCATTTATTCTTACAACAACATTTAATATTATTGACCTTGTTCAAGGTGCTAAGGAAACTGAGTCTTAAAAAGTTTCAATCCCATGCCCAACCTCCAATAGTCAGGTGGAACTGAAAGCAGCCACAGAGGCCAAACTCCTTGGCACGGTGTTGTAGTGCCTTCTGACGCCGAGAGAAGCAGTGAGTAGCTGGGAAACAAGATTCTTTAAAGAAGGAGCCCAGAGATGATTTCCCATTTGCATAGTTACAGTGTCCTGCGTTCAGGAGTCCCTGACAGCATAGACTGCTGACCACAAAGTAAGTGAGTTCCAGCTCACCACTGGCTGTTGGGAGATGGGGGAGAAAGGAAAGGCCAGGCCGTTGCTGCCATTCAGCATCATGCTTCCGTGCTTCCATAGTACCAATCCAACAGACACTCCTACAAGAGTGATTGACGGACCTGATGGGAAATTCAAGTCAAGATGAGAGGAGCGGCATGTCTGAAGCAATTACATTTGTGTTAGTTGGAAAACAGCGAGGAGCAAACTTCTTTCAGAAAAAAAAATGCTTAACAATATTTGTATATAACTCAAGGGTAGAATATGTCCAGTTCCTTATTGGACGCTTCTGACCTAATTTCTACCAGAATGACTTTATGTGGTAACACAGGAAGTGAAGTGAAAATTTCCTCAAACTCACTTGTAGCCTTTGGGCTTAAAATTGAAACACCCTAGTGTGAGAGGAAGCAGATGACTGCTATCTCAAGATTAGAGAATTGGCAGTCGTTAGACTTTTGTCTTGAGGGTGCCCAAGGAAAAGTGGACTGAGAAAGCCATTTATTAACTATTTTAACACTCCTCTTCCTTTTTTATGACACTTATTAATCTAGTAGGCATGGTTCTCTTTGTGAATGAATGTTATTGAAAGTTTTTTTTCTATCACCACCTCCCATTGTTTCTGTAAATAGTATCGTCACTTAAGAGTCTAATCTGTAAAAGTGAACAATTCATGTATTTCTGTCTGAAGCTGGCCTATACTTGCATAATTCCCTTTTCTCAACAGTGGCTAAATTACCATTGAGTAAATTAATGTCACTATCAAAAAATTTTTTTCATGCCCAGGAGGGATGCTTTTAATGGTCTTTATCATACAATGCATGTCTGTCTGTCTCTTAAATGAAAACCAGTGACATATGAAAACATAGGTATATGAATGGATTTTGAGATTTCACTTAATTGTTGAACAAATCTAAGAACCCTCATGAAGAGATCTCTGAAGATATGGGTGCTATACAAAGTGACAAAGAAACCAGATGATGTCCAACTATCAGAAAGATTAGCACCTGAGGTCTTAGACTTGCCTTCAGGCAATCAACCATCTATGTGAGGCATCAATTAAGTTTACACGGAGGAAACACAATAGCCTGTGTGGTCCAAGGATTATAGATAATATAATCCAGATCCAAAGGAAGGAATATTGTTAGCGTTTAAACTGTGAATACCTGGTTTGAAGAAGGCTATGGATGACAGTGGAAGTCCAAAATCCATTTGTAGAATCACACATGGATTAACCCTCCAGTGAATCCCCTCTGATCATAGTCAAGGGATGTGAATCACATTGTTATCAGTCATAAAGCACTGTGAAGTTGATTTTGACAGGTGTAGTTAGGTTAAATAGAGCACCTTGTCTGATCCCACTTTTGACTCACTTTAAAGTTGTTTCTGTTAAAAAAATAAAAGCAAAAGGGAAATACATGTGGATTAAGCATCCAGTGAAGTCTCTGACCATAGTCTAAGGATTTGAGTACCCTTACGCTCATGCATTAGGACACTGGAAAGTGGATTATTGCAGATGCAGATAGGTTAATATTTAATACATTATCATTTAACCTCCATTTTGATCCACTTTTAATTTGGTCTGATTTTTAATACTTTCTGCTTTCTTTTCATTGGGGGTTTTCTCTTGCTATTTTTGTTGTTTGGTGGTTGTTGTTTTTTTTTTTTGCTTTTATGTATATGAGATCCAGGACAGGTAAATCTATGAAGGTAGTAACTGTATTAATGGTCTCTTTGGGGGGTGGCAGGGAGGTTGGGGATAGGTGGGAAGCTAATACCAATAAGTACCAGAAATAAGAAAGTGTTCTAAAATTGATTGTGGTTATGGTTGTACAGCTCTTTTTTTTTTTTATAGGATTGAACAATTGAGTTGTATATGTGAATTCTATGTCAATAAAACTGCTTGGAAAAATAAAAAGTCTGAGAACCCCCAAGAGCTTGTTCTCCCTTTTCCTATAGCATCATATGTGTTGCATGCACTTGGGTTTGGGGCCAGTGAGTTTTGAGTGTGATAATGGAGTTCTAATCTAGCTCGTCCTTTCTTAACTAAATGAATATGTTATGTGGCTGTTTTATTGAGTTGCAGAGAGGATATTTTTTGAAAACTGTTATTTGCTTTACAGAGGGCTAGGAAAAGACATATAAGCAACCCGAAAATTTTATGTGGTACTTACTGAGTTTGCGTGGGGGAGGGGATGTGAGGAGTGAGGGCGGGAGGGGGAAGAGAGCTGTCAACTCTTTTCTGGCAGGGATATCCACCTGAAAAGATCCAGGTATCCACTGGAAACAGCGTGTTTACTAAAAGATATAAAAGTTTTCTGGAGGAAATTCAAAGTACTACTTTTAAGTCATGCTTCTTAGCATCTCGGTCAAGCCTAGTCATTGTATTCTCATGAATGGTTGGAATAAAGAAATGGAATTAGTCACACTTGATCTTAACCAGTTCAAAAATCTTTGAAAGAAACTCCTTAAACATTTGAACTTGATATTAAAATAAAATTGCACATATAGCTTCACCTTTTCACTGTGATGACATTTTGAGGTTGAGAGAAACACGCACGGCCATTCTTTTTTAAATTGCTCCATAAACATCCTAAGAGGAGCTCTGGAGTGGTGGAGTTGGGCTGCTGACATCCAGGTCATCAGTTCCAAACCACCAGCTTCCCTGGAGGAGAAAGATGAGATTTTCTACTCCCACAAAGAGCTACAGCCTTGGAAACTCACAGGGCCACTTATACCCTGTCCTAGGGAGTCGGTGTGGATTGGCAATGGCTGGATGGCAGTGAATGAGTAGAAACATAAGGTGAATGCACTTCACATATTTATAAATATAAAATGCAAGGGAGTTCCTAAAGTTACCATAGCAAAGAACTTCAACAACCTGGCAAAATGGACTGAAAAGCTCATGCGCATCTTGCCCGAAGTGTCTGAAGCCCCTACAGGACAGGGACTCAACATCCTCTGCCTGCCAGGCCAGACAAAACTAACCCCTGCTGTTTTGAACCGAATGGCCCGAACGAACGGTCTGACTACTGCAATGCTTTCTTCTTTCACTGAGCCTGCCTGATGGGCAGGAGGCTTCACAGGAGTGAGTGGACAAGGGAGAGCAGGGGAACCAACACATGATCTGCGTCCAAGGTGGGCTGTGTCTTTGGAACGTTGAAAGCAACCCTCTTTTCCTTGTTATGTTCATCTGTTTAGAAAGCTTGTTTGATTTGCATTTTGGAATGCTCAGTCTTTTTAATTTACTTCCAAATAATTTGTTTCCACATTATGCTGCTTTGTTTGTAGAGAACAATACTTAAGCAAGTGTTTCATGAAGTAAAATGGATGAACACTGCAGTCTACAAAGAGAATTTCAAAATAAAAACCATTAAGGATGAAAGGCATGCCTTTCTACCATATGTCTGAACGGTCCCGTTGTAGCAAGTATTTACGAACTTCGTAGATATGAATTTATCTTAGAAATAAAGAGATACTGCTTTTGAGCCACAGAAAACACAGATAGGTAGTTAATAGAAGAGGTGTGTTCATTTTTTCCAAGACTCTGGTTTCTGTTTTTTGAATTATTGAGGAAGAGTCGTGTATGCAGGGGTACTGTTATATACATCAAGAAACCAAACTCAACAGAATCTTGGCAGTATGAATTTGTGGAGTAGATGACTCGGAGGGTGGGGAAACTTCCAACATCATTGCACTTCTAAGGAAAAAAAAAAGTTGGCCAAACTGTAACCAAAGAATTTGCAGCAAGTTGGGTTCCATCTGCCATTGCATATAAAATTCATCTCAAAGGTACTTCCTCACAAGTTTAACTATCTCATTTAAGTGAAAGCAAAGTGAAGATACTTTATGCAATTCATTTCCTTGGTACTAAGGAAACTGTCCTTTTTAACAAAGATATCGAGGAGGTCCTTTCATCTTCCATGTTGCATTCTAATGTCACCTATTTGAATAAAGTCAGCCAAACACACTTTCATTTTCGAAATTAGAATACTTTAGGCATTCTATTTATTTGCTTATTAATCCGGTCTCAATTTACTTGATTATTTTCTTTATGAGATCAACCGGCCCTGCTGGGTCCTCTTCACTGAGCCCCTCTAGTGTGGGTCTTCGTGGGATGGTCAGTGCACTCTGGAGGAGAGCTTGATGAGCATGGTTTTTCCCCAGGTTGCATGTCAGTTAGCCGTAGGTCATGGAGATGGCATCAGAGGTGGCCGATGCAGGTGCTGACCATGGAGTAGCAGCCTTGAATACCGATCAGTTTCAGCAGAGTCCTGGGCACAGGGGTCAAGGCGATGCCAGTTCCCCAGTGTGTGAAGACAAGACACCCCAGCATAGAGCTTTACTTTGCAGGGAACCACGTGGAGCTTGCGGATCTTATTCTCCTGTCAGCCTTACTACGTCCGGACAATGCACAGCTTGATCAAGCACGGGGCCACTTCCTTGGAGCCCTTGGTGCCCAGCCTGATGGGGCCATGGTAGTCACGGAGGGCAACTCAGCAACAAAGCCCTTGAACCCTGGTCTGCTCTCCAGTGAGGCGCTGCATCTGCACAGGCATGGTCTTCCAAACCTTGTCCTTCAAGGGCACATCCTCAGGGACATCCCTAGGAAGAAGTCGATGATCTGAGCTGAGAGACCAGATACTTTTCTTCTAGGGACTCGATCTTCACGGGATCCTTGGCCACATGACCTAGCTTGGTGACTAGAAGCTACTCCTTGTCCCCAGCTTTGCCTCTGGGAGCACAGTGGTTTTCCCCACCCCCCAGCCCACAGCTGCTCCTCTGTTCCTGCATGCTTCTGTTGCAGCCTCAGGGGAAGCCACTGCGGACTCCTACTCCTCAACCTTCAGGGCCTCGGGGCCCTCCTGCTACATCACCACCATCAGTTACTTGGTGGTTTCTTCAAGACAACTCTGTGTCTTTGAAGGATCACTGAGCATGCTCTCTGGCTTAGAACTGGTTTGCAGTAAGAAGGTCACAAAAGCACCAAGAAGATCAGGATCGTGGGTAAATATGGGACTCATTACGATGCCTCCCTTATTTGAAATCAGCCAGCATGCCAACTGCACTTGCTCCTTCTGCAGCAAAATCAAAATGAAGAGACAAGCTGTGGATGTCTGGCATGGTGGTTCCTGCATGAGAACAGGAGCTGGTGAGTCCTGGACTTACACAGCCACCTCTGCTGTCATAGGAAAGTCGCCCTCAGAAGCCTAAAGGAGCTGAAAGACTAGTAGAAGCTCCACTATTGGAAACAGCTCTGGCCTCTAATAAATGAGTTAATTTTTGTAAGATTTTAAAAACAGAAATCAGGGCTGAGCCCTGGTGGCGTAGTGGTTGTGTGCGGGACTGCGGCCCACTGGGACTGAGGTTCAATTCCAGCAGTGGGGCTGGGCCTCCTACTCCCACCACCGGAGAGCAGTGATGTCTCCCCCCCCCCAAAAAGAAAAATAAACAGAAATCACCGAGCAAATTAACCGCTTTATGAATTCTGAGAGCAATTTTGATTTGCTTATTGAATAGGTTGAAATTGAATGTTGTAAATTAGTCTTGCATTAGTATTTTTGTGCAGAATCTAATTTTAGAAAAACCATGTATGTAACCAAACACTTTGGCAAAACAGAGTTCAGCACTCACCATGGCTTACTGATAGCAAGCATCTCACTTGAGAATAAAGTGGGCGGGACAATGGAGAACCACTGGAACCTAAGACTTGGAGCAGTAACTATGGAATCATTTTAATAATTTATTTTCTATTCCTATGGGAAGATACTAGAAACTTTCACTTCAACACTACTTAATTTGGGTTGTAGTTCAGAAATAACCATCTTAAGATATTCATAGACATCAAAACCAAATACCATGTGAAAAGTATCCCAGCAAGATACCAGGCCTTCTGAATGCAATATCAATAGTTTTGGTACTTCTCCCCTGTAAAGTATAGAAATATTGCTCTCTCTCTCTCAGAGAAAATATATAAAGGTAGAACATTGCCCCACTGTGGGCTAGTTAGTATATTTAAGAAGCCAGTCAGACTGAGCCCCGGTGGTATAGTGGTTGAGTTCAGGACTGCGGCCCACTGGGTTGGCAGTTCAAATCTAACAGCAGCTCTGCTGGAGCAAGGCTGGGCCTCCTACTCCCACCAGAGGGCAGTGATGCCCCCTCCCCCCCAAAAATCAGTCATGAGTCAAAGTGGTTATGAGTCAGAGGTTATTGTTATTAAAAAAAAAAATTGAAGGGCTGAGCCCCGGTAGTGTATTGGTTGAGTGTGGGACTGCGGCCGACTGGCCTGGCAGTTCAAATCCCGCAGCCGCAAGGTTGGGCCTCCCACTGCTACCAGAGGGCAGTGATGCCTTAAAAAAAAAATTGAAGTTATAGCTTCAAAAAGAATATTCCATCAAGTTAATCACTGAGAAAATGGTGACAATTTCATCATGACCATTCTAAAATCATGGGTAGTTGGCATATGGATTGAATTGATGAATCTGACCACTGCATTTTACTGTAGAAAAGTCTACCTAGCACATTTGTCTAATGTTTCCCATTTTGATTCTCCTTCATGCTGTGTAATGTCATCTGGAGAGGTGATGCAGCTGTCGAGTCTGGCCTTGGGTGTTTTGAGTCTCCTGAAATCTGGAGACTAGAATATAGACTGCAAGAGGGAACCCAAGTAGAATTTAAAGTTTTGATGTAGATGGTCATTCCAACTCTCTCTGTGAACTTAGACCTCTCTGCTAAGAAAATGTAAAACAAAAGTAAAATGGCATCTCTAAGTGATCTCCTCCAGTGCTTATCATGCAGGGAGGTCTTTTTTCATTGTTGTGACAGAGAATGAATGTTGAAGGATGCTCATGTTTGTTTAGAACAGGGGCCTTTGGTAGAATTTTGAGGTAAAAGACTTTGAAATCAAAAAGATAATACAGAGTTTGGGAGATGAAGAAGGTAGAGTCATAATCCTTATAACTTTAGTAAATATTGTTAACTTTTGGATGTGTTAATAGATAGCTTGGGGAAGGCATATACTTATAAGCAGAAGTGGAAAAAACAGCAGCATTAATATTTAACTGATTGCACATCTTTCCAGAGGCTTTGCAATGCTTTCTGTCACAGAAAAGCACCCAATTCACACCTTTAGATATGATCTGCTCATTTGTGTCCTGAGTTATGAAATCTATTTTTATAATTATAGCTATCTTGCAAGATTTATTAAGATCATGGCATTTGGGGGAGTGTTTACCATGATTAAAATAAGGATCACATATGTTTCTCATTTTAAGAAGAAATGAGAAAAAGAAGACATAGCTCTATATGGCCTAGTTCTAACATATTACCAATATATAGTTTTACCCAGTGAAAGGTTTTTAATAATTTAATGAATTAAAGTAAATTTCATGAATATTTCTGAGTTAACTCTAGATATTTTATGAGTAGAATCAAAATATCTATTAGAATTTACTGTATTCGTCCAAAAATGTTGAAATCTGATGTAAAAGCCCTTTTTCAAGCCTTGCAGGAGATAGTATTTTGAGTAATAAGGGACATCTGGAGTTTTTTTAAAATAGTTTCATATGCATACGAAAGCAGGACAATGAATAAGAATGATCACAGAAGAGTGATGATGTGGATTATGTTTTGAGAAAGAACATTAAAAATATCATGGACTACCAGAACAAACAAATCTGTGTAATAAGAATTACAACCAGAATGTTCTTTAGAAGCAAGAATGGCCAATGATAGCCATGTCATCAGGAGAGGCTAGTCCCTTGCTCCATTCTTGAAAAATAGGTCAGTGAAAAAGAGGAAACCTCTCAATGAGGTGGCTTGATATAGTGGCTACATCAGAGAGCTCAAGCATAGCAACAGTTGTGAAGGTGGCACAGGGTCAGGTAATGTGTGGTTCTGTTTCACGTAAGGTCCTTAGGAGTGGGAACTGACTCAATGGTATGCAACGGCAGCAACAACAGCTGTGTTCTAAATGCTCTGCAGACCATGGGGAGACTAATCATTGGCCAGCAAAGGAGGCTACTATATGAATCTTTAGGGCAGGATTGTTTTTATCTGAAATAATTTATTCAAAATACCACGGGCTCAAGTAGAAAGCAAATGTTTTGAATATGAAGATGGCAACAAATGCACAAATGTGCTTGGCACAATGGATGGATGGATGGATGGATGGATGGGTGGGTGGATTGTGGTAATAACTGGATTAGCCCCCAATAAAATGATTATTTTTTTCTTCTATTGCACATCTGAATTTGAAAAACCAAAGTCACTGTGATCAAGTACATGCTGACTCATAGTAGCCCCGTAGGAGAGGGTATGTGTTAGTCTGGGGAGACTAGTGAAACAAATTCATAGAAACTCACATGTGCATAATAGAGTGTTTATATAAAGGGGATTGTACATTAAGAAAGTATCTCAACCCAGTCCAGTCAAAGCCCACAAGTCCGATAATAACTCAATACTGATCTATAGTGTCCTCTTCAGATTAATGAAACACTTGCAATTATGCCAAATGCAGGAAAATCACAGGCCAGTGAGTAGAAAGTCTTTGGATCCAGTGGCAGTGTAAGCATCCCAGCACTGCTAACGGTTTACACGTGGCTTCTCCAGCTAAAGCATAGCAATGTAGTTCCATGTGTCTTGTCAATAGAGCATCATCTCGTGGAGAGAACAGCGTCTCTCCAGACTCCAAGGAGGAAAAACCAGATTTGCCAGAATTCACAGGAGAAAGCCATGCCACATAGAAGTCTCATTGGCTATGATCTGATTGACAGACTACACTCCACCCCTTCACTCCTTATCCTCTCAAGTCCCAAATTGACACCAGATTATATAACTACCACAAAGTAGAACCACTCTTATAAGGCAGTGTAGAACCACTCTTGTGGGTTTCATAGGAGTAGAAAGCCTCATCTCTCTCTTACAGAGCAGTTGTTGATTTTGAACTACTGACTTTGTGGTTAGCCATCCAACATATAAACACTGTATCACCGACCCAAAATGCTCACAACTATGCCGTCACTTCTGACTCAACATGACCTTGTCGTTCAGAGGAGTAGAAAGTCACATCTTTCTCCTGCAAAGCAGCTCGTGAATTCAAACTGACCTTGTGGTTTGCAGCTCACCATGTAACTCATGATTCCACCAGGCCTCAATAAGCAGATTTTGCCTCAAAGTGGCCCTGTGTGTTTCAGAACAGACTTGTGTCATATAGGGTCTTCAGTGGCTGTGGCCACCAGGCTTTCTTTCTGAGTGCATTGGAGTTGACACTGTTTCAATTACAAGAGGAGTGCTTAAATGTTTGTGCCACCGCAGGACTTCTAATTATGTATGCATGTGCCTTGCAAATTAATTTTATATTAACAAGCCGATTTAAAATTATCAACTCAGTGAATTTTTCTGTTTGTTTTTAAAAATCTTTTTGTTGGGGACTCATACAGCTCTTATCATAATCCATCCATAAGTCCACTGTGTGTCAGACACATCTGTATGTCCGCTGCCCTCATCATTCTCATCACCTTTGCTTACTATCTAAGCCCATGATATTGGCTCCTTATTTTTCCCTCTTTCCCTGCTCCCTCCCCCATAAAATTTTGATAATTTATAAATCATTACTACTTTATCATATCTTATACTGTCCTATGTGTCCTTTCACCCATTTCCCTGTTGCCCATACCCCAGGGAGGAGGTTATATGTAGATCCTTATGATTAGCTCCCCCTTCCTTTCCCACCTTCACTTCTCCCTATTGGTATCATCATTCTCACCACTGGTCCTGAAGGGATCATCTGTCCTGTATTCCCTATGTTTCCGGCTCCTATCTGTACCCGTGTACATCCTCTGGTCTAGCTGGATTTGTAAGGTAGAATTGGGATCATGATAATGCAAAGGAGGAAGCATTGAAGAACTAGAGGAGAGTTGTATGTTTCATCATTGCACTGCACCCTAACTAGTTTATCTCCTCCCTGCAACCCCTCTTTAAGGAAAAATCTATTACCTACAGATGGACTTTGGGTCCCCAACCAGTACTCCCCCTCATTTACAATAATAAAATTTTCAGTTCCTGATATCTGATCCCTTCAACACCTCTTGGTTATACCAACTGGTGTGCTTCTTCCATGTGGGCTTTCTTGCTTCTAAGCTAGATGACCACTTGTCTATCTCCAAACCTTTAAGGCCCCAGATGCTATATCTTTTGATAGATAGGAACCATCAGCTTTCTTCACCACTTTTGCTTATGCATACATTTGTCTTCCGTGATTCCAATGGGAACACAGTGATATGATTATATGTTCTTTGATGCCTGATTCCTGATTTCTTTGACACCTTGACACCTTGTGGTCACACAATCTGGTGTGCTTCTTCCATGTGGCCTTTGTTGCTTCTGAGCGAGGTGACTGCTTATGTTATACATAAGCAGATGCTTATGTATACATAAGCAGATGCTTCCTTTTTCAGACACTTTAGTCATCTACTAGTTACTTTCAAAGTTACTTTTTAAAAGTCTTCAATATACATTCAAATTCTTATATAGTCTCCCTCCATCCTCCTTAAAGTCAACTTCTAGTCAAAAAGTGAAAGGCCAACATGTTTATTTCCAGTCAGCTCTTGGGTTGTAAGTGACTAGAAACAAATCTTACTTGCCTGTTAATGTTATGAACAATATTCCCCGGGAGCCCTGGTAAAGACTGATTTTGTGGTGAACTGTACTGTAAGGTCAGCAGTTCAAAGGCATCAGTCACTGCACAGGAGAAAGATAAAGCTTCCTACAAACCAATGTTGTGGTCTCAGAAACCCACAGGAGCAGCTCCTCCCTGCCCTGTAGGGGTTGGATTGCTATGGATCAGAATGGACTTGGTGACAATGAATTTGACGTTTGGAAATATACATGTCCCTCTGACACATTTAATTAGTGTCTACTCTCAGTTAAGTCTTCATTGCCGTCATAATCATCTGAGACAATAAACCTTTTCTATCATGAAGAAGGTTTTTTGTGAAGAAGTAGCCTGCTACTTTTGGCAAGGGTCCTGTGACTCTAATTCTTTATGAAGCAGATTACTTCATTTTTCTCCTGCAGAGTGATTGGTGGATTTGAAAAACCAGCCTGTGGTTACCAGCCTCATACTTACCTGACATTGCCACGAGGGTACTTTTCCTGCATAAAGAACTGCTGAATAAAAATGGAATGAACCTGTTCTGTCGGATCTGTAATTACAGTTAGTGACTGAGCTCAGTTGCATCCTGGGGACTGCTTATATCCTTGTTAATCTTGAAGCAGAACAATAAAATGGAAATGAACTCTTGGCCAACAGGTCGGAACTATTGATTTTGCAGAGAGGAGCCCTGAGAATCAAGATCATGGAGTGAATTAGCTAAGATGGTGACTCTAGTTATCGGCAGAGTCAGGACTTCAATTTGTCTCTTTGGATAGAGTGAGTCCAGAACTCGCTCACCACCCCTCATGTAGATTGCTTTCCCCAGGACCCTGACATGAGCTGTCCTCTTCCTTCCAATGTTAGACCCATGGAGATCGGTCACATGGATGCTACCCGCTCATTTGTCAAATAAAAACAGATGTTGCCATTTCAATTAGGGATTGCTACTTTGTGCCCAGTTTTATATAGGTAAATGTATGGCTCTTGGGTGGTCTTGTCTACATGTCATGATTTCTTACCTTGGCTCAAAATGCTGCTTCTCAGTTTTACAGCGCAGACTGTTTGGCTAGCATATAGTATCTATTTGTCACAGGAACATTTCCATATCCACCTCCCCATCCTCCACAGAGGAAGCCAGCTCACAGCAAGCCAGTCCAATGGAGCAAGTCCCCAAACTAACAAAGAGCAAATTAATGTTCCTGATTTACTTCACAAATGAACAGCAAAGATGCTTCTCTGAAGATGCTTTTACAACACAAACAACTAAGAGGTGGGGGAAAGAAATAGCTTCAAAGAGCTCTGGAAGAAGACCTAAGACAGCTAAATGGTTGTTAAGTACTGTTTGCCCGTTAGCTTGGTGGACCAATTAGACAGTGGTAGAAGGGAAAAATGTGGGCAAATTCATGGGAGGATTCTATGGAGCCAGCCATGACATAATAATGGTAATCATGTAAAAATTCACTTCATTTAATAAATTTAGGGGAAATGACCGCAGACAATTGTCTGAATCTCTTTATTAATATGCAGTTGGCCCATTTAAACATGACTTTCTCTTTTGCTTCTGTTTATTTTTGCTTTTTTCATTTCTTTGTGTCAATGACCCAGTCCTCTGTAATTCTCTTTCCTGTTTACAACTTGTGGACAGATGTTTGATTCTTTTATCTTAAAACAGAAAACAATTATTAGAAAAACCTCTGGGTCTTTTTGGAAAGTCATTATTTTCATTGCTTTTTTCCCATAATATTCATACATAAATCTAAATGGTGAATATTTATTTAGTGGCTACTTGGATTAGACAATATCTGAAACATTATGGGAAGATCCAAATTAGAGTAATGCTTCATCTTATCCTCCTGGAGTTTGTAGTATGGAAAGGAGATGGAGGGGGCTGGAGCTACCCTTAACTTCTTCCTCCTCACTGGACTCTGGTGCACCCAGACCTGGGGTCCTTGGTGAACAAGACAACCTTTCAGAGGTTGTGCTGGAAGACTCCAGCACAATGATTCCTTAGTACGGGCCTTTGGAACAGCACTGCTCACACAACCCAGGGCAGCCTCTCACAGGTAAGTCAGTTTGTGAGACAGGATTGGAAAGGAGCTTGAGAGTATTTATTGAACACTAGTATTCAAGGAGATGAAGTAGATCTTCTCACACGAAGCTCGCCTCCTTGAGAAACCAGTTAAGGGAGAGTTTATAGTCAAGGAAAGTGTGAGGTTTCAGGAAAGAAGCGACATTAATGAAAAAGCTTGTGATCTCACTGAAGGAGATCTAGAGGAATCAAACTATGTGCTCAAACATGAGACAAGCCATCTGGTTCTCAGATTGTTCTCTTTGCTTGGAGGGAAGTGCACATATTTCAGCTGTCGGTATTGTTGGCAAGTTCTGCCCGTCATAAGGAGGGGTGTTAATCTTCTTTTATCTAAACGGAAACAGTCGAGATTTGTCCATTTATCATGAATTCTAACCGAATTGCATGGTTGCAAGATAGGCTCCCCAAATGCATAGGGTTTTTCGAGGGATTCTGGGGCACAGTGTGACATCAACATTTCCCAACTAGGCAGTTGAAACTTTTGAAATCTACTTAATCTCGGACTGGAGAGGATTTGGGTCTTTTAAAAAGATGTTTTGTACGCAATTCTGATACGGTATTAGGTTTGGAAATCTGTGCTGGATGAAAAAGTAGTCGACTAGAGGGAGTGGTTGAAAAGGTAAATGTTCACCATAATTTCCATAAAGAATAGTCAAGTATCCATACACAGAAGCGATTTAGAATAATAGATGATGCTGATTATCTGTGGAGATTAGACTGTCTGGCCTGAATCCTGTCTTGGTCATTTAGTGCTTTGGGACTTGAGGCAACTTTAAAAATCTACTGGGTTTTGAGGGTAATGGATAGAGCCACTACTGAGTGCTTTGATCAAGAACTCAGTAGGTGAATCCTGTTTAAAGGCAAGACATTATGAAGCAGAACTTCAAACTCATGTGAGGAACAGACTTCCTGGACTGAATGAAACTCAAGGAACCCCAAATGTAATGTCCAGATAATCTTTAAACCTGGATCTCAGCTGATGCTGTGAGTCATGGCTAAAGAGAACAACCATTTGGCCAAGTTAATACAGATTGTTTTCATGGAGCATAGCATTCTTATAAATAGTTATTGATATGAATATAGATTGCAAGGGCTAATGTGAATCATGCATGGCAACTTGTAAGGGACACAGAATCTAAATTAATGCTGATGAAACAATATGGGTAGAGATATGATGACGGTGTGAAATATGTGACCAATGTTATTGAACTGTTCCTGTAGACATTTTGAATTGATTTATCTTTAGTTATGAATATTGCCACCAGAAAGATATACAATACTATATGAAAATCTATCTGGTCTTTAGTTTCCATATTGTTTAAAGTATGTAAAATAATTTGCCTACTTTATGGGCTTATTATGGCAATTAAAGGAGTTAACATAGCCAAAGGAGAGAAATAAGAGCAATTGCCAAGTATTACTGTCACAGTGATCTAGTACCACGATGACAGAAATGCCACAGTAGGTGTCTTTAATTGGCAAAGTTTTTCCCTCAGCGTGTAGGGTGCTGAGTCTAGAGAGGAAGGTTCTCTCTGGGTTGATTCTCAAGGAAGGTTCTTGTGTCTTCGGCTTTTGTTTCCCAATTTTTGGAAGCCTCCATGTCGCTTGGCATCTGTCTTCCCCATCGCTGCTTGTTTAATCTGCTCCTTTCATATTGTGTTAAGCGATTGACTCAAAACACACCCTACGCTAATCCTGTCGTATTAACATAATAGAGACAAATAGGAGCACAACCAGCAGCATAAAGGCTAGGAAATGACAATACATATTCTTGGAGGACATAATTCACTACAGAACAATGACCTCAAATTATTCAAATTTTTACAATAAGAGACTCCACACTTAAAATCTTAAAAACATACAGGCGAGGAGATGCAACGCTGTATTTAATTTCTCTGAATTAAGCCGAATCACAGCTGATGCATGAGACCTTGTAAATATTAACTAAGGAATTTTTTATGTGTGGATCCTTAGCAAGTCACCAGGAGTTTTGTGTTTTCTGGGAGCTAATTACGCAGTATATTGTACTTCCCTATGATCTACTATCTTCTATTAATTAAATTCAAAGATCACAGGAATGGTAGAAATTACTAATTACAGAAAAAATATTAAACCATTTTGAAGTGCCTTCAGCTGTCCACTTTTCAATAAGGTTTCAAGGAGTTTCCAAGGCAATAAATCCTACTACCAATGAGTTTATCAGAGTGACTTTATACAGGGTTTTTAAGAAGATAAATGTTTAGGGGAGCACACAGCCCCATCTTTTTTTCCTGAGGACCAACTGGTGAGTTTGAACCACTGACTTTGTGGTTTGGGTTTAAATCCAAAAGGAGAGACCCCCCGCCCCCCTTACAAAAATGATGAAATACCAAGGGGAAAAATGTGACCTTCGAAACCATTGTTTGCTTGATGCTATTCCAATAAGTGGGTGTAGTGGAAAGCATTCACAATGCCTATGGCTGTGCTGTGGCAACCAGACTGCCTGTGGGGGAAGGGCATCATCCAGGTGAGTCCAAGGACACACAGGAAGTGCCTGCTTAGCTGAAGCAGTCATTTTGGAGAGTTGACTAGTGTCTCTAAGACATTCTAGCTCTTACCCACAGTGCCACTAGGTTATATTAATCTTAAATTAGATTTGGGTCAATTAATTCTCTTCCTACACACCACTAGAAAAAAAACAAAAGTTGATGCAACTGATAAAAATTTACTGGCACTAGATTCTCACACCAGATCTGCTCGTCACTACCAGAATGGCACGTCATGAAGTAGCTTTGG
The DNA here is from genome assembly GCA_004026705.1 of Nesogale talazaci. Classification (NCBI taxonomy): domain Eukaryota; kingdom Metazoa; phylum Chordata; class Mammalia; order Afrosoricida; family Tenrecidae; genus Nesogale; species Nesogale talazaci. The sequence continues at coordinate 71,292 of PVJH01002040.1, forward strand.
GTTTACCAGTCTTATTTATAAAGTGAGATTGAGTTTACCCTTGTTAATAATCAGTGGAAGACCCTCCCACTCCCTGTGGTTCTTCTTACCATGCTGCAAAGTGTAAGTCACAATAAGGCAAGAAGTTGTCTAAGTGGCCACACTGAGCTGATTAGACCACAGATCATGTGTGTGACTCTTTCCTTTTATTCCTCCTTTCCCTTCGAGAGAGTCATGGTTTTCTGCCTTGGAACTAAATGCGTCTGCAGTGCTATGTACCCAAACCAAACTCATTGCCGTCAAGGCAACGCTGACTCACGGTGACCCTCTGGGACAGGAGAAAATTGCTGCGTGAGTTTTGGAGACTGTCGCTGTTTACAGAAGTGGAAAGCCCCCTTTTTCTCCCTCGGAATCGCCCAGATTTTTGAGCTGCTGACATGTTGCATCATAGTCCAGTACCTCACTATCACTAGGTTATTGGGGCTCTTTACTGTCAGCAGTGGGGACCATGGAGTGCTTCTCAGTGCACATGGTTCAGGAGAACAATGGTGCGGGTGGCTCACGACCAAGGCATCTTCCATTGTCCTATACAGAGAGAGGGTCACTATGCATTAGAGCCAACTGCATGGCCCCTAACGTCAACAACAAGGTTCACACCGCCCCATACTAATGAATCAGATATCCACACGCGCACAAGGACAGCATTCCCATGACCAACAAGAGTGGGATGCGCAATGTTGAACACATTTCTGTTTTTAAAATGACTTCTCAAAATCGGTACTTTTAAATACAAGATATTTCCTAAATATTTTGATCAAGGAACCCTAACTTACAATAATTATCACATGGCGTCAGAGTATTCTTTTGAAAGTGCTAGAAGAATTAGCATTGCTAAAAAAAACATTCTTAAGGGTATAATTTGTATAGTAAGCAAGTTCTTTCTTTTAGATTTGATGAGGACAAACAACTTATTCAAAAAGGAATCCATTGGAAAAGGCAATTTGGAAACTTCATGGTGTAGTGGGTTGCTTACTTCAAGGTAAGTAGTTCAAATCCATTAGCTGCTCAAGGGAAAAAGATGAGACATTCTAACTCCATAAAGAAGCATCTAATGATTTTCCTCTATCTATAATAGAAGCATGGGAGTGGTTACTCTGGAGTGCATTGGAGAGACAATTATAGAAGATCAAAATGATGTACCTGATTCAAATGCTTAAAACCTTGTCAGTTGATCCCCACTTTAATGCAGGTTAAGCCTGATCTGTTTTTCTACTTTTTTTTTTTTTTGCATTTTTTGTTTTTGTTTGTCCATATTGGGGTTTATCTCAGATGTGTTATGCCCTTGGGAGTCACATTTTTAATTTTTCTTATATGTTTTAGTATAGGAGACCAAGGATTGCTGAACCTTGCACCTAAATGGACAGCAAGTAGAATCAAGGTTTCTCAGGACTATGGGGGAGGGTTGCAAGGAGCTGAAGTCAAGGAGTTCGGGAAAGAAAAGAATGCTTTGAAACTGATAGTGGTATCAATTGGACAATGCTGCTTGATGTGATTGAGCTATGGAATGATATGATGTCTGCATTAGCTCCCAAACAAAATGGTTTTGCCAAAAAAAAAAAAAAAACATTTATAGTCTCAGAAACCCACCGGGGCACTTCCCCCTGTCCTGTCCTGTAGGGTCAAAATTCAATAGGAATGAGTGAGACACTATTCTACAATTTACTCTTTTCCTTCAAACATCTCAGGATTGATGTGAATTTCTGAACATTTCATTTAAGAATTTAAAGTGGAATGTGGGGAAGAAATTTCAAATCCGATCCATGTCCTGGCCCCATTTACAAATCAAGATAAGCTATGTTGGTCCCCCAAAATTCTCATAAGCAAAATAAAACATTTAGCTTTCTATGTCCTTTTTCTAAAGCATGACCATTTCTGATTGAGTGTCTGTATATAAAGAAGGGAATTTAAAAATTATGTTTAGGTCATTGGACCAATGGAACAATTCCCTAGAGCTCATCAAGTTGTAAAATAGTTCTTGAACCACTGTGGATGATACATTTTTGTCCTTAGTGGAAGGAAATGTAATAAACTCACTTGCTTCCAATGTTTTTAAATGCATAAAGACAAAGGAGATACCAAATCTTTACTTTTGAATAATTCTAAAGTGTTTATCCTGCTGGTGTTGTTTGGTGCCTTCAAGTTGGTCTGAGCTGCAGAGTTCTGACTCTGCACAGCAGAATGAAATGCCACCTGGCCCTTCCCTATCCTCAAATCATTGCTATAATTGAGGCTAGTATTGCAGGCACTGTGTCAGTCCAGCTCATCCGGGTCTTCTTTTCTTTCACTGCCCCTCTTCATTACCAAGCATGAGATCCCACTCCAGGGACTGGCCTTTCCTGATAACATGTCCAAAGTGCATACGATGAAGTCTCACTCTCCTTACCTTTTGTCCTAAAACCTACCTTTTAAGTTTCAGACTTTAGTTTGGGGAGATATTTTATTTCTACAAATCTGTATGTTCCTGTGAAGTATACGTGGTTTACGCTTGTCTGTCCCCATGAAGGTTGGTGGCTTGAACTCAACAAGTGGCAGCCCAGAAGAGCAGCTTTGCAATATACTTCCCGCAAAAATGCAGCCAAGAAAACCACATGGAGTTTGACCATATAACACAGAGAGTTATTGCAAGTTGAAATCGATGCACAGGAAGAAGCTTACTCTTGTGTTTTCATTCATGTTAATACCATTTTTAAAAGACGTCATAGTGGTAACACAATGGTTAGATGCTTGATGTCTGACTGACAGGTCAGTGGTCTAAGCCCAGGTGAGACAAGATCTTGCAATCTGCTCCTGGTAAAGATGATAGTGTAAGAAACTTGGAGGATCTATGAATCATTCGGTTGTCAACATTGTGGTGACTTTGGTGTTGTGACGCTAGGAGCTGGGTGACATGCAATTCAAATAGTAGCAGTGTTGCACATAGATAGATTTCAGTGGGTAGATTTCAGTTGAAATTCCAGATTAAAGCCGACTAATATGAAGTAAAAGATGAACTACTTTTGAAAAGGTAGAGACTGACAACCTGATGGATAGTAGCAGAACATTGTCTAACAAAGTGCCAGAAGATGAGCCCTTTGGGTTGAAAGACAGTCAAAGATTAATGGGGTAGATTTGCCCTCTCAAAGTAGAGTCCTTATTAAGGATATGGAATATCAAACTGTTGGGGACTTTTATTTGCTGTTGTGGCATGACTTAAAATGAGAATAAAGGGTTGAAAGTATCCATTTCTAATCAGACTGTGGAATGTATGGAGTGTGAATCTAGAAAAATTGGAATTTTTCAAAAATGAAATGGAACATCTAAAGATTGATATCCTAGGCATTGCTTGCTGAAATGGACTGAGAGGGAGTTGCTCTATTGATGCCAGCATTTGTTGAAGCATTTCAGCAGGCATTTGTTAATTCCTGCAGCCTTGCTTTTTGACAATGTTTTCTGAGTAGCTTGGGCTGCTTCTTTCAGGACCATCTATTCTTGATCATATGTTCTCTCCTGAAATCGTTAAATATTGACCAATTTTTTTGCTACCAAGAATTGAGAAATACTTGTTAAAATGTTTCAACAAATGCACACACTAATAGCAGAGCTCACTGATTTATGTTAAAAACTTTAAAAGGAAATTATCCTTCCACCTGACTGGAAGAGATTCCAATGTGTGCCTATTAAAAAAAATGAGTCAAGACAAAGCAAAAGCTACTGACCAATATCAAAAATATCACATGCAAGGAAAATGTTGCTGCAGACAATTCAAAAACAGTTGGAACTGAACACAGACAGGAAACTGCCAGAAATTCAAAGTGCTTCAGAAGATGATATGGAATAATGGATATTATTTCTGATGTCAAACAGATCTTCCCTGAAAGCAGAAAATGCCTTAAGATGTTTATGCTTTTCATTGGCTATTCAAAGGCACATGGCTGCGTTATGAATGATGTGACCACTGAGAATTCTAAAACACTTCATTGTGCTCAAGTGAGCTCCATTCATAGACCAAGAGAAAATCAATGAAAGAAAACAGGGCTACAGGGGCTGAGCCCTGGTGGCATAAGTGGTTGAGTGCAGGACTGTGGCCAGCAGACTTGGTGGTTCAAATCCAGCGGCGGCTCTCAGTAGCACCACCGGGTAGCTCACACAACCACCAGAGGCAGTGATAGGCCCCCCAAAAAAATTAGAAAAAGAAAAAAAAACAGGGCTACATAATGTTTAAAATCAAAGAAGTTCTGTCATGATTGTATGCTTCCACCATAATTGTTTAATCTTTTAACTGAGCAAAGCTGAGAAGCTGAACATTATGAAGAAATCTTTGGCATCAGAATACAGGAAAGCCCCACAGCAACCTATGGTACCTAGATGGCACATCTTTTTCTTCCTGAAAGTGATGAGGACTTAAAGCCCTGTGGCTGTCACTGACCTGTGTCAATTTCAGTACTGGGAGTGTAGGGGTGGAGTCTAGTCTGTCAATCTGGAGAGAGCCAATGAGACCTCTGTGTGAGCCTGGCTTTCTCCTGAGAATTCTGGGGAGTCTCTTGGTATTTCCCAATTGGAGGTGAGAGACCATCGATTCAGCCTGTTGGAACGCTCTTCTGACAATATGCATGGCTGACTCTCTGTGAGATATCCCGGAGGAGAAGCCACAGGGGTTTACCCTGTGGAACTAGACCTCTTATGCCAGAAAAGCCACGCAGAGACTCCTTCCAGTGTTGAGATGCTCAAGAAACCACAGAGAGGCCCCTGCCAGCACTAAGATGTTTCTACCACCACTGCATACACAAGACTCCGAACCCACTGGCCTGTGATTTTCCTGGCATCATTACATGTACTTCATGAGGCTGAAGAGAACTTATGGATTGGTATCAGACATATGGGCTGATATCAGACTTCCAGACTTGAACTGGACTGGGTTGGAATGCTTCCTCAATGTTCCATTCCTCTTGTATATAAACCTTTCCCTTATATGCATATGCGTACCTCTGAATTTGTTTCTCTAGTCAACCTGGACTAACACAAACCCTTACTGATAAACATCAAAAAGTAAGCTTTCCATATGAATTACACCTCAACACAAAGAAAGCAAAATTCTTTACCACCTGGCTAATAGATACACATAAAAAAGACTGAAGGCATCAAGAAGTTTATTTCACTGGGATCCACAATCAATATCCATGGTAGCAGCAATCAGGAAATATAATGATGCATTGCACTGGACAACTTTGCTGTCAAAGAACTTTTTAAATTTTAAAAAAGAAAGAAGATGCATTGGAGATGAAGGTGTGCCTGCCCAAGATATAGTATCTCCAATTGTCTCATTCAGTTATTCATTCAAAAATTGGACAATGAATAAGGATGTACATATTACTCTTCTATATGTACTGAATTAAGTTGGTTGAAAAATATTAAATATACCTTGGACTGCCAGAAGAATGAATAATTATTTCTTGGAAGAATGATAGCCAGATTGATCTTTAGATGCAAGAATGACTCCATCTCACATACTTAGAACATGTTATCAGGAGGGACCAGCCCCTGGAAAAGGCATCTTGCGTGGTTACATAGAGGGCCAACACAAAGGACTAAGGCTCTCAGAAGTGGCTCTGATGCTGGGTTTAAAGAGACATGTGCTTTTGCAGGCATGTAGTGGGAAGTGTCTGCTTCTACTGGACCCTGTGGTTGCTGTGAGTTGGAATTGATTCTATGACTCTTAAACACAACAAAGAATGGGTCAAGATCAGTTAGCAGAAAAAGAATACATTTTTTTATAAGTGAGGGGAGGTTTCTCTAGTTTTTACTGTTTGTAGAATTTATGGGAACCTTATATAATTTTCAATGACCCTTGTCATTATTCCTTTTTTTTCTTTACATTTCTGTCTTGGCTTTGAAACTGGGGGACATGGGAAAGAAAATATGGTTTCTGAATGGATTCCTAAGGGATGCAAGCTGTTATTTGACCTCTGTTTCCTTGAAAAAATGCAAACCTTGATTTTGGGTGTTGAACAAATTTAACCAATTAATGGCTCCTTTAGCAAGGAGGCCTCTTCAATTATTAAAAAAAAAACCTTGAAAATGTAGCCATCTGGCAATATAAATTTGACAGGAAAAAAATTTGACACACTTAAAATTTTCACCAATAATATGAAAGATCATGTCAAATAAAATATATCATGTTTTATAAATATAGAAATACCATGTTTTATAAATATAGAAATAGTGAAAGCTATTGGAGTATAATTGGACTATAATACCAATGTCCATATAGCCTCTGATACATTTAAAAAGTAACAATGTGCATGATTAGAACATTTAAACTGCACTTCAAATATCAGTATATCCCATATAATCCTTGAGAGGCAGCTGCTGTTAATGGTTTGTAGGTGGATGTATTCACAAGTATTTGTAGTTTATTTAAAAAAAAAAATGACCTGGAGGCTGAGCCCGGGTGGTGTATTGGTTGTGCGAGGGAATGTGGCCCACTGGGATGGAGGTTCAATTCCAGCAGCAGCTCCACAGGAGCAAAGGCTGGACCTCCTACTTCCACCAACAGAGGGCAGTGATGCCTAAAAAAAAACCTACTAAAAAAAATGACCCAGCATCCACTTATTACTCCTTCTGTACTCATCTTATTTATTAACTTGTTAATCATTGAAATTTAGTTTGTTTTTAAAAGTCACAACATTCCTACTGTCCAACACCCAGCTGTTTTCATGTAACTTTATGTATCTTGACCATCTTTCCATATGAATAGTCATAAAATTATTATATTCTCTTTAGTGGCCACATACTATTTGCTCCCCAGATCTTTATTAATTTTTTCATTTAGTACTGGGAAGGGGGAGTTTCTAACGCTACATTATGCAATAAATTAGGTATTGTTTTCTCTGTCCTTTTTTAGCCCTTTAATAAAAACAGTAGCATTGTTAAAGAAATATGCATAGTTTAATTAAAATACACATAAACAATTTAGATGTGTCATTGTATCTTGACAACCTTTTGAAACCAAGGTAGACTCAAGCATAGTGGCGAATCTAGTCATGTTTTAGAAGATTGAAAAGTCAAAATTGGCAGATTTGCTTTCCTCAAGCCATAGATGGAGAAGACTTTAAATCAAAATTCAGGTATCTCTGTAGTGACTTTGAATCCAGGAGAAGAACATGTAAATATATTTACTTTTAATTGCAAATAAATTAAATGTACTAAGACAGTCTCTGAGGTAACAATAAGAAAACTGGTAAAGGGGAGGAAACAATTAAGTGAATGTCATGCCAAAATTTGGGTTGGACATTAAGACATACTATGTTTAGTCCACTATTATTCTTATTTATTATTTAATAATGAGCTGTCCCACAGTTATTTTCAGCCACCATGAAGCCAACGGTCTTTATTACTCTTTCATATGCACTGTAATATGTAACAATGCTGCCCTATACGCTACCATGAATACAGCTAAAAGGATGATGTGAGGAAGGCCAAAATGGAGGGGAAATTAATTCTAATATCAACAATTGCCCCCACAAAGAGTTTTACCAGTACATGGAAATTAAATTATTGATCCCAAGCTACTTGTCTAGCAAAATTTGGAGGTTTGCAAACAATGGTGGACACCAAATACAAAGTTTAAGATGAAAATTAGGACATAGGCAAGGATTGTTAAGAGGATAAATGGAAATTTGCATGAAGACTGTCCACAATCGCAGTGTTTCTGCACTCACTGGTATCGGGTACTATCTGCTCTTTCATCATCTTGTTGTGTGTACCCCTGAGGAGGTTTTGGGAATTTCACTTAAGAAGATAAGAAGAAGGTTAATCAGCCCAACCTCGCAGCTTCCCAGTCTGCTATGTACTCTCTGACCAGGACCTCCTCATGGGCACTCTGAGGATGGGAGATGATGATCCATCATGAAATAGTGAGCACAGTAAGAATGCATGCCTGATAGCTATTGTTAGGATGACCATTGTTACTCCAATTTCCGTTTTAGCAACTCAAGCATTTCTAAGTTCCCATAACAATAGAGCTATCATTCATTAGTTTTTTTCATGAATTTTCTTTCCTTCTAAGTTTACACCATCTCTCCTAGTAACACATTTCATATATTTGTTGCCCACTGTTTAAGGTGGCATTTCTTTGTTTTCATATGGCTCGCTGGAATACACCTCATTCATGAATTTTTATTTCTTCCCTGATCAGTATGCATTGACTATATGAAGATCATTTATGATTGTATTTATTTCATGGAGTAGTGGCAAGAGTGTGGCATGAGATGTCAGTCAGGGAGGTGTTCAAATCTTCTCTGAGCCCTCATGCTTCTAATGAATAAGTGAAGTGGCACATGTAAAGTGCTTAACAAAGGGGCTGGCCAGTACTCTGTGGAGGGTTTTGAAATGAGATGCCATTGAGTTAGTGTCAACTTACAGTGACCCCGTGTGCAGCAGAATGAAACACACACCCCCTCTCTGCCCCTGGCCTCCATCATCTTCCTGATGGTTGTTACATGGAGCTCATTGTTCCAACCACCATGGCAACCGTCTCACAGGGCATCTGCTCCTTTTACACAGCCCTTCTCCTTTACCAAGCACCCTCTCCTTGCCCAGGGACTGGTCTCTGGCAGGCTGTACCTCTTTGAAGACAAAGTAGTATGTTTCTTTTGGGGGGGGGCATCACTGCCCTCTGGTGGTAGTGGAAGGCCCAGCCATGCTCCTGGAGAGCTGCTGCTGGATTTGAACCGCCACGCCAGTGGGCTGCAGTCCCGCACTCAACCACTACGACCCCGGGGCTCAGCCCAAAATAGTATGTTTCTTTCGGCAGTCCTTGCACTTTCAATATTCTTTGCAAGACACCAATTCTTCAGTCCCTCTTATTCAATTATTGAGAGGCACCATAATTTGGAATCAAGTGCACCTTTGCCCTCAGTGTGGTAGTCTTCCTCTTTAATACTCTAAAGAGGTTCTGTAAATGTAAGAGACAAGAAAACCCTTGGGACAGTAATTCTACTCTGTCACATGGAGCCACAATGAGAATCAACTTCATGGCACCCAACAAAAGCAGATTAGGGCAAGTTCAACTTAAATTTGCATAAATCAAATTGAGATTTCAATTCTTTATCTGTACCACACATATTTCATATATTTCATGAGGAAGAGGCTAATTGTTGTCGGGTGGAACAGCACAAATACAGAACATCGCTGTCACTGTAGAAAGTTCTCCTTAGAGCAAATGTGCTTCATGGAACTGCAGACCTGAAGTTTAATGTTCCTTCGTTTAATTAAAGATTTAATAGTCGCATGTGGCTACTCTCTTGGACAGTATGACAAGAGCAGCCCCACAGCCCCACAGATTCTCACTGACGCCTGTGATTTCTGTCTGATCCCGGTGATTCTGATAAGTAGGCAGATCACCTGTCGACTCTGTGTGGTTGCAGTATGTTTCACCACTGTGGTTAGGTTTACATCAGCCCGGATCTGAGGTTTTCACATGCTTGTCTCTCCTTGGTTTGTAATTTGAAGGTGTCCATGTGTCCTGTTGGATTTTACTGCCTTCAAGATTTTTTAAGACTAGCTACAAAATCAGCAAAGGACTTTGTATAGTGTGCCTGAGATTGTGTCAATGAATGACAAGGTTTGCAGAAAGTATATGAGAAAATGACAGCATGTGGCAGGAGGTCTTCACCACAAACATACAGCACCCTGACATGTTGTGATCGTTCCTGAGGTGGCGAGTGAGGAACTTGTTTCAGTGGATAAAATACCAACATTGAAAAACTATTTTCTGTTTTAAGAAATTAAAGCAGTGCCTTGGTCACTGGCAAGATGTCAACCACAGTCATCGATATTCTTGTGTGCTCTCTTGAGTGAGAAAGGGAGCGTGGAGTCGCGTGGCTTGCTGGTGGCTGCACCTGTTCCTGGGTCCACTCAGAGATTGAGTCATTGATCAGAATGTCATCCATGTGTATGACTATGGAGCAAAATGCTAAAATCTTCTTAAGCGTGTGGTGTCAAGCAATATAGTTATACTGATGCCTGGACATGGAAATAGACTCTCTTTTGCATCCTATGTGTTATCGTTTGTTTGTTTTTTAATTAGATGGCAGTGATTTAATAATTAGAATGCTTTTGTTTAAAAAAGTCTGACTTGAAGGAAACCATTTTGAGGTGAAATCAGGTCAAGGATGCATCTTGTTGACAGAGGAACCTGCAGGGTGAAGCACTGGAGAGGTATTAGTGGGGATTAGGACAAAGTTGAGAAGCTCAGAGTCTGGAAGGCTTCACAAGCAAAGAGAGAGGTTTAAACATTTAATGGAAAAGGAGGAAAAGGTCACCCAAAGACATGTGTGAAGGTCAGGAAGTATTATAGCATTGCCAGCAACATGCAGAATGATTATTTAACTGAGTTCCCCGGAATGTGCTCAGGTTTTTATTTGGAGATCCTGAAGTTAGAATGCACAAAATGATGGAATTTGGCATCTGTTCTAGTCTGATTTCTTTTCTTTACTTATGAGCAGACAAAATTCTTGTAGCAGGGGTGACATGTCAGAATTTCTCCTCGGATGCTGTAATCATTCATCGCAGATAGGCTTAAATAGCCATGCCCCTTTCCTAACTCACTTTCTTACTGAAGTGGACTGCGTGCAGCAGAAGGCATGTTTGCCAGTTCTCTCAGGACAGGGTCTAAGTTGATTCTAGGAAATAGCAGGTGAGCACAAGGAATACCAGGATCTGACTACTGGAAGACAAGGGAAGTTTGGCTAATGCAGCATGATCTGTCCACTCAGTTACTTCTTCCTTTGCCGACAGCTACATGGATTTAAAAGCCCATTAGGGGAGAGTGTGTTCTGTCTGTAAGCAGTGAAAGCACATGATCTGATGATGGTTCTATAAACAGATCTAAGCTTCATTTTAGACAGGAATAGGTTTTCATTTATTGGGAGGCTAATTATAAATTGGAACCGCATCCCTTTTGATGGACAATTCAATTGCATTTAAATTCAAATTACCATCTGCTGTTTATACTTTATATTGTGCAATCTACCTGAATTTAGACAGATGCTATTAAAGATCTGTGGCTATAGAACCTTTATTCCCTGAAGAGTTTAAAGGAAGAAAAACGAGTATTCCCTTAATCCTCGTTATTGAAGCCAGATTGCAGTTGCCCTTCAAAGAAAAGGATGCTTTCCTTTGTCCAAAAAAATATGGGGCTGTGTGAATGAGCATGAACACCTTTTTATCTTACAAAGTGTGCTATTAAAATTGTTGGGCATTCTCCAACTTGTATGTGTGCTTTGGATGACTATTTTGTGTGTGTGCTTCTGTATATGCACACACACACACACATACATATGTATGTGTGTGTGTGTATATATATACTATTCATATATTTTGTTCAGATATTGCCTTATATAAGAAGGTAGTTCATATATATTCATTTCTCATTTAAATTCATAGATATGCTAATTCTATCCACACATTAAATCATTTATAGCTTCCCTTTATATATATGAAATACTTATTCATGCATATTAGTATTTATCTGTAGGTAGATAGACTACACATGTGCACACTCATGCACACACACACACACACACACCAATCTCTGACCTCCAACACTGATTCAAAATAATTATATACATCTCATAATATTGCATGCTTTTGCTTTTCTCTAAACAGCCTTCAATTATTTAGAGAATACCTGATAATATTATAGATCATGTGGGAGTTAAGTAATTACTGGTTGCCAAATACTTGTAGAATTTCTGTGATTTTCCTGTGAGAAGCATTTAAAACACAATGACAAAGGAAAAGAGAATCAGCGTGCAGAGATTATTGCAAAGGGTGGGTAGAGGCATAGATCATTCGATGCACTTACAAGTGTAATTTTCAAAATTTCAAAATCATAAAATTGTCATTTTCTCAGCAAATAATTGGGGTAAATTTTTTTTTAATGACAAGCATTTTTGAATGCATGATATTTCATATAAAATTAATCCAGGTAGCTAATTTACAACTCTGAAGAGACAACTGATATTATTAAATGACCATTCTGTCTTTATAAAATAGTACTAGGATGAGTTCCCATACTCTGAGAAGACTGTATTGCTTAATCAGCATAGCTATTCTTTTAAGCAGCAGATTTTACTTGAGGATGTAAATAAATGAGGTTCCTGAAACGCACTGCCAGTGAGTCATTTCTACTCAGACTGAGAGACCCTGTAGGACAGGGTGAATTAGAAGCCCAAATGTGTTGCAGTTATGCTGAAAAACAAAATAAAAACATGGCTATTAGTGAGTAGGTAGAATGCGAGTTTACCGAGAGGGCATCTTGGAAAGTTCTATAAAGTTTTGGGGGCATTTTTCTTTCATTGTGAATCACATGAAAATTAATGGCTCAGATCACCCTTTTGAGTTCAACACTTATCAAACCTCCCCTTGGTTTCCCTGTTTCCCTGAACCCTCCCTCCCCACCCCCACCAGAGGATATTACCCACCTTTCTACCCAAGAAGCCCTGGTGGCACCAGTGACTCCTCAGGAGACAGGTGAGACTTCCCGGTCCCATAAACACTTACAGCCTCAGGGACCCACAGAGATAGTTCTATCTTGTCCGAGAGGGTCTCTGTGAGTTAGAAACAACTTGATGGCATTGAGTTTGGATTCTGATTTTGATTACTCAAGCTAATGCCTATCTACCTTCTAATAAAATAGTTTCATTCTTAAACCTTTTGAGTAAGTAATCTTTGTTCTTCATGAGCAATCCTTAACTGATGAATAAATATGGACCTTTAGAAATGTTTCCATGAGGGCCATAGGCTTCAGATACCCAACCCTACTTTTATATGTTTTCTTTCATATTTGTCCAGAATACTCCATAGAAGACAGAAGCACAGGCTGAAGGCAAAGTTTGGGGTTTGTCAGAAGAAGCTGAATGACCCATACAAGACACACTAGGCCACTTTGCAGAGAAGCATGCATCTGGAAGGATGTTTTCTTTTACTCTAGGTCTTGCAGCAATGTGATTTCTCACTTAACCAAAATTAAATTGTCCTCAAGGAGGACTCACATTAACACACATATATTAAATCTATATATATATTAAATACATACATTAAATATATATATATACATTAAATCTACCACTCATTGGTTTTTTTCAATATATGTATGTAATATTGAAAAAACCAATGAGTGGTAGATTTAAAATCAGATTGCCAATGTATTGTTTCAAAGAGAAAATATAGCTGTGTAATATGACTCAAACTTTTCCCTTGTGAGTCCATTTAAAAGGAAGAAAATTTGCTTAAAGAAAATGGAATTAAATTCAGAGAAGTGGCTGGCAATAGATAAATAATAATTAATTAGTTAGGTAGAGAGATACAAAAAAAATGAACCAGTTCTTTAATTTTTAAAGAATTTACACAAACCAAGAAGAAGCAAGCCTAATAAATCAAAAGAAACATGGGCAAGAAGAGAAATTTCAAGAAAATCCCATGGACAAATAGATGGAGTCTGAACTCCCACTTACATCTAGCCTCAATTTAAGAACAGTTGGTTCTGCTTGGTGCTCACCCTTACAAAAGGACCCCTGAAGATACGGGTGCTAGAACAAAGAGTGGTGAAGGAAGCAGCTGGTGCCAGGCTGCCAACAGAAATAGTGTCTGGGGTCTTAATGTTTGTTTCCCAAACAAAATCCATCTAAGCAAGGAATCAACTAAGTCAATACGGAAGAAGCACATCAGCTTGTGTGATCCAAAGATAATAATTAAAAAATTCAAATATGGCAAAGGGAAACGTATCAGAGCTAAAATGATGAGCATCTAATTTGTAGAAGTCTGTGGAGGACAGTGAAAGGCCCAAACCCATCTGCAGCACTCCTGGTCAGGCTGAGCTGCTGACAGATCTGCTCTAGCCAGAGGCAAGCTTCTTGAACTGTCTTGCTCTCAGGCAAAGGCCATTGTAATCTTGAATATGCTGAATTGAACTTGATACTTGGCAAGATGACCTCTCTAGACTTCTGGGTGCAACTATCTCTTACTTGTTCCATGACAAAATTTCTTCCCTGACTTGTGTAATGTTGGCAAGGGTCTTTTCTTCCTTACTCATTATTTGTATTTTGGTCTTTAGATGATTATTATTTTATCCTTTCCATGTTGTTCTGATTTTGGTTTTTATTGTTTCTGTTGGGTTTTCCAGTTTGTGACCCATAGGAGGAGTGGCAGCATAGTGACAATAACATAGGGGGTCCAGGAGCCAGGATTGGGTGATAGGGAGGAAAGGGGGATTCGGTGAGTGGGAAATGAAGACAGGAGCAGGGAGGGAGCACTAGAATTGACTGTGATTGCCCACTCATTTTAAAGACGATTGAACCAAAGGCGCAGGGAATGTTCTAAAACTGATACAGTAATGATTGTGCAATTCTTCTTGATATGATTGAACAATCGAACCATGGAATTGTACGATGAGTAAATTTTGTGCCAATAGAACTGTTAAAAATAAAACAAAAAAACTTGTGCAAAAAAATAAATTCCTTGCAAATAAAAATAATTCACAGAAATATAATTTAAAATAACAATGAGAAATGCTAAAGATCACATATAAATAAATAAAATGTAATATTTATCCTCCAAGTTTTGCAAAAATTGAAAAACTTGTTAATATTTAACATTTGGTAAGCCTATGAAGAAATAATCTCATTTAATATAAGTAGAGCTATAAACTGGGGTGTCATTTGTGGATTTTTGATATTATTAATCAGACATGTTACTTCATTGCATCTGTGACTCAGAAATTTCACAGTTAAGGACTTATCCAATGATGATCTAAGAAGTATATGCTAAGATATTAGAACAAGATGTATCTTTCAGTATCAAACAACTAGAAAACACTATATATCTTTGCGGCAGAGGTGTTTAAATATAAAAGCTAATTGATGTGATGAGATGAATACTATGCATCTATGAAAATAATAGGGAAAAATCTGTTAACACTAATATGGAAAAAACTTTCAGATGTACATCCACTTATCAATTGTTGACACTATTATGTTTCAAAGACCAGGCTATCAGGCCAAATCAGTGTTATGCTAAAGTCCCACCTTCCTTTCTTCTTTATGCACCACCCCTGGGACACCCCTATCAAGCACCACCAGAATATCTTGGATGTGAGTGGTCAAACAGAACCCCCTTCCCCTTCATGACCTTCTACCATTGTAGCCCCCGTATGTATGGGAGTGATGTCAGGTGTTTCCTCCACTGATCCTGGGCAGAGCTCCTACCTGTTCATCATCCATTTGTCCCAGCCCTATAGTCAAGCCCTATAGTCAAGTGCTCCCCACTTACATCTCCCCATCTTCCTGCCTCAGCCCATTTGACTCTCCAACCCCCTTAGGAGCTTTCCCTGCCACTTAGCTGCATCCAGGCTTTCCTGCTGACTGCAACAGCCTCACTGCTATTACTGTATCTGTGGCTAGATGGAGACACTGCTGATCGAACAGAGGAAGGAAGGATCCAGTGGCAGCTCGGCTCCTGTCTTTGAGTCTTTAGTTATCACAGGAACCTCTAGCCTGGCCTGTGAGGTGGTCCCAGAGGGTGACCCAGGCTAAGCCAGGACAACCTATGAAGGGCAAACTACAGGCACTCGCTCCCCCCTCCAAGTCTTTCCACCATGTCGTAAATGTAGAACATCATGACCTAGCAGCAGAGCACGTAGTGTATAATTCCTTTGGAGTAGGTATTTGTTTTACTTCCTCATTGACAACAAGTCAGTTCTCACTCACAGCGACTCTCCAGGACAGAGCTGTCCTGGTAAGTTTCTGAGGCTCTAGCCCTTTACAAGAGTAGCAAGCCCCATCTTTCTCCCCGGTTTGCTAGAAGAGTACAGAGGTAAAGACAGGTTGTAGACAGCTCCACTCATAGCCATCGAGTTGATTCTGTCTTGTAGCCAGTCTTGTCTTTCTCCTCCAAGATAAGTTGGAGGAGATGCTTAAGGTTCCTTTTATTCCTTCCTATTTGAAATATCCCAAAACATTTGTTTATATTTAATTAAAACATATATTTGAATATGTGCCCAAAGCATTGCAACCAGGGCTCAAGTTCAAGTCTGCACATGCTTATTCCAATAAAAATGTCTTTAAACATGCCACTGCTATCAGCTGATGACTACTGTACTAAGACAGTACTACACTTGTCTTAGTCTCATTAGGTGCATTGAAAAAGGGAACTTTTGAAGTCCAGGCTAATGTCAGATTTTAAAGAAAACTCATGGGACTACTTTCCAAACCATGGAAGCTTTACAAAGAATTTGTAGACCATGGACATGGCTCTTCCCCACTGACCCTAGTGCTAAGGGAGACAACACTGGAGATACACTGCAAGAATTGTGCCTTATCTGATCCCACTACCCGGAAGTGAAACACTATGGGAATGTGAAAGAACAGCAAGGAGAGCAGGACAATGAAATCCTGGGGGTATGCTAAAATTAGACTGTGGTGCACCCCAACAGACCTGGACTGGAAAACAGACCTTGAACTATTTATATGCTTTTTTTGTTGTTGTTGTTGTTTTTGTTATTGTTGTTCTGTTTTCTTTTGTTGCTTTGTTTTGCTCTGTCTTGTTTTTGTGCATATTATTATGTCTGCATGTATTTCTAGATAAGATCAGCGGTATAAATAATCTGAAGGAGAAAATAATGGTTCCAACAATTCTGGGGTTACATGGGAGAGTGGGAGGTGGGGAAAGGAAGTGAGCGTAAAACAAAACTAGGGACATGGAAACAACAAGGGATCTGAAATTAATGGCGATGAGGGTGTAATCAAAGAAATGATCAAAGCAATGAAAAAGAGAGGAATTACTGAAACCTAAATGGAGACTGAGCATGATAGTAGGACCAGAGGAAAGTAAAAGAAAATAGAGGAAAGAACTAGGAGGCAAAGGGCATTTATAAAGGTCTGCATACAGGCATGTACATAGGTAAATATATTTATATATGATGATGGGGAAAGAGATCTATGTGCATATATTTATAGATTTAGTTTTAAGATAGCAGATGGACCTTGGGCCGCCACTCAAGTATGCCCTCAATGCAAGAACACTGTTCTATTAACTTGCCATTCCATGATGCTCACCTTCTCGACAGGATTGCTGAAGACAAAGTAGCTGCATAAATAAATGTGAAGAAAGCTGATGGTGTCTGGCTATATCTATAGCATCTGGGGTCTTAAAGACTAGAAGGTAAACAAATGGCCACCCGCTGAGAAGCAACAAAGCCCACATGGAAGAAGCACACCAACCAGTGTGATCATGAGGTTTTGATGGCATCAGGTATCAGGCATCAAAGACCTAGAACAAGAAAATAATGTCATTGTGAATGAGGGGGAGTGCAGAGTGAAGACCCAAAACCCATCTGTAAGCAACTGGATATCCTCTCATAGGAGAGAAGAGCCAGTCAGAGTGCAGAATAACAGAGATTAAACAATAAGTTTTCCTCTATTTCTTTAATGCTTCCTCCTTGCTCTCATGACCCCAATTCTATCTTACAAATATGACTAGACCAGAGCACTTACATGGGTACAGATCAGAAACACAGGAATCCCTGGAAACACAGGGAATCCAGGACAAATAAAGCCCTCAGGGCTAACACTGAGAGTTGTCATAACCGAATAGGAAGGGGGAGGCGGGGGAGAAAGGGATAACTGACCACAATGATCTACCTATAACCTTGTCCCAGGGGGGATGGACAACAGAAAAGTGGGCGAAGAGAGACATCGGTCAATGGAAGACATGAATAATAATAAGAATGGAAAAATTATCAAGGGTTCACAAGGGAAGGCGGGTTGGGGAGGGCGGGGGGAATGAGAAGCTGATACCAAAGGCTTAAGTAGAAAGAAAATGCTTTGAGAGTGATGATGGCAACAAATGTACAAATGTGTGTGATACCATGGGTGGATACATGGATTGTGATAATAGCTGTATGAGCCCCAATAAAATTATTCAAAAAATTTTAAAGAATTTGCAGGAATACTGCCCTACATTGAATACCAATTTTAAGATGGATCAAGTAGCTTAAAGGTAGACCTCAAAGATAAGTCACCATATTTTTGTCAACCTTAATAAATGAAGACACTGTCAATAAGGTTCAAAAACCGGTGGAAGATCTACAGAACTACCCTTGCCATTGAGGTTGGGCTGCGGGGTTTTCAATTTTAAGTAAACATCTTGACCAATTCAGCTAGCTCAAAGAGCTAATCTTTTAATCGGTCTTTTAAGAGAGATTGAAGTTAATAGAGATGATTTTCTGGAATCCATTCTAACTGGGGACAAGTTTTGGATTTACCAATGAGAGCAAAGTCTAATCAAAGTAGTCACTTCAACAGGATCTGCTGGGCCAGTGAAATTGAAGACAGGGGAGTTAGCTCAGGAAATCGTGTTTGAGATTCAGAGGAGGTCATCCTGATAGGCTTTCTTAAAAGACCTGGAATATACGGACATGTGATAAAGACACTGAGAAATTTAAAATTGGAGAGGAAAAAAGCCATAAAGTTAAGTTTAGAAATTATTTTCAGTCATGAAAATGCACCTGTTCAGAGAAGATCATGAAGGTTGACCTATGAGAATTTTGTTGGGAAAACTTGCCTTATTTTCTCTATAGCCCGAATCTTGCCCTGCTGGAGTTCTTTGAGTTTCCCAAACATACTACAACTGCAATTTTAACAAGGTCTAAATTTGAGAGGGCAGCATTCTTGGCTAGAGAAGTGTCATAGTGATATTCTAAGGATAAAACAATGTAATGTCGCTATGTATAATTCAATAGCTAAAGGGCACGCCATTTGTGTTAGTTCATTTTCACCTCTTATGATGCTTTTTCTATATTTCCTTCCTCAATTACCTCCCTCTCCTTCTTACAGTTTTCTTTTGTACCACTTGATGCTCTACGCTCTGGGCTCAGAGAAAGAGTGGGTATCTGTGGCGGCCATGTATTTGATGTCAATTTCATGATTGGGAGTGTAGGGGTGGCGTCTAGCCTGTCAATCTGGAGATAGCCAATGAGACCTCTATGTGGGCATGGCTTTCTTCTGAGAATTCTGGGAAGTCTTGTGGTATTTCCCAATAGGAAGAGACTAGACTGTGTCTTCAAGGTGACAAACTCCTGACAAGACGAGATGACAGCATGCTGATGGATCCTGATTCCTGGAGAATGGAGGAGCCGAAGGGGAGGCCAGATAGGCTTGTCCAGATGCAGCCAAGCCTCTGGGGCCTGATAAGCCAGATGGAGATGACTGCCAGTGCTGAGATGCTTGTGAGACCACAGGGAGACCCTGCCAGTGCTGAGATGATTCTACTGCCACCGGACATATAAGACTCTGCATCCACTCGCCTGCGATTGTCCTGGTGTTATTGCACATGCTTCATAAATAGGAAGGAGACTTTATAGACTGGTATCAGATATATGGGCTGATATTGGACTTGTGACATTGGACTGAAGAGGGTTGGGATGCTTTCTCAATGTTCCATTCCTCTTGTATATAAATCTTTTCCTTATAACCATATGCGTGTTTATGAATTTGTTTCTCTAGTCAACTATACTGTGTCAGATACAGTCTCCTGAAGTGGCTAGAGAAGTTGATCACTATGTATAGAGTTATTTCCAGAAAGTGATTCATAAATTAAGCTTTGGAACATAATCATTTGAAAATGGGAGAGTGCCTGGGCTGTGACTAACAGCATCAAAGATGCATTCTTTAGCCATTTTACTTATTATCAACAAGTCAGTCATGCTTTACATTGCTTTCAGAGAGTGTGATTGAGTTCTTGATAAAAATTGTTTCAATTTAAACAGTCCAATGACCAAAGTAAGGTATTGATGGAGTTTATGTGTGCTTTCTATGTAGGGAAATGGAAGTGTTAATTTTGGGGGGAAGTGTTTATTTAATGAGCACTATGTACCACAAAGTGTGTTGGTTGTCAAAAATCATTTTTGACCTTGATAACATCCCTAGCAGATATGTTTTTTATCTATTTGGTATAAGAAGAAATAAGCTTATATAGATTAAGTGAGGTCAAGTAGCATGTCAAGTTACAAAATCAAAGTTCACATATAGCTTGATCTGATCTCAAGACGTATCATTTCTCTATTAATGCTTGAGGTTCCTTTTCTAGTGAGTAGTATATTTTATTTCTGAAGTTCTTATTTTTATAATGTTAATGTTGACATTATAGCCTTTCTATTGTCAACCCATATCTGTTCCCTTTAAATACCTTTAAGCTTGTTTTTCAAACAACTATACCTTTTATTTTTATCTAAGTAAATTATCTAAAAGATTAGATTTTCTAAAAAATTACTTTTTGGTGGGCATGAACCATTACTGCATAGGATGGTTGCCCATGAACTTATTGAAGAATCTGGACTTAGGAGCGTACTTTTCATCAGGGCACTACATCAAGATGCTCACTTCTCTTTCCCATTCTGGAAGAGGAAAACCATGAGCCTCAGCCACCTGCTCATTCAGAAAAGCACATTAAAGACGATTCCATCATGTAGCTAGAGTTTAACAGATTGTATGAACCCTTGCTTTTGCCCAGGTAAATACAAAGATTTAGGGAATATGATACAGATTCTTTAAGGATATGGTATTTATCATCTTTTTTATTTGTGGATTGTGCACATCTCATTTATGTATTATATTTTTCTTTAACTCTTTACTTCAATATTCATCCTACACATAAAAGAAAGTAATCTTTTGTTTATTTTTTAATTAAAAAAATTTATTGGGGGCTCGTACAGCTCTAATCACAATATATACATACATTGTGTCAGTATTTACATCTTTTCTTTCCCCTTTTTGGGGGGACAGTGTCTTATAAAAATCAAACTGCAGGGCATCACTACAAGAAATCAACATATATTATTATTGTTGCTTTTATTTATTTATTTTAAAAATTGTTTTATTGGGGGCTTATACAATTCATCACAATCCATACATACAGCCATTATGTCAAGCACATTTGTACACTTGTTGCCCTCATCATTCTCAAAACATTTGTTTCCTACTTGGACCCATAGCATCAGCTCCTTATTTTTTCTCCTCCCTCCCCACTCACCCTTCCCTCATGAATCCTTGATAATTTATAAATTATTGCTCTTTTGTAATATCTTCCACTGTCCAGCACCTTGCTTCACCCACTTTTCTGTTGTTTATCCCCCAGGGAGGAGGTTATATATAGATCCTTGTAATTGTTCCCCCTTTTTACCCCAGTCTTTTGTTTATTTAAAAAAAATTTTAAATAATTTTATTGGGAGATCTTGCAGATATCATGACAGCCCATCACATGACAATGAATCACACCGAGCAGCATTATAAAAATGCTACCATAATCAGTTTAATACATTTTATTTCTTCTTGAACTCAGTAATATCAGCTTCCCTTTATCCCTCCTTCACCCTGCAAGAACCTTTATTGATTACCCCCCCATAATAGTTTGTGTTTGTGGCTTTTTTTGTCTTATCTTACATGATCTAATATATCCATTCACATGCAGTTTTATTGGTCAAGTCCCTTCGATGGGATTGTACAGTTATCAATATTATCGACTCCCTATTTCTTCCTTCTTCCTCTTTTCCCATTACTAGAGAATCGCTACTCCTTTTACTGCTTCTTAAGGATTATCTGTCTGGGCTTTCATGTCCTGAGCGATCTTAAATATGCAAATGAACATTTGCAAATTTAACAGGATTAATGAGGTAAAACAAATGAAAAGCATAATAGGAAGGGGCCAAAATATTAAAGAACTAGAACATAGTTATGTGGTTCATCAGAAGGGTGAGAAAGTAGTCTTTTATGATATTTTCTTTCAGAATCTCCCAGCACAAGAAACGTGGATTTCTTTAATCATGTACTTCACTGTGACAAGATAGAATTATATTTCATCAATGACTGTATCAGTTAGCTGTTGTTGTGTAACAATTCCCACCCCCAACCAATCGCAGCTGAGGGCAACATCAATCCCATTAGCTCATGATTTCATGGGTCAGCGATGTAATCTGAGGTGCGGTGGATCCATTTTACAGGTGTTGACTAGATTTCATACATGTTTGGTCAGCTTCAGGTCAGCTGTGCATCAGGGTGGCTGGGCTCCCAAATGCCTGGTGCCCTGGCTGGAACAGGTGGTCAGAGTCAACTTTCATGGGCATGGGCTTTCATCCTCCAGCAGGCTAGCTCAGGCTAATTCACATGGCAGTGGGGTGATATTCCAAGAGAGTCAAGAGTGTGGGCGAGGGCTCTTCATGCCCAACACTGGCACACTCATGTCACTGCTACATTCTGTTAGTAAAAGCCAATTGTGAGACAAACTCAGACTCGGTAGATGAGAAAATAGACTCCAATCCTTGAAGGAAGAAGCTGAAAAAACCATATTTCAAATAGTATGGAACACAGTAGGATTACCCAGTAAGCAAGGTTCTGCAGTAGGTAATTCCACCTATTCCCCACCAGGTAAAGATTTGAGGAAACCTATGGGAAATTGCTCACCACAAGTTAGCAAGGAATCTCCATGCAACTGTCATTGAGTGCTTATTGGTTTCCTGCCCCACTTTTGAATGCAGGAAGGAGAGGAGACTAGGGACCCTTTCTGTGAGCAATAAACTAGGACACCTTTACTTCTTTCTACCTCTCACCAAAATCACTAATGGGTATGAGGGAAGTGCCTAATCTATGCTAAAGGGTTGTCTTCTTGTGTTAGATCATGGCAGTAGCAGATACACAGTGGTTGGTATACCTGTGATATTTGAAAGGTAGCCTGTGGAAGAGCTTGTGATTCGGAGTGGTCTTTAAGTCCCACAGCAGGGGCTCTTTGCCACAAGTCAATTATCTACCAAGGATCCAAGCTCACAGCTCCAGATGTGGGAATTGCTTGCTAGAGAAGTTTGGAATTCCGAGTGTGTATAAGGATAAACATACCTACAAGTGAACATGTCCTATACTCTTAGCGATGGGTGGAGGGTGGCGAGGGCAGCACAAATTGAGGAGTCTCTGTAAACATTGGTCTTCCACAGTCCTTATTCTCAGCTGTCACTGCTGCCCAATAATTCCTGCTGCTCCAGAGATTGGGCATTTCTTGTCTCTCCCGGATGTTTGGTTACTCATGTGCTCCCTTGGTCGGGTAGTTAAGTAACTCACTGCGGAACACATGCCCACATCACCAGGCCACTCTAAAGCATCAAGTGTAAACATTTTGCCTATAGAAGGCTAACCCTCCAGGTTCCTCTCTCAAAAAGTCGATTCTCAGATTGGATAAAGGTGATGACTCTCATTGGATTAATATTTATATTAAGTAATCACAATGCATGTTTTAGATACATTGAATATCTGAAAAAGCCTGAAGTAAAGAAATATCACTATATTGTGGGTTAGTGTCACTCATTTTCTTTCCCATGCAATGCCCTAAATCCATCTCTCTCTCTCTCTAATACACACACACACACACACACACACGTGTCACTCTTTGTTGTGTTGTGTCCCCTGAAGGCTCACCCAAGTTTCAAGCCTCCTGTTCTTTGGTGACAATTGTGAGGGGCTGTTGAGTCACTTGAGTCACTTCTGACACGTAAAGACGGCTGAGAAGACAGACAGAATCATTGCCTGGTCCTGCACCACCTCGCATTAGGTTTCCCAGCTGGGCACATTGTGGCAGCCCCTGTGTTGATCCACCTCCAGCAAGGCCTTCCACTTTTTCACCAACCCTCTCCTTTACCCAGGATGAGGCCCTGTCCCAGGCACTTGTCTCTCCTCTTGACATGGTCAAAGTCTATGAGACAAGGTCTCACCTTTCTTGATCTGCTTCTAGCCAGAAAGATTTGCTCCTTTGGAAGTCCATAGTACTTTTAATATTCTTCACCAACCCCAGGATGGGTTTGAACCAAAAAAGAAAAAGAAAAAAAGGACCTGCAGAAGACATTGTATGGACACCTCTAGTCCACCTCCACATCGATTTCCCCCTAGATTCTTTGTTGTTGTCAGTTCTCTGACTGTGGATGGGTGCTTAGTGAGTGTGCAGCTTACAGGACAGCCCCTCCCGTAGACCTGGGTACATCGAAGAATCTCCCTATGGTTGCTCCTCACTGGATGCTTTGACATCCCATGATTAGTGCTACGTCATTAACCTTGCTGTTCTTCCTGATGTAGCTTCTTCATTAAAATATTCTGGTCTTATTCTGGTCTCTTCAAGAAGTTCCTATATAATCAGCAGGACGTGGAGAGCTTGAATGGGAGAAAAATAAACTAAACATGTATAGCAAATATTTACTAACTTCTGGCAGAAATCTAGCATTCCCCTACAGTTTTCAATGTATTAAATAGGCATTAGCAGTTCCTGTGGCTTTGCCAACAGTAGAAATCACATTTTTATGTCAAAGCTTTATAGATATCTAGAAGTATTACTATCCACATTACTGCTTTAAAATTACACTAGTCATGAAACCTAGTGTCATTTGATTTATTTAAGTAGGTCAATGGCAAATCAAGTATATCCCTATAGCACAGATTTGTTTTAAAAGTATTTTGTTAATAATATTTGATTTGATTTATATTAATTTACAGTATTTGTGATTTTAAATATATTTTCTGAAATGTGGTTCAACAACTGAACCACCAGAGTGAATTAAAATTTCCACAAGACAGGGCTGAGCCCCAGTGGCATAGTGGTTATGCACGGGACTGCGGCCCACTGGGTTGGAGGTTCAATTCCAGCTCCCAGGAGCAAAGGCTGGGCCTCCTACTCCCACCACCTGAGGGCAGTGATGCCTAAAAAAAAAAAAATCCCACAAGACTATGACTGTTATAACATACGTTTCCATATTTATTTGACCATTGAACCCATTTTTTTATGTTCAAAAGTTAGTTTTCCTTGAACTGGTCTTTCACAGAACACTTTAGGAATAACTGTCCTACAGTACTGACTTATCATGTGGAATATCCTGCCATAGGCGCAGCCCATCATGGACAGGTCTCATCAGAGAGATGCTGATGCAACTGCAATTTCACTGGGTGCAAGACTCGTGCTTTGCAGACCCTCTCTGCCACTCAGACTCTGCCACCTGGTATCTTAGCCTAACATGACAGGCTTTCCGCTCAGCTTTTGCACTCTCCTCCCCTAATACCTTTCTCAGCCTATTTCCTGGCTCAGCATCACTCCCCATGCCTTGAATCCCATTTCACACACCTTTCATTTCCATTCTTGTCAGGGAAGAGTAGTTAGAAAGGACAATATTGGCCAAGGACAAAAGGTACCAAGAAAGAAAGATTGATTCAATCATAGCCAGATTGTCCCCTATGCATGTTCCACCAGGAGCAAATCTGCCAGCTCTTCTAGCTCCCTTACTGCCCACATGACTTAGTCATGTTGCAATCAACCTTGTCTCACACATTTTTTGTCTTTAATCTTTGGCTTTCTTCTAATTAATCATTAAAATCACAGCCATGATACTCAAAATCTCTTTCCTTAACTGAGAGCAGCATTTTCTTTTTATTTATCTTGATATTTTCAGGCTCTGGTAACGTACTTACATGTACATGAAATACACATATAAGTAAGCTGGGGCACAAGGGAATGCTTTGCTAACAGATGTAGTGATTGAAAAACTATTATAGGACCCTTATTTTTATCCTTTGTTGAATGCTTTAAGGACTTTGCTCATAGTGTTGGATGCTCTGGACTTTGCTCATAGTGTTGGATGCTCTGGACTGAACCAAAACACATTTCTCAGGGACAATGTCAGAGTTAACACATTTGGTTCTTTAGAAAGATTGCCCATAACATTAATCATCCTGCCTGAATATTTTCTGTTGTTTTGTTTTGGAAGTTTATAAAATCTTCGTAAGGATTGTCACTGTCTTTATTGGTCTTTTTAGTCTATGCTAAGATCTATGCTAAGACTATTTTGACAAACAAAATATTTTTTGTTATCTACAGAGAAATAGAGAACAAGAGTTTGTAATTTTAAATGTGCCTTTCACACCAAATGTACATTTAATGTATGAGGCTTATTTGAAAGTATGGTTACAAAAAATCATAGGGTTCTTTAATAAACAAAAATATAAAAATATGAAGCCATCGTTCCTCAACATTGCCTCCATCTAGGTCTATACACTTCTGAAGATTGTCTTTACAGCTCTCTACTTAAACTATTCTCTGAACAATTCTGGGTTCTTGGATTTACATCACACCAAAATGATGTGGTATGGGCATTTACATCAAAATGGTAGTATGGGCATCCTGTAGGAATTCCAATGAGACTCTTTGTCAGTACTCAGTGAGGTGCGTGGGATAAGGTCTCCCAAGAGATTTTTAATTTATTATCATTTTTTAATTTTGGGAGGCATCACTGCCCTCTGGCGGTTGTGGGAGCTACCCAGCGCTGCTACCCAGCAAGTCCCCAGACCACAGTCCCGCACTCAACCACTTACGCCACCCCACCGGGGCTTAGCCCCCAAGGGATTTTTTTAGAACAGTGCTTTCCTGTCCTGGAATGAACAGGTGTATCATCACAATGGATATAATAAATGTCCTCCATGCAACTCACCTGACCTTTGCCTCACCATTATAATTTAACATTTTTGGAAACTTCTTCATAATCTGCCCCCACGATTTCCCTGTCTTTAAAGAAACCTATTAAGATCGCCCCTTCAGGGTACTCTAAAACAGTTACCACAAACTTCTGAACTGGCCTGCTGGCATGAGTTCTTCCCTACCTACCTTCAAAGGCTTCATTTACCTAGAAACGCTTTGCGGTGGGGCTGCATTGCCGTACATTGGCAGCAATTCCAGACGGACTCCTGCTGTGCTGGAGCAGACCAGGCCGGCTGCTCTTAGAGGAACCCTCGGAGAAACCTCCAAAATCAGCTCCGCCTTCTCTTGTGGGGTCGCTATGAGTCAGAATTGACTTGATGGCACAGAATCTGTTTCTACTTTTGTTTTTTGAGTTTCAGTTTCTATAGTAGAAAACATAGAATGCTTTTTGTTATTGAATATCCATCAATTTAACCCGTATCCTCACACTTACTTTAGGGACCATGTTGAATGTTACCTCATAGGAAATCCATCCTTAAACTGGTCACATCAGAATTAATTTTTCTCTCCCCATAGCTACAGCTATGATCATGATAATTGCATTCATTGGGCAGTTAATGATTACCAGAGAGGTGCTTAGTACTTTACATATAATGGCTGACTTAATCTTCGCAATCACAGTGAGATAAGGACTATTATCATCAAGAGAAAATTAAAGCACAAAGATTCAATGAAAATAGTATTTGATCCTAAGTCTCTTTAACCTCAAGACCTTAGCAAATAATCAGAAATGCTACCTCTGGAGAATTCTTCATTATGATCTATTCATTTTGCTTTTCCTGTCACTAGAATTCTTGTCAGGGTGTTTAGTGAATATTTGTTGAGTAGGGGGAGATTAGAGATAAAAATTTTAAGATAAAACAATAAAAAAATTCTTGGCATCTGTGAGAATTACACGCATCAACTTAGAAGCACATGTTTGAAACCTATAGTCACAATTTTGCTCTTTTAGCCCCATTTTCTCCTACCTTGGCCCCTTACTCCCTGTCACTCTTAACCAACTGGAATTTCCTAACTTCTCCATAGGCTATTTTCTTCTTGTCACTCAGTGTAAACATGACAATGTGTAATTTGTAGTTTGTGTGATGGCGGAAGATCCTGTTCTGATTTCTGAGGTCCAAAACCACCTTCGTTTCCCCATAAACCATTCTTGCAATGCCATTAGATCCTACCTATGGTGACTTGAGCATCTCTTGGATAAAAGACAGCAACAAGCTCCTCAGCCATGAGGTCTCAATTCATCTGCTAAAGGTAGGAATCAATATTCAAGGTGTGATTTCCAGATTGAATTTGGGCTCTCAAAAGAACCCCCACATAGTCCTACTTGCTATTCATTTCTTTTCCACCTTTTTTCCCCTTGTACAGCACACATCACATATGCTATCCTGCAAGCAATGTATTCCTATGTTCAATTAATGATACTTGAATGGCACGTCAAAAATTAAGCCTCCTACTTTGAAGAAAATAACAAAAAACTGTTGCAATGAATTCACAGAGATCAACATTATTAAAAATAAATTGCATTTGCTGTGGTTAATTTTTAAATGGCCTCTTTGCTCCTTTAACTATTATTCATTGATATATAACACAGCTATTTGAAAGACACCTGGAGTGACAGACTGTGTTCATGGGCCAATCAGTTCACTGAGAAGAGCATTACGTGTGGATGAAAACAGACCTAGATTAATCCTGCCCGTGGTACTTTCTCCCTGGGGTGAATTATATCTACTCTTTGCCACTGGTTGGTCTATGAGGATAATAAACTGTTGTCATAAAGTGATTGTGTAGATTAATAAAATGATACATAACACAACTCTGTCCAGGAACCAATAAACTTTATTAAATGTTTCATTTTCATTTTGTTTTATTTGAATCAATTCTTAAGTGAAATAGTGTGTGTGCGAGTGTGTGTGTTGAAGGTCACTGATGCTCTACAGAGTACACTCAAGTGTACTAATACTGTTGAGACCAATCCTATTCATGATGACTCCCTGTATTATAGAAACTGCACTGTCGAGTTTTATCTTGTTGACTGGGAGCTTTCCGGCAGTATCATGGCAGGCCTTTCTTCCACTATGCCACTGGGTGGATTTGGGTTGCCATCCAATAGGTCAGTAGCAGAGTACAAATGATGCTACCCAAAGATCTGCAATCCCGTGTAGCCCCCTCCTTTATTTGTTTAGGTCTTTGAAACATTTATCAAATAAGTTAATTTCCACATGGGAGGCTGCCCCAAATTCCGCCCAGGGAATGAACAGCAGACAAACGGACTTTTCCTTGAAGGACTTTGGGCAAGAGAGTACAATAAAGAAAAGACTGGCTGCAACCTATCCTAGCAGTGGAGATTGCTAGGCTACCTCTCTATGGAGTGTTCCAGTGAGGTTACTGCATTGCTCAGTAAACATGGGAGATGAGGGGCAAAATTTCTTGCCTCACAGTTTCTACTAGTGACAAATAAATAGATCTTTATATTCACCCCACCTTCCAGCAAATTGTCTTACATATGACAGGTTCTTGATAAAGGGTTCATGAATGGATATCCACTGAATGTTAAATAGGAATCGCCTTGAGAGATCATATAATTCAACACTGTCACTTGACAGTTGGGGAACTGAACTCAAATTTGATCTCAACCAAGACCATACTCAAGAGATGAGGACAGGGCACGTGTCTACACATACCAAGATAAACTCTAATGCGGTACTACATGGTTTGACTACCCTGAACCTTATTTTTTTAAACTGCAGTCAAAAAAAGAATTCACGTTGTCCAGCATATTTTCTCTCAGGAGGTGTAAATATCCACTAGGGTCTTCTTGATTTGGGGGACAAGAGATGTATTTATTTTCCAATTAAAACCACCCAAAGCATCAGAGTACATCTTTTTCCCTGGGACTCAGAAAGCCACAGTTTCCTGTGTTGTGCTGTGCTGTCAAGTCTCTGCATGCATTCTCAAGATGCTGAGAACAAAGAAGGAGCAGTTTGACTGCCATAGATATATACTGAAATATTGAAGAGGGTCAGTAGTTCTGCTTCAAGATATCTTGTGTTACATAGCTGGTTAGCATGTGCACCCAGTGTGGTTTATCCCATCTGGTTCTTCTCCCATATGCCACCTGTCTAGGCGCTATATTTCATCTTCATGCTGCTTACACCTTTTGTTAATCTTAGTACTAGAGTTTGACTAACCAGACCACCCCTATTCCCAGTCTTCCGGCGCATATTGTTAACATTTTTAGTTGCTAACTGAAAGGCTGGTAGCACATATCCAGTCAGATGCACTTGGAAGAAAGAAAGACCTGGTAATCAGCATCCAAAATAGTAGCCAATAAAAGCCCTGTGAGTTAATCTCTAGTAGTCTGGAGAAAAAGAGGAGAAGGAAACCAATGCCTCTATAGGCCAAATGTCTGCATGAAGCACAGCTTCATCTAGCCTGAGAGCAGCAGAGTTAGCGAGCTGCCATTACTGACTTGTATCATGAGGGCCACAATAGTTGGTCTATGTAGAAAAGGGGAAAACACATGGAAGAAACCTCAAGTTTCCTCAAAACTATAACAGCAAACAACTTTTGCAAACTGGCTGAGTGAGATCAGAGGGTACCATGAGACTTTTACCCTTGAGTTACTCTTCAAGTCTTTAACCAGTCTTTACCCTTGAGACCACCGTTTAGCTAAATACCTGATCAGCTAAATGCAATAGTGGGCACAAATATTTTGATCCTTTCAAAAATATTCACTTATATGACACCAAATGGCCCACAATTACATTAAAACAAAGATTAAAATGGAAGGTGTGGCAGTGATGTGCTTATGTTAATTTCATGATTGAGATGTAGGGGTGGATTCTAGCTTGTTAATCTGGAGATAGCCATTCAGTAGCCAATGAGGCCTCTGTGTGGGCATGGCTTTCTCCTGATACATCTGGGAAATCTCACGATATTTCCCTCATGAAGATGAGAAGCTATCTCTCCAGTTGCTGGGAGTTAGTCTCAGAGACAATTAATCATGGACAAGACAAGATAGCAGCATCTGAGGAGCCAGACAAGCCACATGGTTTGGCCCTGATGGAGCCAGACCTCTGAAGGTGGAAAGGCCATATAGAGACCCCTGCCAGCAATGAGTTGTTTCTGCCATGACTGGATGCTGTTGATGAACCCTGAGCCCTGGAAGCGAGGAGCCATGTGGAGACCCCTGCCAGTGCCAGGATTCTGTACCCACTGACCTGTGACTTTGTGAGTCGGAAGGAGATTTCATAGACCAATTTCGGGCATATAGGTTAATATCGGACTTATGACTTTGAACTGGACTGGGCTGGGATGTTTCCTCAATGTTGTCCTGCTCCTCTTGTATGTAAACATTTTCCTTATATACATATGCATGTCTATGAAATTTGTTCCTTTAGTCTACTGGACTAACACATTATGGTACTGGGAGTGGCTTACTAGAGAAACAAATCATAAAGATGGAAAGTAGATGCTTGTTTGACTTTTGCTTTGTGGTATTGTTTCTTCTTTGGCTAGCCAGAAATCAAATATATCCTTGCAGTTTACTGAGTTATTTTCTGGAAACATTGTGGGAAGTTAAAGTTTTGAATACTTTGTTTGGTTGCTGTCTTTGGTTATTTCTATATAAAGTGAATACTGTTAATGTATGTCTTGAACTCAGGGGTAAAAACTGCCTTTTGAATGTCTCAGAACCTAAATCGCTAAGGAGAATGGTTAAGAAGGTCAGAATGCCTGATTGAAAGTGTGGATCTGTTTTGATGCCTTCAGAGACCTAATTCCATATTTTTGTGTAAACAGTAGTTTAGATAAAGATATAGATAAGCTTAATAAGTATTCACCTTGACTATATTAATAATTAAGTTTAATTTCTGACTATACTGTTTATACTGATTTCTTATGCCTATTATTGTAAATATAAGGATGTATAGAAATGTTTATTAGGAAGTATGAAAAGAGTTTGCAAATCCAGTTACCTCAAGCCAAGCATTGACCTCTAGAGGATTAGGACTTAGCTTCAAAGACATCTCTTCAGAGACTAACCCCACCTTTTCCTTAGATGGGTTTAGGCCACACCTAGAAAGACTTCTCTGAAGAAAGTAGCCCCACCCAGTCTTTCGCAGTACTCATGATACTTATAGTCTGAGAGAAGGTCAGACTGACTGATAAAGAAGGATAGAGTCTATTTTCTTGGAAAAGTCTGACTACTGATTATCTTCAAAAGCAAAGGAATCTGGAACCATGAAGATAACTCCTCTCTGGGAATGAATGTTAAAGGAAACTTGTGGCAGGCTGAAATACTTGTTAGGTGACCACCCAGATTTACTACTTGTCAGTGAAAGTAGGAGAAATGCAGCAATAAAGAGCCGGGTTGACTTTGACCACTGACACCCTGGGACTTTTGTTCTCAGGAAATAGAGAAGATGAGAGTAGGTTGACTGGTCTGAAGTTCATGTCCTAGCATGAGAGGGTTTGGCATGTTGAGAATTTGTTGGGTCCTTGGTCTAAAGGGAAGGGGACCAATGGCTACCCTGGTGAGGCTAAGACAAACAGCCCACATTGAGTTGACCAGAACCCGACCAGAGAAAGAGAAGCGATTTGAGTCTGTGAACTGGCGCATATCACTGCTGACTTTACGGATGGCCTGTCCTGATTTGACTTTGCTAATGGATGCACATTTCACAAGTTTCCAACTGGAATGAAGATTCTTCATGTTGGAAGATATGATTGTTTCCTCAGAGCACTGGGTTGGTATAAGTGGGCAAGATAGAAATTAGATACCCAAAATGGGGAAATAAAGCCACGAGGTGGTTGGCTTGCAAACTCTTATAGGTGGTGAAATATATATTTATAGAATTATAGGATCAAGGTGTAGATACTTTATAACTACAGTAGTAAGGCACAGGATAGCTTTTGTTTTGTTCACTTATAGAAAGTTATTTCTAAATGATGGTGACACATGTTGAAGTGTATCCATTTTAGTTTTATCCTGTTAGGTATTGATAAGATTTTATTGTTTGTTTGAAAGTTACATATGGTTACATTTATTTGAAAGTGTAAAATTAACAAGGGGTGGTCTGTGGCAGTGATGTGCCTATGTTAATTTCATGATTGAGATGTAAGGGTGGATTCTAGCCTGTTAATCTGGAAATAGCCATTCAGTAGCCAATGAGGCCTCTGTGTGGGCATGGCTTTCTCCTGATACATCTGGGAAATCTCATGATATTTCCCTCGTGAAGATGAGAAGCTATCTCTCCAGTTGTTGGGAGTTAGTCTCAGAGACAATTAATCACGGACAAGACAAGATGGCAGCATCTGAGGAGCCAGACAAGCCACATGGCTTGGCCCTGTGGAGCCAGACCTCTGAAGGTGGAAAGGCCACATGGAGCCCACTGCTAGCAATGAGATGCTTCTGCCACCACTGGTTGCTGTTGATAAACCCTGAGCCCTGGAATCGAGGAGCCATGTGGAGACCCCTGCCAGTGCCAGGATTCTGTACCCACTGACCTGTGACTTCATGAGTTGGAAGGAGATTTTATAGACTGATTTTGGGCATATGGGTTAATATCCGACTTATGACTTTGAACTGGACTGGGCTGGGATGTTTTCTCAATGTTCTGTTCCTCTTGTATACTTTTTCCTTCTATACATATGCATGTCTATGAAATTTGTTCTTGTAGTCTACCCGGGCTAAAACAGAAGGGGTCCAGGAAATCAGTTTAATGGAAATGAAAGAACCAGAATAAAAATCAGACATGAAAATACACAGAGTGAAGAATGTGGCCAATAACACTGAAAAAATATGTGCAGAGATTGTTGGATGGTAACTTCAACTCTTCAGTAATATGACACCCAAAACACAAAAAATTATTATGAAAGAGAAAAAGGAATAGGCGAAGAGGAGAAAGGAAAGAAGGAAGGGAAGGAGGGAGGGAGGGAGAGAAGGAGGGAGGGAAGGAGGGAGAGAGGAGGGAGGAAAGAGCACAGTTCTACCCTGACACATGACCTAATCACGAGTCAGAGCTGAGTTGAAGTTAGCGAGTGTGGTAATGTGCCTGACCTTGAGGAACAGATGACTCCCATATGCCTAATGAAGCTCTCCTGCCTTTGATTATTTTAGGCAGATCATTCAATCCACTGCACTATTAAATCACTTGCAGCCTGTATGGCACAATCTAATCCTTTTCTTGCCCTTTGTTTCAGGTATAGATGAAACCATGTTGTATCTTATTTATAAGATCTATGAAATATTAAGTGCTAATTGAATAAAATATTTCATTGAAATCCACTTGGATTAGTGGTGCTAGATGAAATACGGGAGAAACAATAAAATTCTAATTTCAAATAAGCAACACAAGAGTTTTCATACAAGAATGTTTCAAAACACTTATACAATACTGATAGTCTGTCATAATGTGATCGCTTGTATGTTGTTGTGATATTGGAAGTTATCTCTCTGGTATTTCAAATGCCACTGGCTTACCCAAAGTAAACAGGTTTCAGCAGATGGAACAGGCTATCCACTTCAACATAAGCACAATGCCACCTGTCCTTGGAATTAGCCATTGAAAACTTTATGAATAGCATCAAAACATTGTCTGATACTAAAAACCTCATGAATATTAGCAGAACATTGTTAGAGATATTGCCAGAAGAAGAGACCCTCAGGTAGTAAAGGACTCAAATTATAACTGAGGGAGAATTGCTTTCTCAATGAAGAAAGGATGGCCAGGGCCCGACTATGGAACAGACCTTCAATTGCTTATATGTAAGTTCAGATTGAAATGGAAGAAAATTCAAATAAGTCCATGAGAACCAAAATAAGACCTTGAGTATATCAAGCACATTTCAAGAACCAATTTGGTGCATTCAACACTGACAGAAGACCACTTAATTTGGTCATTCATACACTTATACTTTGTAAAGTTGGACATTTAGTATATTTCCACATTTCTAATTTATAGTTACTTTATTTCCCACCATAGGAACAAGTTTCCTATATATTCTTATATGAAATGATGTTGCAAGTTGTTATACTTAGCCTTTAGGACAAGAAATATTTCTAATTTTTACACTGTTATTATAGTTCTCAGAAAAACTTTTGTGAGGGTAACCCAGAAATTAGAGTTTCTCTTTTAGGGAAACACAGGATCTCTTCTTTTATAGATATCTTGAGAAATAATCCACACCCATTGAGTATGTTTAATTCTCCCCCCAAAAGGGAAGATTGATATGTATTATTTTTTTGCTATATTCTATTATTCCAGGGTTGAACATAACAGATTTTTCAGTTTCTAATATTAGTATTTATAATATCCTGGGTGACTAATATCAGTAACAGTATGTCATAATCCAAAAGAACACACATAACTTTTAAATTCTAACAATGGCCACATTATATTTTTATAATCTATCATATTTATAATCATCTATTATATTTCATTTTAAGAGCTTTTTAATCATATGCTTTAATTTTTTTTAGCCTTCCAACATAGATGAATAAAAAACCTCTATGAGTAAACAATTCTAATTGCCTCTCGAACAATTCCATCATTGCTTAAGGTTAAGAGAAAGGTTATACTCAAATGCTACAAAGATAATGGTGAGTTTGGTTTGAGGTTTGACTTTGGTCAAGGGTTAATTTTCTAGTGAAAGCAGAAGAAAATAGTTATGCTTTATGTTTTTATTTGGATTTTGCTGATCAGTTCTTTTAGGAAGGAGATGAAATTATGAGACAATTTGGGCAAATAGCATTGAAGTGAGAGTCGATGGATAATTTAATCATGGCTGTGTCACCAATAAGTTTCTTTTATTTCTACAGAAGAGATTTGCATGAGTTTCAAAATAATGGCAATGATGTTTAATCCATCCTGCTGAATAATGCTTGTTTTCTGTTGTGTCGAGTGAATCCATATGCAAAAATTGCTCTTAGCTTTTAGATTTCTTTGTGTCCTCGAACAGAGTTGTGTCAAAAAGCATCAGTTTGATATTCCAATTCAGCATGAATTCTAAACATAAGATTGTACTAGAAGAGACCCATGCTGTACTATTTAGAAACCTGGTCCAACTTTCTGTGTGCTTAACTGACTTTGGGTCCCCAGAGCTCAGGTTTATGGTGACTTCCATATGTTCTTTTCCTGGTCTAAGGGCATCTTGAGGCTGTCCGTGTTAGCAGTTCAACATACAGCAGAGATCCACTTCATCATCAGCCTGTGATTCTAGGAGCAGCTGGCAAGCTACTCAGTGACTGCTTCAGAGGAGTTTAAACTGGCTAACAATGCAAGGTGGGGTGGTTGTGATAAATGGCACCACTTGTTCCATCCTCAAGTTGCCTTGGTAGAGCTCTATAAATCCATCATTGGACTAGGAGTTTGATCTGGGAGTTTTTGTGCGAGCTCTGCTTGTGATTCTGTGGTCTTAGCTAGATCCTAACCAAGGCACGGTGTTCTGTTCCTGCATCTGGAAAATGGACCGTATCAATCTCTCTTCCAAAAGGGAAGCTGCTCAGGCTTCTATAGGTCATATGTGAAGGTATGAAAAGATGGCACGATATCCCTTCCTTTCAACCTGAGAATTTTTGCCTTTGTTTGGTTTAAAGATTGGAGCTTCTGGGTACAAAAATTCTTTAAGGGAAGTTTCTGAGCCTCTGATAACCTATTTTGCCTTATATATTTCTAGGTAAATCATGACAAAACTGTGCAAATTTAGAATACATCAGAGTTTATAACTAAGGACTGCAGCCCCCATTTGGAAAGGTCAGTGGTTACAAGGAATTGTGGGAGCTCCAGTGTAAGGAGCATGATTGTCAAATGTGCATCAATTGATAATGATGATGACACAAGAATTCTGACAGTAGCTAGATATTTTTGGTGTATTTCCGCTCTTTTTTCACTGTAGCACATTTTTATTTTTGTCATACTTTGTCAAACAATAAATAAAGGCAGCATTAATATTCAAGAGAGCTGCAGGAGGAAAATGTTGAATTTGTTTTGCTCTCAGGGACACAAGCCATTGAAGAGAAGATGCTGTAAACTCATGGTTGGGGCATAAAATAGCAACAGCAATAGTAATGATCCAGCTAATAAAAGCAAGGCACAGTGAGCTGACGTCATGGAGAAGAGCGCAGCTCTGTGCGTGGTCTCCTAGCTTACTGTTATGGGCCTTGAGTGGACCCTTCGAGTATCCGAGCCCATTCTAATTTTGCACTGCATAGCAGAAACTTGGACTTGGGTCGAGCACCAAAGGGGCTCTTTGATACAATATGAATTATACTCAGCTACCAATATTTCTATCTTCCTCTCAGGATTGCACTTTCCTTAAGGCAGGGCCTTACATTCCCCACAGTGCCCAGCACAGTACTTCAGACAGCCGTGGATACAACCTGGGCTTGTGTTCACAAAAAGTTGAGGGAGACCTAGACTGCATTTTAGGGGATAACGACATTTCTACAGAACTTCTGTGTGATTTGTGGACATAGGCTAGTAGCAGTCATACCTAAGTTGGGCCAGTGCCAACGGACTTGGACCCTGCCTAGCAGCAAGGCAACTGGCACGTAGTTGAGATGACAGTTTCATTGCAAGTCAAAGGGAATGGGCCGGTCTTCTCTACTAGAATTTATTAATTTAAAAGCAAGTACGGAGGTCAATTGGAATTCCCTTTGATTTGCATACACGGTCCGATGATCACATTGTTTCAATATAAATCTCACTTCCTAAGGGGTTCCGAATTGATCCTATTTCCAGTTAATGTTGAAAAGCATGCAAGACTTGCAAAGAATGATGACTTTGGCATCTGAGCAGTAGCTCTGGACCCTGCTGTGGCTAGTTGCTTTCTTTAAGATACCGAGTATAGAAAACACAAATTATCTGCCATTGAATTGATGCTGGCTCTTAGTGATCCAATAGGACAGGGTCGACCTGCCCTGTGAGTTGCTGACACTACTCTTTACAGGAGTAGGAAAGCCTGTTTTTCTCTTGAAGAACAGTTGGTGGTGTCGAAGTACTATCCTTACAGTTAGCAGCCCTGTGTCTAACAACTACATCACCTGGGCTCCTACTGAGTAGAGCAGTGGTTAAAAAGTGAATTGGAAACCACACATTCCCTCCGTGGAAAAGAGCAACAGAGACCATGGGGAAAGGGAGACAGTGGTTGGTGTGAGATATGAAAATAGTAATTCATCATCTACCAAGGGGTCATAAGGGTGGGGAACAGGGGGAAAAAGAGCTGATATCAAGGGCTCAATAGAAAGTAACTATCTAGAAAAGAATGATGGCAATATGTATACAAATGTTCCTGATTCAGTTGATGCTTGGATTGTAAAACACATTGTAAGGGCCATCAATAAAATGATAAAAAAATAAAAGCCAATTCATGGAGGTTATGCAACCTTTTTGTGTATAAGTTTCTCCACAAGGAAATGGTGATGATCTGACAATGCTTGCTTCAGACAGTTGTTATGGAGATTGTGCCATCAAATATATCTGCAATGATGTGATTTATTTAAATATCTCTTAAGAAATAGCTTTTCTTTTTTTCTGATGAGTTTGGGTAAAGAGATGTGGGAAGCTATTGATTGGATTATATAACTCAACTGTAAGTCATTGTTACAAAGTTATTACATATGTCTGCTATGTAAAACAGCATAAAATCAGCCATCTCAGAAGTGGAAGGGGACATCATGCTAGCAGCAAGAAGACGAACTAAGTGCTTACCCTCCTTAATACCAGAGAAAGCTTTGAAGCCCCAGGAGCTGTAGAGGCATAGCACAGCAGATCCAGGTGCCAGAGCATGAGATAGAACCATGGATTGCCAGGTGAAAGAGCAAGGGAAGCTGAATGTTTGGGGGCAGGAGTAGAATGCCTCTGGGAACTTATTGGGGGAGTTGGGTTTGCTGACCCATAGAACTGAATGCTTTCCAGATGATGCTTCTAACAGAGTGACATGCCCTTTGGGAATGTATTGGAAGCCCTAAAAGAGCTTTGTAACATTGCCCAAGTAGGGCAGAGATAAGACCAAGAGTTTGAGAGCCAGAAAGACCTGCCCAAAGGCACAGCAGAGAAGAAATTGTTCTGAAAAAACAACTGTATCCAGAGCCCATCAAACCTCAAATAAAGCCTGTTGACCTCTTTAATAAACCTCATAAATATGAAAATCATCTCTAAATTTTGTGTAGT
The DNA here is from genome assembly GCA_004026705.1 of Nesogale talazaci. Classification (NCBI taxonomy): domain Eukaryota; kingdom Metazoa; phylum Chordata; class Mammalia; order Afrosoricida; family Tenrecidae; genus Nesogale; species Nesogale talazaci. The sequence continues at coordinate 110,093 of PVJH01002040.1, forward strand.
CATTGTAGTGCATTGTAGAACCTAACAGAAAAGGATCGTGAAGGAAAAGGGGAGTATCATGGGAGGCACACTTGCCATCAGAATAGGGTTGAGAAGGGTGGAAGTGTGTCTGCCCCTTAACTTGTGGCATCAGCCTTGAGAGCCAGAAGAAGTCAGATGTCAGCCGACAAGCCATTTCCACAATATGAAAGGAGAGTTAGACCTGATCTATTCTATATTCTAAATAAGTCTTATTATGACATGTAAGTTTCAGTTCTTCATCTTTAATATGAGGGTGTGACACTAACCTTTAGGAGTTACACAAGGCATCGAAATAGCATTTTTAGAAAGCATCAAAATATTCATTAAATTGTAGCTGTTATATTTATAGCACAATAATTGCAACTTCTTATCTCAGATGATGTGTGGTGGAGATAAATCCAGTTTTCTATACACAGTGATTTGTCATCACGCATGAGGGGAATGTGGGGGGTCTCATGGCTAAACCAATTCTCTGTGTTCAAACTTCCCACCACAGAGTGTTTCTCTCAGAGAGAAGAATGCTAGAGAGTTTCCACAGGGCAGCTGGGTGGTATTCCAAAGTAGACTTGGCGCTCTTAACTGGCCCTTGGATCCAGGACCTCTGATTGAGACTCTGGGCTTTGATTGTGCACACATCACTGAATCTGTGTAAGCTACTTTGCTTTGCTGGCTTCTATTTTATTCTTGGGTAAAATGGTTAGGATAGTACCACCCCACATGGAGCTAGTATGATGCTAGAAGATTGTGCCAGAACAAAATCATCTAGCACATCTAGCAAAGTACCTTGCACACTCAGAAAGCCAACTCTCCCCACTCATTACCTCTTCAAAGTCATTTTCAATTCCAGATTTAGTATAAAGTTCAGGATGCCTCATGCTTTGGCATCTACATGGAATTCCTGCCTTTAAATTCTCATGTCATCTGAAAAAAATGATAAAAATACCAATATTGTAACACTATGGAGTACTTAAAATGTTTGTTCTCAATATTACTTAAACCAGATTGCCATGAACCATAAAGAAAAGAGCAGACAGTTGAAACATGTCCATAACAAGGATCATTTGCCAGAAGTTCAAACTCACTGATTAGTCATCGCAAGACATTTTGAGATCACCTTAGGAGTTGAGGTGATTAATTCAGTATATGAATATATTTCCTTTGTGAATCTTAATGATGGCTGTCTGGGGAAAATAGGATATGAAAATAAAATATGGCTCAGAGAGAAGTCTTTTAAGCCAAAACATTATGAAAGGCCGTGCTATAATCCATTTAGGAATTCTAAAAGGTAGATTGGATGTATCCTCCTTGCTTAGCGAATGAGGAAATTGAAACACCTGAAGAAACAGGAAACCATCTAGCTCCCAGCTCAGCAGGGATAGAATTCAGATTACGATGCGAATGGCATGGTTTTCTGGACTTAAAACAATGTGTATCCTAAGACATACATCTAAAATATAATCATAGGCTTCAATGATTTTATTAAGAGATATTTTCCTGTGTGTAATAACCCATTTGTCTTCCACTGTGCACCACAGTCGCTATTTGCCATGGGATCAGGCTGGTCCCTAATGAGCCACATGTGTCAGATTGGAACTGTGTACCAGAGGGTTTTCTGATTTGTTTTTGAAAGATCACCACACCTTTCTTCTGAAGTGCCTCTGAGTGGACTGGAACCCTAACTTTTCTATGAGCAACAAATTGTGTTAATGGTTTGTACCACCCAGGGAGCTCTTAAAAACAGGGAGCCCTGCCAGAAAGGAGCTTAGATAGCACCGTGGTTAAGCACTCAGTGACCAATCCAAAGGTTGACAGTTTTTGAACCCACCAGCTCCTCTGAAGGAGACCAGCATGCCCTTTTGATGTAATCTGTAAGGTGGGGCAGCCTTGGGAATCATAGGGAGTAGCAGTACGCTATACTGTAGGGTCGCCATGAGTCAGAAAGAACACCACAGCCACTATTTTGCTTTGATCTGGTTTAGGCACTATACGCAGCACAAAAGATGAACCAGGTAACTTAAACAGGGTCTTGGCAATTGGAATCCATCCCTTAGATTTCACGAAGAAGAGGGTTGAAAACTGGAGAAGACAAGGTGCAACAGCTCCCTCCCCTAACCCTACCCCCTACAAAACACAAAGTCAAAATATACCCATGCCTTTCAATATTATTTTCTTTTTAGCTCTAGAATTCTATTCTGTTCTTTTGTTTTTTGTTCCAAAACAACAGGAGAGCTCTTTATCTTTTTTATCCCCTAACTGATTCTGATTCTAAGTGCATTCTGCAGCCAAATATATTCCAAGGCCATGCACATTGAAAGTAAATAATACAGCCAAAGTGAGTCTTGATTCAGGTTATGGCACAAATCAGGAGAGACAGAAACAGAGAAGCAACCTACCTCCCCAAAGCTCTTTAAAGTCAAACTGCAACCAGATGCACTCCCCTGCTCCTAGGATCACATGATATCATTCACACACTTCACCCTTAGTTTCCTCCTTTGGAAAGAATTTACATAAGTGGATGGATGGAGGATCAGGTTGGGTAGAACATTCTATAACTCAGTGGCCTTCTATCTGCATTTCTGGCCCTACATTTCCTGGAAGAGACAGAACCACCCAGGATGAACCAATTCATGTAAAAGAAAAATTAGGGACTAGGAATCAGGCAGATAGGCTGGTGAAATCCACTTTCGCTATTTCTGAGGCATGTCGTCTTAGACAAATCACATAATCACTCAGAGAAACACAAACTTTTAAAATGATAATAAAAGTAGTACCTAAAGTTCACCCTTGTTGTGAAAATGATTGATCATTTGTATGAAAATTAACTTAAATCAGGGACTAGTCCAGATGTTAAAGCAAACTTGTTATCTTAGGTGATTTTGAGTCCATTCTGGCTCCTGGCCTCCCAAGTCTCACACCTCCCTCTGTTGTAATTGTGAGCTGGTGTCCTTGAGTCAGTTTGGACTCGTTGCAACCTGAAACACGGGAGAAAGCACATGCCCAGTCCCACAACATCCTCATCACTGTGGCTCTGACTGAGTCCAAGGCGACAGCCACTGTGTGAATCCATCTCCCTGAGGTGGTCCCTCGTAATTGGCAGGTGTTATTATTAATCACGGAGTTTTCGTGGTGGAGTGGTTAAGCATACAGCTACTAGCTTTATAGTTGGAGTCTAGAATGCACCTCATAGACCTAGAAAAGAAAAGATTTGGCAATGTGCGCATGAAAAGTGTTAGCCTAGGAAAACTTATGGGACAGTTCTGCTCTGTCATGTAGGGCTGCTGTGACATAAAATCCATCTAACAGCACACAGCAACATGATATGTTAAAAGAGACATGTCGACATAGTGCATTCTTGTCTGATTATTAGATTTACCTTCTCTATTTGCTTTGCCTTGGTGTTACATAGGAAATAGTCCTGGAATAATTAAAGCACAGCTGCTACACAGAATTTCTCTTCCATGTGTTCCCTGATGTTTTATCTTCATAAACCCTGGTCAGGCTCAATCATGCAAGGTTTCACGTGAATGACTTATGGTTAATGTTTGATGAACAAGAAGCCACAGGACATACATTGCAAGGCTGGGATGGGTGGATAGGGAAAGGATTGAAGTTGTGTTCACTTTGACAGATGTTGAGTTAAAATACAAACTAATAAGAGCTTTCTTGGAATTTTGAAAGAAGAAAGAAATATTCAGGGGAAATGTCATCATATCTATCTGGCCAATTGTGTACTAAATTGGAAATACATTTGCTTTAACCAGAAAATAAAGTCTGATTGACAGGACAAACAAATCTGTCTCGGAGGAAGTACGAGCAGAGTGTTTCTTAGAAGTAAGGACGGTGAAGTTGCATCTGACCTACGTTGAATATGTCATCATAGGAGACCAGTCCCTGGAGAAAGAAATCACATTTGGTAAAGTACAGGGGCAGAGGAGAAAGGAAATTCCTCTACAGGACAGGCTAACACATTGGCTATAACAATTGTGGCTTGGGAACAATTGTGAGTGGCTCTGGATGGAGCAGGGTTTCATTTTGTTTTGCCTATGGTTTCTGTGGATCACAAATGCCTTGATGGCACCTAAACATAACAGACTCGACTGTGAAAGCAGTCACTGTAGAAAATTTAGAGGAATGGCATTGTCATTAAGAATAATGTACTTCCTTTCAGTGCATTCTCTATTCAAAAGCAGTGTATAGCTCATATATATATATATATATATATATATATATATATATATATATATAAACACTATCATTTAACATCGTTTCTGGTCTCTAAATTTCTTGGTTGAGAATGAAAGATTACATAACTATATATTATTCTCTAAGAACGTCACCGTGAAAATTTCTAAACCTTGAAAACTTACAGAAATATCTCTCTCTCTCTCTCTCTCTCTCTCTCTCTCTCTCTCTCTCTCTCTCTTTCTCACACACACACACACAAGTTGCACTTTTATTTTGTGAGCTTCCTGAGATATGAGTACCTTAAGCCTGATTAGGGTTTTGAATTTGAGAAAGGATCTACAGAGAAATTAAATTAAAGGCAAAAGGTGGAAAAGGATTCTAAGTGGACAAATAAGCACACAGTAAAATCCAAAGGATGGAATCTCATAGCTGAGTGCCTAGGCTGGGAGATGATGAGCTTAATTTCGTATTCAAAGTTCCCTTGTAGCTCATGGCCTTCACTCATGAACTGCTTGTTTACTTCAATTGTGTCTCAATTTCACAAACATTTCCCACCCTCATCATTTGTTGTGCAATTTAAGAATATGTCAGGTAAAAACCCTGACAATTTCATTTTCTTTTTCATCATACTATGCAGAAATTGAAAACAAATGGTTTGTAATCTTCTAGGGACCCAGCTCTGTAAGAAAAAATTGATTTAAGCTAGAATAGTTGTGTTATAGAAAGAAATGGATTTTTTTGCTAGCTAATCTAAAGCCGGGATAGTTATGCATAATATAAAACAGGCAGTAATAATTAGAACACGAGAAGTATCCAGAAATTGCAAAAGTTGGATTTGAAAGCAAAATGGGAAAGATGTCAAAAGCCAGGAATTGCAGGATGTTCAGGTTAGATTTGTAGTGCCCTACAAATGTTCAACAGTGAATTATATAGGGATGAATAGGCCATGATGTTAATGGTAAAAAATGTTACTGTTCTGTATACTATATGACTTGATATGGACACTGACATTAAATGATGAAATAGCTCTGGTGGTGTGAGTTTTATATCTTAGCAAGTAGTTGTCAATGAAACTTGGGGGGTGGGGGTGGGGAAGGATATTCTGGAATTTCTCCTTTTTTCCTATATTGTTCATTACAATCCTTATAATGCCTTACACAAAACCATCTTCCTCCCAATGTTTTCTATTTACATTCCTCCTTTTTTCCCTAATACATTCAAATTTTGTCCTTGAGTAAATGCTACCCTAGTGATCTTAAATGGTTGATTTTTCAAAGTTGACATCACTGATGTTATTGTTCCTCTTGTAGATCGGTCTATTATTTGGTTGCACATTGAGCACATTGAATTTAGTTATGGACTTTAAGGGTGACTAAGGATCATAGTTTCTGGGTTCTTATCAGTATATTACCAGTATCTCTACCCAACCAGTAACCCTTATCTCTTTTATGATTTTGAGTTCTTTCCCCCATTTTTCTCTCATTCTCTCTGGAATCTTCAGTGCAGCTGATAGTGGTAGCCAGGCATCTCTAAGTCTTCTGGTCTCAGGTTTGCATGGCCCATTCATTGGTCTGTTGGACCAATTGCTTCTGTATGTCTTTAGATTTTCTTTACTCTTCATTTCTCTGGACAGGTAAACACCGATGGTTGCATCTTAAAGCATTAGTTTTAAAGATCTCAGGTTCTACTCACCCAAGTAGGGTGTAAAATATTATCTTTGTGAATTATGTTGCACCAATAGATCTGCTATTCCCTGAGACGATGGTCCTCATCTGCCCAGGCCTAGTGAGTCACTTCTTGGAAGCTATGTTTAAGAAGTGTACATAACTCTTCCCACCCCATTTACTTCACCACATTCATATATACATATATTGGCATCAAATAAAATATACTTATACATACACCCTTGAGGGGGTTGACTCTTAAGGAGCAGTATGTGAGTTTAACCAGCTTACCTAAATTTTGTGAGTATGAGTTTCACCATCTGTAAAGAAAGATAGTATTTGTTCTTCAGAATTGTTAAATATTATATATGAAAAATTATGGACTTACTTTTTAGTCTAGTATTTTCAACCACTTCCTGTTGATGGAAGTATGTTGTATGGTACTTTATGGATGCAATCTCATTTTATTATCATGGCAACATTTTGATAGACATTATCATTACCCTCATTATTAGATATGTGAAGATGTATATATAAAGAAGTGGAGTAATTTCCCCCAATTTTCTCAGTTAATTAATCCTTCCATGTGTCAAACTCCCAGGATGTCTCTTTCCAGAGTCCAAACCTTTAGACACTCCCTCTGCTATCTACCTGTCATAGCATTTGGCATTTTTGTGCCTCATTTATAAAATGAAGCATTTGGAGTGGATGGTTCTTCAGGACCATCCGTTCTCATCTCATATTCCATCATCTGTGAGTCAACTAAGATAGCAGATCTTGGCCCCAAAGTAAGCACATAATATGGTGGTTATGGAGAGAACAATTCAAAATGATCTGACTCACCTGTCTATCTATGCTGATCAGGTAGGCACTCTAATGTTATATATGTGTTACATTCTTCACAGTCTTACTCTTATGACTGTGTCATTTGTGCCTATGCAAAATATCCACAGGTAGTTTGGCATAGACAAACTGTTGATCTTTATGTTACTCCTTCTGAGAACTTGATCCTCTTGTTTTTAGAGATCTTGACCTTGGACATTAAATACAAAAGGGCGAGAGAGAGAGGATTTTAGGCTTAGGAAATTGCAAACCCAGAGAGTAAATATCCATCAGGGAACAAATATTTGTATGAGCCTGGCAATGGTAGATAAGGGGCAGGGGTGATTTCAATAGTGCACAGACATCCCAGAAGAAGGTGGGAAATCATAGACAAGTCTCATGGGAATGAAAAAGTCATAAGAAACAGGTTTCCCTCAGGGGTCCAATGGTTCTGCATGACCCTTTTCCTTGTTCTCTGCTCCTCTTCCAAGTCTACATGAACTTTCAGTCAGCCCTTCATGGGGTTTGAGGAAAAAAGACTGCTACAGTCTGACTTCCAGAAGAAAATGAATTTACTCCAGTCTGCTCAATTAAAAAAAAAAGTGCAACATCGGTACCATCAACACAGGTGGAGCTGTGGTTAAAGTGAACAAACCTAAGATTGAGAGGATCCCAGAAAGGAGCAACAAGCTGGGAATCATTGCTGTTTCAAGGAGTAAAAGGGTGAACACAACTTTACCGGAGACCAGTAGGAGCTGGATGAGTGGATGAGTCAATCAGTGGAAGCCAACAGCATGGAAGGACACAGGTACAGTCAGAAATGCAGAGCTATGTTTGAAAACATATGGGATCATGGAGGAATACAGTAACCTTTCTTTTCTCTTGGTGTCCAAAGCCCCACCAGTGCTGCTCACCAGTGAAGCCAACAGAGATTCAAATAACAGTGGAAGCATGCTCTATGAATTTCATGTGATTGCTTCTGTAAAGAATTACCACAATCTTGATGGCTCAAACTATGCGAGTTATTATCACACATTTCTGTAGATCAATGCAGTTGTGTTGTTAACAGGCTGGAGTCAAGGTATTGAACTCAAAACCAAACTCACTGCCACCAGGTCAATTGCAATTCATAGTGATGCTATGGAAAGGGGAGTACTGCCCCTGGGGATTTTTAAGACTAAACATTTAAGGGAATAGGAAATATCCTCTTCTTCCTGTGTTCTGGTTGGAAATTTTGAATTGCTTACCTTATAGTCAGTAGTCCAACATATAACTTACTGTATGACCAAGGCTCCTTGAAATCAAGACACTGCCAAGGCAATCAAGGTGTTGGAGAGGTTTTAGATTCTTTCTGAAATTTGTAGGAGAAAACTCATTTCCATGACTTCACCCCAATAGATGTGTGTTCACCTGACATTTCTCTGACCCCAGTTCTTCTCTGACCACGTCTATGATAAAGTTTGTCTGGTTGTAAGGATCCATGTGATCATATTGAGAACCCCCGCTGATCCAGGAGAGCTCCCTTTCTTAAGATCGTTGTGGCAGAGTGGTTAAGCATTGGGCTACAAACTGCAAGGTCAGCAACTCAAGACCACCAATCAACCCACTGAGAAAGACAAGGCCTTCTGTTCCTCTGAAGTCAGAAAGTCACAGAGACAATTCCGCCCTGTCCTGCAGAGTTGCTGTGAGTTGGTGCCAACTCTGTCACAGCCAGTATGGTGGATCTTTTGGGGTTAGGTCCTCTATCCCGATGACATCAACAAAGTTCTTATAGTCATAAGACAGCATACAGAATCTGACGATTCAAACAAGGACTTTAGACAAGGACATTCTCTTTACCACAGAAAGGAGTCATCTTCACAGGTCACAGAAATGGAAAATGAATCCAAATGTATGCAGAGGAGCAGGAGCAAGTGAGGATTTTATACCACAACAGTAATTTAATATGTATTTATCATCTATGACATGTAAAAAATATGTTGAATTTGACTGGTTTCATTGGCATCAATCTATTGATATCTATATTCATTCATAATTACTTGACTATCTTTTATTGAGCTAGCCCTGTGATAACTGTCAAGGGGGAGAACTGGTAAATAAAGATACAGGTCAAGAAGTTAACATTCAAATGAGGCATGAAACTATTGGTGATGTGAGAGTTATTGGAAGAGTGGGGAGAAATTGAGACGAGAGACATCTGTGGTAGTCATAGAAGACATTTCATGAAGATTTTAATTTGATCTGAATCTTTGTGTTGGACAGGGTTCTCTAGAGAAAGAAAACCAAGACACGTATGATTATATATATCTAAAAGGATAGGCGAGAAGGAACATAACCACTAATTAATTCACACAACATAGAGAAGGCTCAATTCAACTCACTTTCATGGGACAGTTAATATACTGAAAGTCCTTCACCTCATGCAGGCTGCCAGTCCAAGTCTAGGAAGCAGACAGCAGTTTTCCTTCACATAAGACAGTCAGAGTGGGTCAGGAGGCAGCGACAGCCAATAGAATGGGAGCTTAGTGAAACAGATCTGGATGGGATCTCAATCTCAAGTGATACATGACAACAGGATCCACCTGCCTCAAACTCAAGTGATATAGCACCATCAGCATGGAGAAGCAAATCTTGAAGAAGCCTCAAGCTCTAGTGAAATAATCCATGGGTTGGCTTGGTGCAGAGGTATTGTATGGAGCACATTGTTGAGGCAAAGAACTAGCTCAAGCAGCAAGTGCTGGTCTGATCATCAGGGAGGAAGAGAGAAGGGAGATGAGCCTTAGAAAGCCATTTATCTCAGTGCCTTCTAAATAAACTCCGCCCACATGTTCCTATTGGCCTAGTTGGCACAATTAAACCTACCTATCACAATCTTAAAGGGTGATTAGAATTTAAATTGTCAGGAGAACACATGAGTCTCAAAAATTATAACAACAAAAAGCTGGAATCTGGTGATCTGCTTCCAACAAACCAGCCATTAAAAACCTTAGCATTAAAAAAACTGAGCAGTTCTATTTTTACCACAAATAGAATCAGAACTGACTCAACCTTAAACTTTCTGGCTTTCCCATTTTTAATTTACTTTTGTTTTTTTGGAGTCAGAACATTTAGTGCCCTGGAAACTAAGTCACTTGGGGTCAGAAAGCAAGGGGCAGGGACAGATATTTTAAATCTTAGGATATGGACTTTGTAAACCACAGCGTCTCATCTATGTAATGCAAAATTATGCTTCACAGGATTGATGGAAGAAACACATGATTCAAAGATTAATATATTGTTTTGAAAAATGCAAAGTATCATGTAAATATATGTATAGCAGACAACTGATAACACACAACTGTGAACCTAAAAGAACACAAAATGAAGGTTCTTTATAGCAAAGCAAAACAAAACAAACAAACAAACAAAAAGAGGGGGGTATCAGGAAGTCAGTCAAATGAAAATTTGAGACTATAGGTAGTCCCTGTTTGTCCTTGAATATTATGCAAATTTTCTCTAATTTTGAAACTACTGAACCAACTCTTTCTCCAAAGTCTCCATTGGAGTCACCTTCATTTGTTACTACATGGGCAGCTTTGGAATCATTGAAATGGTTTTGAGCCTTTTCTTGCACTGTTGCATAGTTCCCAAAACTTATCTGGCTTACCATCCCTTTTTCAGAAAAAAAAATCAGTTGCCCACTGGCAATTAACAACTTTTATGCTATGGCCCCCTAATCCAGGATAACATCTAAGTATCTGTTTTTGTAGCCCTGCATGTTGGTTCCAGTGCCCCGAGGGGGCAGTATTCCCCACTGTGGGGAAGCACTGCACTAAAGTAGTGCAAATAAAAACCTTATCCACCTGTTTTGACTCATCTGTAATTTTGATTTAAAGGCACAATTAGGAATTTGGAATGGAGCTTGCTTTTTTCCTGAGGATTGGCTTATTGGGTACTTGTTATTTACACCTTATTCTATAAAGAAGGTGATTTTCCATGTTCTAAGTTTTAGCAATTCAGAAGCAAAATCATTGAAAATTATAAAGCAAAGATAAGCTGCTACCATCCAACAAAATTTCATATCCTATTATCAAGGAAGGAGTGAGAAAAATGTTTGAAAAGAAAACAGTCAAAATAATGAAAAACAGATGCTTGTGGACTTTGGGAAAATACAGCAGTTGGAGTCATTTCCTGCTGTAAAAACAAAAGAAAACAAAAGCACTTCACTCCAATGTGCCCACAGGGCATTGCTGTTTATATAGGCTAGAAAAATGAATTTTGACAATGATTCCTTTAAATTATCAGAGAAGGGTTCAATTATATTGTGATTTTCTAAGATAGCAGGAATATCCTAATATAGTCTAGAAATATATTGATTCAAAGTGATTAGAATTCTAATGATATGGAGAAGCTTACAGGATTATAAGAAAACTCAACTTTTAGCTTATACTATTATACTTTTGTTTTAATATAATATTAAACTTAAACCAAAGCAAACTCTTGCAGTTGAATCCATTCCAACTCAGAGTAATCCTACAGGATGGAGCACAGCAGCCAGATCTGGCTTCCAGAGGTATAATTTTGTGGATGCGGGTGGCCACCACTTTCTCCTGTGAAGCAGCTGGTGTGCTTGAATCTTTCAGTGGCCGTAGAGCACTTAACCACTATGGCTCCATTATGATATTGATTTACAATATAGATTGCCAGTCATCACAGTCACGTGTCTGCAACTGTGAGTACAAATTAACGGTGGCATCCAGACACTGAACATTTCAACTGGCCATCCTATATTGAGTCTTGCCTGGAGCATTTGGCAAATTGACTTTAGGACTTAGAACTTTCATGCCTATAACCAAGGAGTTGAGTGGATTGATCACATGGGAGCTTAGTAACCAATGACCAAATCTGAGCCTTCCGTTAATAGTGAATCGGTTGTGCTTTAAGAGTTATACATGGTACAATAGGCTCATATCTATGAAATGCAGCTGCTCCATAGCAGACAAAATTAGTAGAGTTCTACATCCAGAGATTCACTGCCCATTCAAAATATAAGGCCAGAAAGAGCCCCCCCCCCTTTCACTTTTATCCAGAGGGTTTTTGTGAGATAGAGTCAACTCCTAGGCAATTGGATAGGATGATTTGCCAGGTTTTGTGTGAAAGAACAACTTTCAAGCTCTTTACAAGCTAAACAGAGGCATCCTGATGATAGAGTGGTTACACGCTGGCCCATGCTGGTCCTCAAGGCCTACAGTTTGAAACCACCGACACTCAATGGGAGACAGATGGGGCTTTCTAACCCCTTGCAAAGTCTCAGAAACTCACAGGGTCAGTTCTAGCCTGCCCCATAGGGTCACTGTAATCTGGAGATGACTTGACAACAGTGAACCTGGTTTTGTTTTTGGTGCTAAACATCTTTTCATGTGTTGGTCATCCATACCTTCACTAGAGTAAAGTGTTCACGTGTTCACGTGTTCTGCCCTTTCACTCACTGGCTTACAAATTGCTGCAGGATTGAGATTCTTTGTATATTTTAGATAGAAGGACACGTGTATTGTATGCTCTGTGGTGGACCAACTCAATAGCACCTACCAACATCATATGTATAACTTTGTCAAAACTTTTGGTCTTTCACCATTGAGCATGATATCATCCATCTGGTTCTCATCGATACCCACTGTGAAGATAACAAAGTTGCTATCAGTTTCTTCCTGATAGAAGTCCTCTTAATATTAGGTTTCAACAGTTTGGGGTTTCTTTTAATTACTACAGGTTGCCATTTTAACTTAGGTGTGAAGGATAACCTATTACGTGTGATTTTAATTATGCAAAGTATCTCTCTCTCTCTCTCTCTCTCTCTCTGATGGCTTGTTTCCAGGAACCCTCACTGACATCTCTGTGCCTAAATAATGAGTTTACTCCTTTTCTTGGTCTGTTTGTTCCATGGACTATTACTTCCCCGCCCCCTTCTCTATGAGAGATGAGGATCCTAGTTCATTTCTTTCTCCACCTAGCCTGTTCTATTGCTTTAATTCCTTTAGTTATTTACAACAATAATATGAAGTAGGCTACTTCTTTTAAAGATTGGTTATTCAGCCCTCTTTCAAATGCCTCTAGAGTAGCTAACTCGCAAGCTAATCCAAACTGAACCTGCAACAATTCATCACCTGCAGGTTAGCTGGCCCTCCAGATATTTCTGTGGCTCTAGGTCAGCTGTGATTCTCTCAGCTTCTTTATCCAGTAGTGGTGTGACCCGTGACCTCAGTGCTGTTAGTGCCAATGGAAGCTGTTGCTTCACATTGTGTTCCCTGTTGTTCTTATTGTTAATATTGAAATAATAACTTTAAACTACACTGGAAATTGGAAGTCTAATAGTATAGTTGGGTTTCTTTGTTTGGGCTTTAACCAACCAAATTATTCTCTAATAGTTTAAAAGACTTAGAAGTCTAGAGTCAAGGCACTGATTTTAAAAGAATTTATCATCCACTATAGAGGAAGTTCTTTGTCTCCTTTTAACATCTGTGGGCCAGGTTTCATCAGAGATCTCCGTGTTTCTTGGCATCAATCTTCCCCTGGGTCTCTCTAAAACAAACAAATAACTCAGTACAATCAAGTTGATTCCGACTCATAGTGATCTTATAGGACAGAGTAGAACTTCCCTTGTGGATTTCTGAGAGTAGAAACCTTTATGGGATTCAAAGTTTCATTTTTCTCTCTTTGAGTGTCTGGTAGTTTTGAAGTGCTGCAATTTTGGTTAACAGTCCAACTGCAGGGACCTCAGATTCCAAAGATGCTCTTGCTCCCAGTCCATCGTTAAGCCTTTCTTCTTCTGCTTGTCCATAGTCAAGTCTCTTTCTTGCTACTCACTTCTCTCCCTTCATCTCTTGTCAGAGTAAGGGTGATGCAGGACACATGCCAAAAAAATCCCTCTTAGGTCATATCAAGGCGGTGACCTGAGTAAGGGCATGACATCACACCCTAGTCCCCTTATAGCAGATTGACTGATGATATCATTTCACGTCATGTAAGATGATTGGCATCATTACATAACTGCCAATCACAACAGCATATAACTGAGAATCATGGTCTAGCCAAAATAATGCATGTCTGGGGATAGGGGATTCAGTCCGTGACACTCCTGTCTTTCTAATAGCTTTAAAACTCCACAGTTCATTGCTTTTGAGTGTATTCTGACAGATAAGGATGCTATAAAAGAGTTTGCAAGGCTGTACTCTATTTTTCAAACTGTTCGTTGTAGTTTGAGTGAAAACTGACAGAGCAAATAAGTGTTCTACTTAACAAATTGGGGGGTGGGGGGAGAAATCACTGTCCCCTGGTGGGAGTAGGAGGCCTAGCCTTGCTCCTGGACAGCTGCTGCTGGATTTGAATCGTCAACCCTGTGGGCTGCACTCCCGCACACAACCACTATGCTGCCAGGGTTCACCCATTTTTCTCTCATTCTGTACAAGGTTTTTGATTGTGATCCCATTCACAGAGGCCTACTGATAACTGGGTTCCATCTTGTTCTTCTGGTCTCAGAGTAGTGGAAGCTGAAGTTGGATGGTCATTATTTCTTTGTATAAGTAGTTTCGTCATGTTTTTGATATTCTTTGCTCCCCCTCTCCCCTACCTATCCCTGGGAAAATGAGAGATCAATGCTTGTATCGTCAATAGCTATTTTCATTCTGTTATGACTCCAGTTGCTGCTCCTCAATGAAGGAGGTAGACCATTGTTTTTGTAAACATTGTTTTTAAATGATCCCCAAAGACTAAGGTTCTAAGTTCTCTCAAATCCAGTGACTTATTCCTTCAAGGTGTTTGGCTACGGGAAATCAGTTTTCATAACTTTGTCCCTACAGACCCTATGATGTATCTGGATAATTTTGTAGCTCATATAAAACTGTACAAATACCCTTTGCCAAGCCTAAATAGATTTCTGATGTCCATCCATTAGCTCATTCACCTCTGCACACTTGGTAAGTGTACTCATTGCTGCTTGGCACGGCTGACCTCGGAAGCACATTGAGAGATCCTGGGCACCTAAAGAACTAACTAACTCATGCTGAGGTTCTGATCTAATTGACTGGGGATATAGCCTGTACATTAGGGACATTCTAAAATGTGGGAAAACTTGTTAGTCATTGAACTTGGCTCTGTGGGCTTTTGTATTTGCTTGCTTGCATTTGCTATTCTTCAAATTTATTTAGTTTGTAATTCACTCCTTCCATTCTCGCTTTCTCTGTGTGCATCTAGTCCTGGGTTGCTTTCTTTAACCCTGTAGCTGGGAGGGAATGTTGGCGGACAAGGGAAGGAGCAGAGAGGAGTAGCTGAGCTACATCATTTGGAACTGGGTTTCTTTCTCTCCACCTCATTAGCCAGAATTGCTTCCTACTTTTGTGGTTTCCATCTTAGAAAATGATGAATGGTTATGGCCAGTCCATTGGGGTTGTTGTCAGATGCCATCGAGTCGGTTCCAACCCATAGAGTCCAATAGATAACAACGTGAAACACTGCCCTGCCCGACACCATCCTCGAGTGTTTTCATATTGAGACTGCCGCTGCAGCCACTATGGCAGCACAGCTCATCAAGGGTCTTCTTCTTTTTTCTCTCTGCCCCTCTACTCTATCAAGTATGATGACCTTCTCCAAGGACCCATCACTCCTGAAACATGGCCAAAGCACATTTGATGAAGTCTTGCCACTGTTGCTTTTAAGGGAGCCTAATAGCGGTATTTCTTCTAAGAGAGATTTGCCTGTGAATTTATCATACTGTAGAGGCTTAGTGTTGCTATGATTCTGGAAGCTCTGCCAGTGGTATTTCAAATGCCAGCTGGTCACCTGTAGTGAACAGATTTCCTTCGGCAGAGCTTCCAGACTAAGACAATGAAGATGTACTAGCTTGACGAATTAGCCACTGAAAATCATGGGAATGGTACATGATCCCTTCACTCACCATAGCACTGTCACCACACCTGATGGATTTATTATAATACACCACTTCCCATTGTATAGGAAATTACTGAACACTCATCAAGATTTTGATGACTCACTTTCCTTTCCTAGTACTGCAGCGAGGGGCTAAAGGTGGAGTAAGAATTTTTGCCACACCAATTCATAATAGAATCTTCTGTATCAGGTTTTCATATTTATGCGCCAGTCTCCATTCTTTTACTGCTGATGAATTTTTCCCTTTATAAAAAAAATTATTAGTGAATTGATTAGGGTGGCCTGCTTATTTTGCCAGTAATAGAGTTGCTTTCTGGCATTCTCGCAAACTTATTTTTTAGTAGTATTTTAAGCAAAAACATATGACATTTTTGGCATTCACTAGGTACACTCAAGTCAAAATATTGTTATATTCCAGCTAATTCATATCTGATTTTCAGACATTTTTCTTATTTATTTTCTATATAAATGTCTCAGGAACCCAGTGCAGTGGCTGAGCGGGCAGCTGCTAAGTGAAAGATCAGCAGTCTGAACCTATCAGCTACTCGCTGGAAGAGATATGTGGCAGTCCGCTTCAGTGAAGACTGAGGACTTTGGAAATCCTCTGAATCGCATATACTTTGTCCTGACCTCAAGGCCCAGTATGCGTCAGAATCTACTTGATGGCAGTGGGTATATAAATATTTGAATAATAAAACAAACAAAACATGGTAGTTTATCAAAGCAATGTAGGACCATGCCATAATTTTAGAAGTATACATATTGTGTGCCTGTGTGATATATATGTACGTATGTGTATATAATTAGTTTTTCAAATAAGACTGCCTACAGAGTCAGAGTTTTTCTCACCATTGTAGCAGATGAGGTCTATCTAAACATTGAAAAATACTAAAATGTTACTTAAGAACTTAATTAAAGATATAGTTCATTATTTTTAATGAATTCACAATTAAAAATAAATCTCAATGTAAGGTAGAAGAGCCAGATATCCTTGCAGAATGAGTTTCATTAACAGTTGTCCCTGGGTGCAAGCATTTGGCTTGTGGTGACACCTAGGAAATTATTGAACAATCATCAAGATTTTGATGATTCACTCTTCTTTCCTTGTAGTCCACCTAGTACTAAAGGTGGTGTGGGGACACTTCAGAGACTGCAACTAGTTTTGTCATGGCTGAGGAAGAGAAGCATGAACAAACCGAAGTTTTGCAATTTGTGTGGTTTGTCAAGGTAATCAAGAGCAGGCAAAAAGAAAAATTATGGATTAAAGCTTCAAAATGAAGCATTTGGAAGCGAGAAATAATAAGCCTTTTCAGGAGTTTGATGTATGAGACTGATATGTTGGCAGGACTGTGAAAATCAACACATATTCAAAGCATATGACTGACCATCAAATTTGAGGGGACACTGACTTCTCTGTGCAGGCTAGCACTCTTTTGAAGTTTAGCTGTTTTATGATGGAAATTTGCTGTCACTTCAAAGATTTTGAATCAAGCCCTATTCACAACACATTCTTTATTATAGTCACCTTCACTTACTGCATAGTTACCTTTGAATCTTCAGATAACCTGGCTTACATGAAGAAGAATTATAAAGGATTATTAACCTGCAATATGCAGATACACAACCTCGCATGCTGAAAGTGAGGACTTGATGCACTTGAGTATGATGACTACTCAATGCAATGAAGACCAAAATCTTCACAGCTGAACCATAGGCAGCATCATGATAAATGGAGAAAAGGTTGAAGTTGTCAAGGATTTTGCCTTACTTGGATCCACAATCAATGCTCATGAAAGCTGTAGGGAAGAGATCAACAGTATTGCATTGGGTGAACCTGCTGCACAAGACCTCTGTAGAGAATGAGGCACCTTAGTAAGAGCAGGCACCTTACTTTTAGGACTAAGGTTCACCAAGCCATGATATTATCCATTGGTTATATGCATGTGAAAGTTGTACATCAAATAAGGAAAACCGAAGAAGAGTGGGTGTGCGTGAAGTGTGGCACTGGAGAAGCATATTGAAAGTACCATGGACTGCTAACAGGACAAACCAATCTATGTTTGAGGAAGTAAGGTCAAAGTGCTTCTTAGAGAGAAGGGTTGTCAGGAGAGACCATTCCTCTGAGAAGGAATAGTCTGAGAAGGAATGCTTAGTAAAGTGAAGGGACAGCGTGGAATGACACAGTGCCATAGGAACAATTGTGAGGACAGCACAGTTCTATGCAGGTGATTCTTGATAGCTGTGGGTCAGAGCTGATGCAATATCAGCCAATAGCAACATGATGTTTGAAGTTCCACTGCCAGTGTTTGGAATAGCGTAACTCCCAACAATGGTGGGTAGGTTTCTTCAGAGCTGCTTCCTGACTCTCATAGAAGAGGAACGGAGGTCTGGTGTCTCTTTGTAAAAATTTTCCCATAAGAAACCTGTACATTACAATAGAATATTAGCACAGCTAACTGTTGCACATTGGGACCACTAAGAGTAAGAGAAAACTTGATACGATGAACAACAACAACATTCAATATAACTCATTGTTTATTTGTGTGCTCTTCTTTTTCTTTTGCAGTAAAATTTGCATTTGGTGAAGTAGACAACGTTTATAGTACCATTCCATGACTTTGACAGGTGTTACCTACACGAAATACACTGGATGTTTAAGGAATTGATTTTCATTGTGCTTTTGCAATAGAGATTTTATTTTAACAAGTAAAATTGACCTAGGATTTTTATAGAAGTAAAAATGAGCATCATCTCCAAGTATTATGGGAGCATGAAACAGGCTGGAGACAAGGTATACCTGAGAACATGAGGCACAGGCTCTAACCTTACTGTTTCCAGATACAGCAGAGTGGGCCTGGGCTGTCCTAGCTGTGGTTTTCTGGGTACAGAGAGCTTGAGTAAAATTCAATATGGTCAGTGATTATTTATATTTAGCAAGAATATTACTGTCTATATTCAACTCAGAGAACACCCTAAGCTTCCTGAGTGTGGAACTAAGGGCCTCGTAAAGACTCTTTTAGTGTTGTTTCTGTGAAATCAGTTGAGTCATCTTTTGAGAGTTGGTGACAAAGGTCAATTGTTTTAGTGTCCTGGAAGACAGCCATTTTATAAAAGGGATGTCTGAAATTAAAAGAGAAATATTAATATTAAAATTAAAAAAAACTAGTTGAGCCCAGAGGGCTTTGTAAGCATTAGCTCCATAAAGTCAACGTTAGTTCCTTAAAAATATCTGGTCTTATCTGATTAAATGAGCTCCCTACTCAAACAAGACATTCCAGATAAGACCTTGGTTGTATGACCCATGTTTCCAATTATTACCTGGCATCTAGAGGGCCATATTATTCCTGAGTTTATGAGAATCACTATATTGCCATGAAAATAAGATGCCTCAACACAAATTTCTAATTTCTAGCGGGTGCAGGCATCTTGGAACCAAACAAACAAAAAGAAAGTGCTTGCAGCTGTTACCTTCTATTTACAAAAGCATAGCCTGATATTTTGATATGGATTATAAATAGCTTCAAGGAAAAGGATTTCTTCTATAGCCAGAAATTAGAAAATTAATGCATCAACAAGATCGCTAACAAAACCCACACTCATTCCTTCCCAGTTCATTGAGTCCTGTGTATTTATCCTTGTTCCTTTCATTCTTCAGTCAGCTGTCTCATAGCCCAATCTACTAGCTGATTAGCAATTCAGAATTCTTAACTCAGGCCACTGAAATAGTCTCAAAATCATTTAAAGGGTGCTAGGAGAAGCCTAGGAAACCTGATTGTGTAAAGGACTCCATGTGGATCTGCTAATGACAAAGCCAGTGCTTTGAACCCATAAGTCACTCCATGGGAGAAAGGTGAGGCTGTAGCTCCCTTGAGATTTTAAATTCTCAAAACCCAAAGGAGCAGGTCTGCTCTGCCCAGCTGGGTTGCTGTGAGTTGGAATCGACTTGATGGCCTCGAGGGTTTTTAGTGTGATCTGAAACCTGTCCACCAAGTTCTGACATCGTTCTTCTTCCTTGGGTTCGAGAACTTCTCTGTTGAAGTTGAAGCATTCAGGTCTATACTGGATTACAAGCAATCTCAAGGAAACTTCACTTTCTTCAAGTGAAGGAAAACAAACAAACCTATCCGTAGACTATCAAAGACCAAAAGGGTAGTGATTAACTTTTTAATGATCTTCAAAAGTGAAAGATTCCATGAGCGTCTTAACACATATAGTACAGTTGTCAAGAAAAGTTGCTTTATGTTTGTGGCATGTGACATAGGATATTAACATCACTCTGAGAAATTTTAGCTAAAATAGCTATTAGCGGGGCTGAGCCCTGGTGGCGTAGTGGTTGAGTACGGGACTGCGGCCCACTGGCTTGGTGGTGCACATCCAGCAGCAGCTCTCCAGGAGCAAGGCTGGGCCTCCCACTCCCACCAGGACAACGATTCCCCCCCCACCCCAAAAAGAACTATTAGCCTAATGATCAATCATATTTTCTAAATACAATAATATTGCATCTAATTTTTGAAAATAGTCCTTTCAGAAAACAGATGTTAAGTTGGCAATGTGATCATCTAGATTTTAGACAATATGCTATGATTATACTTGACATATAGTGAGACTGTACCAAGAACATATTGAGGCCACCAGGTAAGATTTGTTCAGTCAGCACAAGATCCTAAGTGTCAGTGTATAAATACAACTCCATCTGTAAGAAATCTAAAGTAAAACCACTACCATCAAGATGCTAGTTCGAGATTAAGGGCTCCTGAGGGAAAGAGAGTGGGGAGGGAGGGAAAATATGAGGAGCTGATACCAAGGGCCTAAGTAGAAGGAGGATGTTTCGAAAATGATGATGGCATCAAGTGTAAAATGTGGTCTGCATGCAATAGATGTATATACTGATCATGATAAGAGTTTCATGAGCTCCCAATAAAATGATTAAAAAAAATAAAAAACAACTAATAGTTAATCATGATCACATTATCTGACACTTCTACTTCAAGGGACTTGGTGAGGGTGAGTTCATCTCCATAAATTAAAAAAACAGCCAAGAAAAGTTTTGATGAAAAGGATGAAACTGTCCCTGAGAAAATGATGCCTACAAAATAATCAACATTAAATGAACTTCTGGCAGTTAGGTAATCTGTCAATTTGTGAAGGAGTGGAGTCTAGCCTGTCAATCAGGTCATAGCCAATGAGGTCTCTGGGTGGGCATGACCTTCTGCTGAGAATTCTGGGAACTCCTATCTTCTACCCCAGAGGTGGGAGAAACACACTCTCCCTGTGAGGCATTCCTCCTGACAAGGAGGAATGGTGCTACACTGATGGAGCCAGAGCTCCGGAGCTGGAGGACCCATGTGGATACCCACGCCTGCACTGAGATCCTTCCACCACCACTGGATCCATAAGACTTTCCACCTACTGGCCTGTGATCTTCCTGCATTCAGTGTCATTGCATGACTGTGTGAGTCTAAAGAGGAATTTATGGATCAGTGTCGTAAATGGGGTCATATTGTACTTTGAAACTTGATCTGGATTGGGCTGGGATATTTTCTTAATATGCAATTACTCTTTGATATAAAGTTCTTAATACACAATAAAAAAGATACTCTGTTGAGATTAAAGTTGTGACTCATTTTTTTTTTAATAACAGAAAGACACTGATGTTGTTTGGTGGTTGAAGCTGATCCGACACACAGCTATTCTGTATGTGGAGAGGAAAGGTTTGTTGCCGAGATTTAGGCTGTGCCTGCTGCTTTCACTGCTGTACTGGGGTCCATAGTTGCGGCCGCTGTGTCAGTCCAGCCTGCCGAGGATCTCCCCATTCCTCACAGATTCTCGACTTTACCGAGGGTAAGAGCCTCCTCTTGGAGCTTGTGATGACAACTCCGGAGTACACAAGGCAGCATTCACTGCCATCCAAATGATTTTCACCCTTTTGTTTAAAGAAGTAGAGTGCTAGGTTCTTCTCCTCAAGTGTCTTAGTTTGGAAGCTCTGTTGACCTTTCAAGTATTTGAAATACTAGTCGCATAAACTCTAACTAACATCACAGCAACATGCAAGTCACCACAGGAGGGCAAACTGTCAGACTGGTACTGTCATTTAATATCAGATAGCATTAGGATTTGGGTGAGAGGAAAGACACTTCTCACGGAGAAAGAAGTACTAAGGGTTTTGATTAATTTCTAGAAACAGCATATAACCTATGGAATATTTGTACTAATAATATTTTGCCTGTATAAATTTCACTGATGAAAAACTAAACATGTTTTATAATTGCAATGCTTCTCATGCAACTCCTCAATAGGGAGGCATTAATTAAACCTAGTTTTTCCAACATTCCAATTTTAACAAAGGAAAAAGCATAAATGCATGGTATTATTACAAGGAGTCTCTGGGAAATCTCAAAAACAGTTCAAGTGAAAAAGATATAATTTAGTATTGGATATTAGGAAGGCCAAATATCAAATGTTGTCAAGAGGTTTAAACATTGGACTAATGCCACAGGTTTACACAGGATAATGACAAACAATAAGGCTGCTTATTTCCTAAAGGGACAATCGATACTTAAAAAGTAAATGTAGGAGGTCAAAGGGTACTATGGAAACTTAGCTCTGCTAAATGTGAGAAGATTTTATTCTTTTCCCTTAATCATCAAGGTCATGATGAATTTAACACAAAGCATTCAAAATATATTTTGATAGGTCAGAATCTTTTCTTTCAAGGAAGATTACTCAGAAGATAAAAATTTTTAATTTTTTTTTTTAAGGCATCACTGCCCTCAGGTGGTGGGAGTAGGAGGCCCAGCCTTTGCTCCTGGGAGCCGGAGTTGAACCTCCATCCCAGTGGGCCGCAGTCCCGCGCACAACCACTACGCCACCGGGGCTCAGCCGTAAAAATTTTTAAATCTTAAAAAAGCTTTTATAACATTTAACTAATACTAGGTCAGCATACATGAAAATTCATTTTGATTTAGCTAATATCAAGGGTAGTCAATGGAGGCACATCCTTCCATTGTAAGAAAGAGTGCTGGAACATAATTTTAAGGTTATATACTTTTGCATCTTATTTTTAGGTTCTACATACTTGAGTCTGTTAAGAAGCAAGTATATTTTTGTAATTTTTTAAAAAGCTGCATTGTGGCTGAGCCCCCAGCTATCAGTAAGGCCTCTGTGAATGGGATCACAATCAAAGACCTTGTACAGAATGAGAGAAAAATGGGTGAGCCCTGGCATCAGGACTGCAGCCCACAGGGTTGACGATTCAAATCCAGCAGCAGTTCTCCAGGAGCAAGGCTGGGCTTCCTACTCCCACCAGGGCAGTGATGCCACAAAACATACTAACAAACAAAAAAGAACACAGCAACTTTATTTCCCCGGTGGTGTAAGTGGTTGAGTGTGGGACTGTGGCCCACAGGCTTGGCAGTTCAAATCCAATAGCAGTTGTCAGGAGCAGCGCTAGGTAGCTCTCACAACTACCAGAGGGCAGTGATGCCCCCCAAAAACCAAACCAAAACAAAAAAGCTGCACTGTGAGAGGTGTTGGATATATATATATATATATATATATATATATATATCCCCAAAGCTAATTTTTTTCATGGTCAAATGGATTCATTTCTATAATTTTCAAAAATTACATAGTAGAAAAAGTTTTACTAAAACTAGATTTTTCTTTAAAATTCAAGTCATTATATAAAAATTAACCTTATGTGCAGGTTGATGACCACATTAGATCACAAAATGTAAAATAAATGCTTCATTAAGGGACTGCCAAATTATAACATTGCATAATTGCCTAACCACTGAAAATTATGATCCAGCAGGTTAACAGATAATCTTAATGATCATGGCCAATGTTACTGCAGCCTTGCTCTTTGATGTTTGTTACTCCCAAATATACATCACACAAAAATAAGTGGATAGAATTTTTTCTACTCTCTGAACTGTGGAATGAGAGCTGATGGATGAGATTAGGTTTAGTTTTGATTCTGAGAGACATTCATAAATTGTGCAGTTGAATTCTTAATGTATTTCTGATTTACTTTCTTAAGGATACCTCTCTTTTGGGGGGGGGTGTAAATTGAAAATGTTAGAAGCTTAGCAACATAATTTCTGAGAATTTCCTATAAAGACTTTCAAAAAGTTTGTGGAAAAATGAATGAAAAGAAAATCTTTTTTTCTTACAAACTTTTTAAAGCCCCGCTCCTATCTCCAAACTCAACAGATAGGCTGTTATCAAGGGTTGTCAAGTCAGATCTGACTCATAGCACCCGCATGGTGACAGAATGAAACACTGTCTAGCCCTGCGCCATCCTCACCATTATGTTTTCCTGCTTTGTTACAGCTTTTAGAGGGGCTTCCCCTTTGTTGCTAACTGCTACTTCACCAAGCATAGTGTCCTTTTCTAGGGTCTAATTTCTCCTTGGTGACATAGTAGATTAGTGGGTTATGTGGTAGGCTGCTAATTACAAGATGAGCAGTTTGAACCCACCAGCCACTCTGTAGGAGAAAGATGAGGTGTCTCAGAAACCCACGATGGCAGTTCTACCCTGTCCAACCCAGAGTTCAACCCCTAGTTCCTATAGGTTTGCTCTGAGTGGGAATGAACTTGAGGGCAGTGTGTTTGGTTTTAGTCTTGGTCTTTCCAGATAATATACCTAAAGTGCATGTGATTACGTCTCACTCAAAATCCCACCATAAGAGAAAAAGATCACTCAGAACTAGATAGATCGATACAGACAAAGTATAGAGCTCAATTCCAAAATGTCAAGCAAAGGCACAAACACCTCAGTGGCTCATGTCAAAGACTTGCACTCTTTCTAGTATGTACAAATTGTTCATGGATTGGAGCTCAACATAAACCAAGAGACAAGAGAAATTAACCAACCAGATTTTTCATCACCTTTCAATCAACAGAGACATTGTCTCTATAAATGGCATATTTATAAAGATCACTAAAGGATCATATGAGGAAACCAAAAGGGCTGCATCAGCAATTAAATCAGTACTTAACAAGAAGTCAAAGTCGTCATGTTGCATCCAAAGTAAGGGTTTGGAACACAACTGGACAATCCTGGTCACCCGAGGACTCAGACACATAGGTGCATCCTGGGGTTGCCCGTTGGAAAGGAAGCGTGAAGAACTCCAAGGATTTAACTACCTGGGTGAACCAAAGAGGACCAGAAGGTAAGAGCTAGTCCCAGCCTCCCCTACCCCCCACCCCAGACACCAAGAAAGCTAACTGGAAGACAAAGTTCACTGGGCTATGGAATTGCTCGTTTTAGCCAAGTAGTTTCAATAGAGATCATGTTCCTTCAAGAGGGAAACTTGAAGGAAAGAGGACTCTGGAATTTTATAAAGGTCAGGGAATGAGCGCTTTCTGCTCATCTTAGAGGAAGCCTGGAGATTGGTTTCTTTGGATAATTGCAAAAGTAGAATGGTCCTTTGCTGTTAGCTTTTCTCAGAAGATGAAAAGGAATGAGGGGACGTGGTTGTTTTCTGTCATCATTGGTACTTTCCAAGAAAGTTCAGATACAGTTTAACATAATTGCTCCAAGGATTATTTCTGTTTATACCATTATTTGCTACTTTGTGCACGCATGACTTGCTGTGGATCCTCTGGGCCTAAGATAATGCGTGCACCTTACCTGTTGGCACTGTCTGGTAAGAGCTGGATTATTAAATGCCAAGTAGGTGGTTTGGCTGCTTTGTGGAAGAAGCACGAGAGGTGATCTGTTCCTGTAAAGATTTACATCCTCCAACACCCTTTATGTTGGAACCAACTTGATGGCAAGGGCATGCCTTAGTGCCATGCCTGAGTTCTAACTTCTGAAGTGATGACCATTTGTGTCCTTCTTGAAAACAATTAGCATTCTAGAAGAGAGGTCACTTGTATCTTCAGTGATCCGGATAACAACATAATGCACTCTTCCTCAGAAATATTAATAGAGACTAAAGCCTGGATAGTCTTAAGACAATTATCAATAACCCACACTACTCAAATTGAATAAAAGCGTTTGAATGTGCTAATAGTTGTATGAGAGGTCAGGCCCGCATCCTTACTAAAATGGATAGTTAGCTTGGAGAATGAGGCTCAATCAGTCCATGTAATTTCTATCTGTATGGCCTCTGTAGATGTTAGCTAGAATTTTGTTCTCAGCTAGAAACACATTCTTCCTCTTATCAAAAATTAAACTTGTTATACTTCCGAAGCACTTAGCAACCTCTCATGTGTCATTCAGGTGTAAAGTAGTGAATGTTATTTTTTAAAATCGCAACTGCTACCATGAAGTATTAACAAGGAAAGCTAATTGAACAGGAGGGGAGGGGGGACCAAAACAACCCTTGAGTGAAATCTCTCTTACCATTTTAGCTCTGGTTTACTGTATCATGGCAGCATTTCATTAACTCCTCATAAAGTACGGTTGTTATTTAAAATGAAATAATTGCCTGTCAGTGGGAACAAAGTGATATGCAGGGGAAACTTCTGTCCGTGGCTATCCTACCTGCTGTTTTTCTCACAGTCAGAGTCTCTTTGGGGTCTGGGGAGGAGAGAAGCAGCACTGTACTGGGTCCTTTGTAGAGCTGTCGGTAGGGACCCACAGTCTCAGAGAACACACACATGCTGAGAAGCCCACAAAGCCCTCATTATTGCTGTGTGGGCAACTTTGTCTGCATCTCATTGAAAATGTTGTCTTGCACACCAACATACGCAATTAAACACATCCCCCTACTTGTTTCAGATGCTCAGCAAAGAAAGGGGAGCTGGAGGATTGAAAGAAAAGGGAAGGTTTGTGCTATCAAACTTCCCTCCCTACTCCCATCCCCCACTGAAGCCTCACTGTAAAGCTACTTTTTTTTAAAGCCTTCTAAAGAAGGTGGGGGGGGGGGCAGGAGCTCTGAAAGAGGCTTTCATGTCTGCCAAAATGTAGGTTCATTAAGTAGTATATAAAGAAATGAAATTTTGGCTCACTTGCCGTAATAACAATTTCAAAATAAATTGAATGCAATGTATTTAATTTCTCAGGATGTTCCTCTTGGGCAGGTGTTCTATTTGTGAGTTCAATAAATACCTAATAACAAATCTAGATTGAGGACACAAATGGAAATATAAAGCTTCAAAAAGAAGTTGAAAGAGAATCAGGGGACTGGATATAAAAAAAAGAAAAAGAGAAGAGAAATCAGAAAATGAGAAATCTGGGAAGATTTCTAATAGTCAGCACCCTTGGTTGCTGACCATGGGATGGAGATCTGAAGCCAGCCACAGAGGCCTTGAAGAAAGGCTTGGTGATCTGATTCTAAACATCAACCATTGAAAAACCTGTAGTTATGTGGAGCTCACTGTGAACCATTCCCCTTCCTTCCCCCTCTCCTGGTATCACTACTTCCAGAAACCATGAGGGAAGGGAGACAGTGGTCAGTGTCTCCCTGACAGATAAGAAAGTAGTAATAATTTATAATTTTTTCTAGGGGGTCACTGGGATAAGGGGGGGAGAGCAAGGGAAAAAAGAGGAGCTGATACCAAGGGCTCAAATAGAAAGTAAGTGTTAGAAAATGATGATGGCAACATAGGTACAAATACACTTGATGCAATTGATGTATGGATTAATATAAGAGCTGTAAGAGCCCCAATGAAATGACCTTTAAAAAACATGTGGAGAATAGTCCCACTCTGACATTAATGAATTAATGGGTCACTGTAAGTTAGACTGGAGTACAAATGGTAGGGTGACTCGAGGAGTTGTGGAGGTCACTACTGGAGGGACAGAAGGTATTACAGAGAAATCCCTTATTCCCAGCCTTCCCTATTCCACCTCAGCCTTCCCAGCTCAGCACCAATATTGACCAGTACACTGTTCCAGACCTTGGGAATTTCTCTTCTCTGTCCCTGGGCCAGACGAGATGTGTGGGGAACATTGTTGATGTTCCAGCCACCCATCAGGTGGCATTGTCTATCAAGAGGGGAACACCTTCATCCCCTGCACTGTACTTAAGGCCCAGTTCTTGAAACAAACCTATGGATGAGTTTCATCCACGGGCACTGAAGCTCTGATTTCCATCTAGTGGGTGTGAGAAGAGGGATGGTTTAAAGCGGATGAGTGAGAATGGAACACAGCACATATGGGGGAGGACGGGGCAAGGGGACTGTATGTCAACAGAGGGGGCAAAGGAACAATGGACAGAATCCGTTGGCATCCAGCAGCCAAAACATCAGTGGAATGAGAAGAATCAACTGTAATAGATGTTCTGGAGAGACCCTGTCTCCTTTGACTGCATTTTCTCAGACCAGTCAAGACAAAAGGGTTGAGCCTTGTAAAATGAGGTATAATTATATCACCATTGTTATATATACACCATATTTATGTGCTGCCTTTAAAGGATGAAATTAATAATGCTCTTATCACAATTATTTGTTTATTTATTTATCAGGTTTGTTTGTTTTTGCAAAACAAACCCTCATGTAATGAAGGAGAAATCCTTCATAGAGTTTTTTTGCTATGATCATGGAAGAATAGATTGTCAGACCTCTCTCACTTACTCCCTTCTTTCTTTCCTTTCTTGATAAATATATATATATATATATACATATATACATATATATCCAACCTGCTCCAATACATATCCATGTGTATTATATATGTGTGTATACATATATATATATAATTTTTAATTACACCACTCTCCTTAGTGATTTACTCTCTCTCTTGTGGTTTACTCAAAAGTTAGTATTTGTCAATCCTTCAGCCAATTGTTTCCTTTTTCCTCTCTTGGGAGCCTCTAAAATCTGTTCCCTTTGGTATGATGTTCTTTGTATTTTTCTTTTCCGTTCGCATTACAGCAGTGGTCTTGAGGCAGGGAGGGGAGTCCAAGTGGAAACCTGGGACAGAAGCAGAGGCCAGAATGGCTCAGAATGTGATTGAATGGCACCAGAGCTCAGAGCCATTCCTATAGTCAGGCATTTGCTCTTTAAATTATTTTACATAGAATGGGAACCATCTTGTAGATTACACTTTCCCCTCAAAACTACATTTCTCGGAATCCCTTTCTACCAGACATCATATACAGCACACCTGGACAGAGCTTCTGGGAATCTCACCCCTGAAAGAGCCTTAGCATGTTGGAAAGACAAGGGAGATGAGACTTCAGCTGTGCTCCTTACATGGCACTGGTGGCTGCTCAGTAAGAAGTCAACAGTTTGATACCAGCAGCTGCGACATGGGTGAGAATGAGGCTCTCTGTTCCTTCTAGGAGTCCTGGTGGTACGGTTGTTATGTGCTGGACTTCTAACCACAAAGCCAGCAGTTCAACATCACCAATTGCTCAGAAGGAGAAAGAGGAAGCTTCCTACCTCTCTGAAGAGTTACCGTCTCTGACACTCACACCCTGTGAATCACCGGGGAAGTTCTGCAGTCTTCTATAAGGTCACCATGAGGCCGAGCCACTGGACGGGGAAAAGTTTGAAAGAGTTACTGCTTAGGAAACTATACCCTGCCCAGGCAGGTGAGCTCTGGGAGTCAGGAGTGGTTTGCAGTGTTGATTATTCATCCCCTCCCTCTAGGAGCGTCTGGTACGTTTTTTCAGTGTTACCTCTACGTGCAGCCAGAGGAAATCTTTCTTTTGGCAAGACAAGAATCTAATTCTGGTAAGAATCTCATACATGATTGTCTTCTTCGTGATTGACAATTTCTCTCAGCATAATGTTCATTCAGGTCGGTTCATGCCAGGAGGTGCATCGTGGTTTCAACCTTGTGCTGTGTTTTTTAAAGTGATGCATGGTGTTCTAGTGTGTAGATCAGTGTACACCAACGTTTCTGTGTCGTTCTTCTACCGGTAGACCTGGATGCGGTTTCCAGTTTCTTGTGAGTGTGAGCAGTGCTGTGATTAACACGGGCATGCTTATGTCTGTTCATGTTTTGACACTGATGTCTTTTGCGTATGTACCCAGCAACAGGATTGCTGGATTCCATGGAATTTCACTTTGGCGAGAGAAGTGCCATATCACTTTACACAGTTGTTGCGTGTATGTACCATCCACACCCTCCCCAACATTTGGTGTGTTCCCTTTTGCTTTTGTGTTCATTTTCCCTATGGCACCCTTGCATAGGTCTGTGTGGTCAGCCTTTAGGGTAGTAGGTGAATGTGCATTAATGAAAACCCGAGACCCATGCCTCCCCAAGTGGGTGACAGGGTGCTCTGGGTGCATTGGACGGATCCAAAGGCATGTCAAAAGCAAATACTTAGATTTTGCCCTGGATTAAGACCTAGCACCCACATTTTTTTGTTTCTTAATTGCTGAGGGTAGGGAGAGATTGGGAAAGGGGTATGCCAACTCATCCTCTTTTTCTGAAAAATATTTCTGTAGGCCAAAATAAATTTGGGAACGTATGCACTAGAGTGATGCTCTGCTCCCAATTGAAACAAGACTTTTACTGTAGGAAGACAATTAGGTCACATGGGAGCACATTTACAAACCTCCTTGTCAGCTGCTGCAGTGCTCTGAATTGCAGTGAGAACTCTTGAAACCAAACAGACCACACAGATTCACTGCTGCTGAGTTGGTTCTGACTTCGAGAAACTCTACGCTCACCATAGAACTGCCTCTGTGAGTTTTTGAGGCTGCACGCCGTTCCAGAAGCAGAAAGTATTGTCTATTTCCTGAGGTGGGTCAAACTGCCAACCTTATAGGAAGCAGCCCACTGTAAACACTACAGTACAAGAAGCCTCGCAGTGAGAAGAGCTGGGGTTTAGAAAGGTCTACCTAAACCAAGGAATTGGGCCAGCAAGCCAGAGAGAAGGGGGAGATAGCACTTTCAAGGTTACACGAGGGTTTGTTAAGCAATAGGTTTAAATATGTGCTTAAACTAATTTGAGGTCGTGGTATTCTAAGAATTATTTAAGAAAGCATTTTGTCCAAGGTTAATTTGCTGTGTCTACATGTTACATTTATAGTCTGCCTCCTTCTCTTAACAAACTTAGTCGCTACCTTAGTTTTGTGTTTATCGATGCCCAGTAGAAACCGCAGACAATCTCAATGAGTGAACCTTTAATTTGGGGGTCAGACTATGAACAAAGACTAGATCTGTGCTTGCCCTCGCTGTGACGTTATTTATAGATTCTAACTCTTATTTCCTGTCCTTCAGCTGACCAGGTTGACTTCTCTAGAGTAAGCTGCACAAGCATTCCTAGCAGGCCCCAAGCAATTCTGCCCTCGGGTTTGCAGTCCCAACTTTTGGCCTTTTTGTGTTTCAGGCAATCAAACTTTGGCACAAAGTCTAGCTGGTTTCTTTACAACCAGAAAGTTTATACTAGTTTGATTCACAAGGATGGTTTAAATTCAGTCTAAAGTCACCCAAATCAGACATGGCAGCACTTCAGTCTGTTTTCCTTCGCTTTATGGTTATCGTTCACAGAGCCACGTCCACCCTGGCAAACCCCTGGTGCAATCCAGAGACCTTATTCCCTGATGAAATCTCCTTCCTTTGGTCGCCATTTTACAGAAAGGAAAAAGAAGGGGTATAAGGGACTCGTCCAGTTGTGGGACTGGTCAGAAGCTAAATCTTGGCTTAATTTCCTGTCACCTGACAATTAACACCCATCCTTTGTCATGGATTTTGTGTCCCAGGGAACGTTAAGTCTGTCCCTTTCAGTAGGAATCCCACATTCATCATACCACGAGGCCTTCAGAAACTTCGTGAACCTTCCCATGATCTTTTCATTCCATTTTCCCATGATTTTTCAGGGCCCTTGTATGTTTAGTCTCAGACTCTTTAAATATGTGTGATGCACGTGTGCATGTTTTTGTTGGAACTGGCTGGCTAACGGCTAACTCTGTCTTTTAAATTATAGTTAAGATCATTACCAGGTGATCAGAAATAACCCTGTCATTACCTCCCTACCAAGAATAACTACTGTCCCAGTGTGTGCTGTTGCTTTTCCTCTATAGTGAAGCTTTAGGCAAATGCAGTTGTGGAGTATGGATTCTTATGCCTGGCTATTTTTACTCCACACTACCCTTGTGAGATTCGTCCTTATTTTTCAAAATAGGTTTTTTAGAATATAGCAATGACAATAAGTATCCACAATTTCCTATTGTGTTTTTCCAGGATTCACCTGTCTTCCTGTTTCGGAGAATTATGGTAGATTCCAGGTTGAGGCTATTGGGAGAACTGTTGCTATGGATAATCGAGTAAATGTGCTTAGGTGGATGTAGGGGTGCATTTCTTTTGCACTAATACTGAGAGGTGGGGTGTCATAGGATTTGAATATAATCAGTCTTGTAATAGTTACAAGTATTTGTGAAAATGGGGAGGCTTATAATTCAATATTACTCAGAGAAATTATCTAGAATGGGTGGATACTAACTCTTTTTGAGAATCTGCATGTTTCGGGCACTTGGGGCGGGGGAGAGACCCCTCTCCAAATGTTTAAGGAAGATGATACTGTGGATGTTTTTAGTCCTTGTCTTTCCAATGCCATCACCCTGAAGCCAGTGGCAAGGTTCAAATCACATCTTCCCCTCATTGCCCGGGTGGAGGCTTACCAAAAGCAGTCAGAAACATAAGCATGCCAGGTCTCAATGTCTGTCAAGTTGATTCTGTCTTATGATGTCCTCAAGTGCCTGGGAGCATAACTGTGTCCTTAGAGGGTTTTCTTTGACTGATTTGGGGGAATTGACTACCATGGGTTTCTTCTGAGGTGCCCCTGTCCTGACTCAAACCTCTTACCTTTTTGCTAGCAGTACATGCCTTAACTATTTGCATGCACAGAGACTGTAAGGTGCACACTGTTCTTTTAGGTCTACTCTGGGACACACCTCCATGCTATCATTTCTAGTACCTCTGTTCCCCCCATCCCCCCCACCTTCAACTTCCTTCCTATTGTTTTGTCTGTAATTGTTGGATAATTTGAATAATGGGATCTGGAATTCCTTGATTCAAGAATGATTTTGTTCTGAGTTCTCAGAGGCCAAGCAGCTAGAAACTCCTTAGCAATTAGCTTTTCTTCATTGGAGGCAGGGAAGTCTCTAAATCTCTACCAAACCCCCATCCTTCTCTTGCCTCAAATCCTGAACCTTCTAACGCTTCAATGACAAGACCTGCTGTGCGGTGGTTTGGCAGGCACACTGACAAACACAGCAGGATGGAAAGCATGTGTGCTGTGTATGTGTACACTCATGTGTTTTTACAAGCATATGTCCTGCCCCGAATCACAAAATTTAAACATACATGAAGGCTATGACACCAATCAATTTTTGGCACTGTGCTTTGTAGGTAAACCCTGGTTGTAGGTTGACTTTTGAAAAATTCCATGAGTTTTTAATTCCATTTTTCTGTGAGCTTTTGGAAACCACTTGTACTTTAGCCAGCATCTGTCTTCTTTCACCTGCCTCTATTATTCCCACAGTCTTATCTTCATCTCCTACGTATCCCTTATGTTGATGACTTTCACCTTTTACCAGAAGTTAGACAGAGAAGCACTGGGGTCTGGTTGACCCAAAGAAGGAAGCCCAGCCTTATCAATCGTGGGTGGGCCGGGGCTTTGTGCCAGGGCTCCGCTTGCTGCTTCCACTTCCGCAGTATGCAAGGAGAAATGCCCAGATGGAGTGAATTTGGGGCTTGACCAGAAATACACAAGCAAACCTGTTTAACATTTCCTGTATGTGTGCATGTGTGAGCCTGTCTTGACCCTGCATTTAATCAGAGTTGGCCCACCCACTCACCCGGCCACAGCTGGCACACACACATGTTCACGGAGAACATCTGCTGTGCACTGATGCCCCCACACGGTCTTGGTTATGGCTGCCACTACTCTTGCACTTGTCTCGCCGGCACAGGAAGTCATAGATCCGTAGCCCTGGCTTCTGCATTACCTCCTGTTTTTAACTTCCTTCCTAGACTGGTGGAATTGGCTTCTTTTTTATTGTCATCTATATCCATGGCTCCAATTTCAACTCTACCCATCAGTTGTCCTATAAAACCTAGAACAGCAGTTTTCAACCTGTGAGTCATGTTCCCTCAGAGGGTCAAATGACCTTTTCATAAGGGTCATCAGATTCATAACAATAGCAAAATCACAGTGACGAAGTAGCAGTGAAAATAATTTTATGGTTGTGGGGATCACCACAACATAAGGAACATAAAGGGTCACGGCATTAGGAAGTTGAGAGCCACCGGGACCCTATGAGCCTGCTTCTCACCACTCACATCACTAGCACTCTAACAACACATTTATTTTAAGGTTTCATAATTGCAATAATAATAATAATAATAAAGAAAATCATGATACCCCAGCAAGAGACATCCCTCAGGCAGGAAGATATTTGGCCTCATGTGTCAATCCAGGCTTATTAGAGAAACAAAGTCATAGACACTCATATGTGTATGATAAAATTTTATAAAAAAGATCTATTGGATACTGAGAAAATATCCAAACCCAGTCCTGATCAAGTCCATATGTCCGATATTAGTCCATATGTCCAATATCCAATACCACTCTGTCAATTTCTCCTCAGAATCATGCAGCACATGCGATGATGCCAAATGCAGGAGCTTCACAGGCAGTGGGTGCAAAGTCTTGTGGGTCCAGTGGCGATGGAAGCTTCCCAGCCAGCGCTACTCTGGGTTTCCACGTGACTCATGCAGCTCCAGAGCTCTGGCTCCATCAGCTTACCCCATGAGACTTGTCAACAGGAATGTGTCAACAGCAGGAAAGGGACAGCAGAGAAAGCGAGTCTGGCCTCCAGTAAGCTATTGATCTCTGTTCCTCCTCCAAATGAGGTCACCAAGCCGGGACCTGATTGACAGGCTGACTCCACCTCTTTGCTCAGATTGAGAGGAGAGGAGGTAACTGCCACACCTCACAAATAGAGAAGGATTTGAGTATTTCCCAAGGTGTACTTGAACCTATTTTTTATACCATGAGATTACTTTTAAAATAACGCGTGAAAGCCACAGAGCATGGTTAAAAGGGCACTGGGTCAAACTGTGTCTCTCGTTCAGGTCCTGTGTTTGCCACAGGGTCACAGATGCTTAACCTGGTTGGCCATTTTATTAGGCTGGGTAGGTCTGAAAGCCCTTTCAGACCTGTAAGTCAGCAATGCTGAGTCAGTCTTTTCGGAGTGTATGTTCTCAATTCTATGGTAAATCTTGTGAGTTTTTGTTCTCTGTTGCCCTAGAATTAGAAGAAAAAGTAATAATAATAAAAGACCAGTTTTCCTCAGTAATTGCCAAGGTTCTGTCCCGAGGTGCATTCTCTGGAGCTATAAAAAGTTCTAACTCTGAAGCATTTGCTGGCAGGACGTTCTATTGTGAGAGTTTGCATTATTTTCCATAATCATCTTCTTGGCTCAATTTCTTATATTTTCCTGCAGAAATAGGACAGTATTTCTTAAGGTGTAACAACAATGATTTCCTTTATCACTCTTTGCTTTAGAACTTTGCTCCAGGTACTTTTAAATGAGCAGTCCTGGAATCTTGAAATTATTAGAGACGATATTTCAGACCTCACACGGGGCACTCCTCCTTTTCATATTACATTTGTGATGGACAGGTCCGCGCATGAATAATAGAATGGCCTTGAATGAATTCATGTCAGCTCTGCCTCCGGGAGAAAAGCAAGGTGAGCTTGCTGACGCCTAGTGTGATCCTTTGCCTGTTGACATTACTTTTAAACTTTTCTTCCTTAGGCTGCAGCCATGTGTATTAAATAAATGATAAACACCATTTCTCTCACAAGGCCGGCTCGCCATTTGAGCTACAAAGGCTGCTTTGCAGGTAGTTGAGAGGTTAATATCCCTGAATTATTTATTTATTCAGGATAAACATTCTATTTTGTGCCTCCTTTTTTTTGTTGTTGTTCTGTTGTCTTTAATACCTATCCCATGGTTGATTCAGAGAGCAGGAAATTTAAAATAGCCAGCAAAGACAGATGACAAAGATGGCCTCTGTATTTAAAGAAAGAAAAAAAGGAAGTAGGTAACAGAAGTCTTATCATTCTTTTTTCTTTAGTGGACAGAAATTCACATACATATTTTTTTCTGCACAATAATAGTCGAAGGAATGTAGCTATTTACAGAAAAACTAAAGGAAAGGGGAAGATAGCAGGGTATGTCCCACAGGGCCTTATCCTGAGACTGGGTGGATTTCCTGTCACTTATCATTCATATTGTCTCCAGTGTTTCCCTCTATTGAAGTCATCGTATAATTATTATTCAGATAAAAGGTGGATCAACTGATCAAGGGCACTCTTGGAGGGTAAATAAAGAGAACTGTGAACACCATCACTCATCCTGAGAAGTGAGATGGCTGTCTTCACTCTTATACATACCCTTCAAGCACGCCCAGTTGGCAAATGGGAAAACTCTTGCCTTTTTTGTTTGGGTCCTACCTTTATCCTTCAAGTTAACGTCTTCTTAATTTTGCAACTTTCCCTCACATTTTATAGCACAGAGGATGACCATGTTCAGAAAGAAGCCACGTGTTTAGGTAATGAACAAGAACTAAGCTAGGCGTATTCAACCAGCTACGTCATTC
This sequence comes from Nesogale talazaci, assembly GCA_004026705.1. Classification (NCBI taxonomy): domain Eukaryota; kingdom Metazoa; phylum Chordata; class Mammalia; order Afrosoricida; family Tenrecidae; genus Nesogale; species Nesogale talazaci. The sequence goes on from PVJH01002040.1 coordinate 146,228, forward strand.
TCCCTCACAGATAACTTTGTGCCTTCTTCAAAAGTCTCATTCCTAATGGACATAACTGAACTTCAGAACTCTTAATTGGATGCGTTTACCCTTGGTGGTTTGTTTACATGGTTCCTGAATTCACTTTCCCAGCTTGCAGAAAGTAAGAGAATTTAGGCTTAAGGGATTCTCCCAGCCCCAGAGATGCTGTCCCTGCATTCTCTGAATGGGTCTTCCCAGCCCACACAAAGGTTGAAGGATAGGTTTCCAAATGAATTGGTCTAGATAAGTGCTTCACACATTTTTAGCCTAAGGACATGTTACACATTTCAAATTTATGTTTGGGATGCATATTAGTGCTTATCAGTACTTATTGATTATGAAAACTGAGAACATTTAAAAATATTTACTGACTAATTTAAGCACAGTAAGAAGCATATTATGCCTATGTTCAGAATACATGTGCAGAAATAGCATTTTTATTATGAAAACATTAATTTCTAAAACAATTATTCAGTGTTAAGAAAGGCATTGTTTTGCTTTTGTTTTTGTATGTACAAATTTCTTCAGTATCTGGTTAACATAATGGCCTGTTTTTCATGTATATTCTAATAGGTACTCTGTGTACTTTTCATGCAATCTGTCCCAGTATGCTATATCGAATAAAGACAATATGGACTCACACACACATCCATTTGGGAAGGAGAAGACTGTGCATAACTGAAGTGGTCCTGGAGCCCTGGAGAAGACCAAGCACTGACAGTTGCTGGTCTAGAATACACAGTGAGTTGGCCAATTTGACTCATTCAGTACTTGAGTCTCATTTCCTTACCTGGACAGTTGCAGCCATCATGGTGGCTGACATTGTATCCCTCCAGTGCACTGGTGGCTCGGTGAGTTACAGTTGAGCTTCTGACTGAAATTTTGGAGATTGGAGACCACCCGTGGACGCACAGGAGGAAGATGAGACTTTCTAGTTCTAGAAAGAACTATTGTCTGGAACGTCAAAGGAGCTGTTGCTTCTTCCCTGTCCTCGAGAGTGACCATGTATCGGAATCCACTCGCTGACCGTTAGTTTTTAGGCCTGGTTGGCACAGTGGTTTGCAATCTGCTACTAACCTAAACCTGAGGAGGTGTGAACTGACGGAGTGACACTGCAGAAGCAAGGCCTGCTCAACGCTGCTGTGAAGATGACAGCCAAGGAACCCGCTGGGAGCAGTTCTAGTCTGTCATAACATGGGATAATCCTGAGTTGGAATCCAATGGATGGCAACAGACTCCTTTATGTATTTACTGAGGCCATCTAAAAATAATTCTTAATCATTTTGCCAGCAGGGCACCTAACCTGGCTTTACCAGAGTCTTCATTAGGAACCACCCCCCCACCCCAAATTAAGAAAACAGCTAGAAAGTTGTATGGCTGAGCTTGAACTTCACATCTGGCTCACCTCAGGGTCCATCGACTATCTATAGGGACCTGCCATTTTTTAAGAAATGAATGAATAAGTGAGGGAACAATGAATGCATCTGTGCCTGCACGGAGTCATATGATGACTTCTAATGTGATTGAGACATAAAATAGCCGAGATCCTTTTGCAGGCCTAGTGCTGTGGTCAGTTAAGTTCTGTAATGGCTGGAGAGGCTGCTGTCTCACGCAGGCGAATTTTCAGTCTTCAAAGCCTGTGACAGTTCTCCCACTGGAACACCCCACACTCGCCCTCTCACTTAAGACAGCACAGCCGTAACTTAATCAGCTAGCATTGAAAGAATTCTGATTGAGAGCATACTAATGCTTCCTTCAATTAGTTTCCCCCAGAGTTAATCCCATTTACTTTTCCTGTTTGGGCAACCAGCTGTTTGAGGTTGCTGGGCAACCAAAAGTGGAGGGAGGGAGGCCTAGAGGGATGGAGCCCCGGGCAGCTCCAACCACAGTCAATAGTCAATGAAAAGCAAATGTCAGAGAGGATTTATTTAGGGGCACAAGCAGATCATTTTGAAGTGAACCTTAAAAAAAGCCGAGCTAAATTCAGTTCAGAACATTTGTTTTTCAGTATTTATATTCTTAGCATAATCTGGCTTTCCTTCTGAAACATCATGGCAACAAAGAGCTGAGGGGATTATTAGATTTGCAGGAAGAGGGGGCAAGTGTTGCTTCCGGGAAAGGGAAGGAGGGGCTGTGAGGTGGTAGCTGTCTTCCCAGTGACCAAGTGATGCTGGTTCCTCCAGAAGTTGTTTACACACCTTCGTGTATGCCATTCTACAGAACTTCAAAGATGAAAAAATAAACAAACAAATAAATGACAAGGCAACTAGTCCAACAAGAAGCCAAACTCCCAGCACAGCTCCGGAGTGGGGAGCTGGTACAGGGTGGGGTGGGGGAGGGGATCTCCGGGCAAGTCGTAAAGATACAAAAGAGAGGAAACCGAATGTGAGTGCTCGACCCTGGCCCTAGCCAGATACTTTCTCAAAAACATTCCCTGACCTGCCAGTACTGGTGGCAGGTGGATGGAGTCATCCCCTATGGAAGGCAGCCTCCTCCCAGGAGCATTGGCCGAGGGTAAAGGGGCAATTCAGCAATGCAGAAGTACAGAAACTCTCCAGGTGATTGTGGGTAGGAAATACCTTTGTTTTCAGAGCCGCCACACGATGTCTGCCATAGACTGCCTATTTGAAGGAGGTATTTTTCATCTACAAAGCACAAGGGCACATTCACGTCTCTGGTGAAGGCCTATACATAACAGAAATTGCAGGAATTGCAACAAAGATTGAAATGAAAGGGAAAATTCCAAATCCCACGGGGGTCATTATGTCACCTCTGGCATGGCAAGCACTAACTTAGATTTGAAAACAATACAACATTGTTTTTCCTGATATGAAAATGAGGTTGTTTTATTTAAGTTCCAGTCCTGTGTTTTCAAACAGCTATTACTGCCAGTGGTTACATGGGAATTCATCTGAAAGAGAATGATTGAGAAACTGAGTACTGAGAATTATTCAGACCTGTGTGAATAGGAGAAAAGCAAAGTTAAAATGAAAATAACCATGTATTTTAATTATGTATAGTAATAAACACATTTTAAGGTTTGAATGTTAAATAAACATACCTGAAAGTGACATTTTTATTTAATGAAAATTTAATATAGAAAATAATGCAAACTTTGCCATGTGTATATGCTTGTATAGAGAAATAGAGGGATAGTATAGAAATCTAGGGAAACTGCATGTCAGTGTCATTTCACTCATGTGAACAAGATTTGGGACATCAAGCTAAAGCAGTGACCACAAGTTGGCCACAGTTTTATAAATAACTCTTTCTGTTACACATTTGCCCCCAGTACATTCAGCTACTATGGCAGGAACAAAACAAAAACATACGCTTGTGAGACACATTTATTGCAGGCCATGATTGGCGATTAAGTATGTATAGCAAGATAAACCCAAAGCAAAGCACAAACCCATCCCTGTTGTTTCTACTTTGACCCGATAGGACAGAGTAGGACGGCAGTGCAGGGCCTCCAAGGCTGGGAGTCTGTACGGAAGCTGATGGCCATGTCTTTGTAGCAACTGGCAAAAGGTTAGCTGACTTTTGGGCTAGTGTCTGAGCACTTCACCCACTGCATCACCAGGGCTCCATTAATCTCCTGTCAGCATCCCCTAAATGCACCCAGTAGCTGTCTGTTCTTAGCAGCCCGTTCCAAGCTCCACTGACTAGTTTCCACACAGAGGTTTTAGAACTTGTCCTGCATGACTGGGCCCATGTATTCATGGGCCGGCTTGCCCGGCTTCCCCATTTCACTCAGCACAAAGGCGACCCTTCTCCTAGCAGCTCACCATGCCTGCCTTGCCCTCCTTCCGCATCCCTACATTGCCTCTTCTTCCTGTAAACTTCTACCGCTAGATCCCATGTGCTTCCTACCAAGCACATGCTGGCCTCCTTCTTCAGAGGAACATTTCTGATCGCCTTCCTGATACCACATTTCTGTTTTTTCTGCCCGTTGGGCTCTTTCCTTACATATCTGAAGATGTGTCCTCACTTCTTTCGGATTTCTGTTCACATGTAACCTCGTCATTGTAGTCTTCCCTGATAGTCTACACTGTGGAGACCAGATTTTCAAGCTCTTTCATTTTTGATGCCAAAGGAATATTTTACTAAATTGGAGACTTTTAAAGCTTTTTTTTGTTTTTAGTTAAGGGTCTAAAAGTGATGAACAACAAAAGAAAACAGAGGAAAATAGAGAGCAAGCACAGCAGTATTTTTGAGAAGGCCTGGCTTTGTGTAATCCCCAAGCTTCCTTTCTAAATACAAGCTTTGCCCAGCAAGTGGATAAAGTACTTTTTTCTAGATGTTCCTACCAGCTCTAAAACTTAATGGTGGGAGGAGCCCCAGAACTAAGATTGAGATTTCTAGGGTCATGAAAAAACCCCTACTTAAATTAGAGTCCTTAAGACATTAACTTATGATGTACAGACTACTTTACTGGTTTATAACAACTGGACCAGTAAGTAACATCATGATAAATGGAGAAAAGGTTGAAGCTGGCAAGGATTTTATCTCGCTTGGCTCCACAATCTATGCTCCTGGACACAGCTGTCAAGGGATCCAAAGAAGTATGGCATTCGGTAAATCTGCTGTACGAGACCTCGTTAGAGTCTTGAAAATCAAGATAGTATCTTGAGGACTAAGGTGTCCCTGACCCAAGCTATCATATTTTCAATTTCCTCATGCGTATGTAAATTGGACATTGAATAAGGAAGCCCAAAGAAGAATAGGTCCGTTTTAGTTGTGATGTCTGTGATGAATATGGAAAGTCTCCTGGAGTGCTAAGAGAACAATCTGATCTGTCTGGAGGACGTGGAGCCACAGTGCTGCTTAGAGACAAGAATGGTGAGATGTCTATTCCATAGCTTTGGACACATTGTCTGGAGCAACCAGTCTCTGCACTAAGACACTGAAGGAGGGGGCAGGGGCAGAGAGGACCCGCCACGAGAGGGATGGCCACAGTGACTGCCTTGCAGTGTTTCATTTTATCGTGTACACGTCGCTCTTGGAACGGACTGGCTGGCATCTAACAACCGCTTAGCCACTTGCACTTTAATGGCACGCGAATTTGTCTGCATTTTGAAACAGTTGAACCACCCCTAGTTTCAACAGCCTCAGCACAGTCACCTTCCCTTATAAGCATACGTAGCCTTTGGGTTGTGGAGAAGGCTTTTCTTGCCGGAGGACGCAAACAAACCCACTGCTGAAGGCTGGGTTCTGACTCAGAGCAGCCTGCGGCTGGGCTGCAAGTGCGCCTGCAAGCGCCACCCGCCTCATCGCTCGCCTGTGGAGCTGCTGCTGCAAGCGAATCAGGGCCCTGTAGTGAGCAAATCAATCCTTACCTCACCGTCCCACCCACCGGCACGTCTCTTGCATTTACAACAAAAGGGAAACAAAAACAAAACAAGCCTGATGCTGTCTGGTCTCTTTCAACTGACAGCGATATATACAGCAGAGTCAAATTGCTTGCCAGCGAAAGCTCTGTTGTGGCCGAGAGCCTCATCTCTCTCCTTTGAAACGGTGCGTGAGCTGGAACCGCCTGCCTCCATCACTAGCAGCCACTTGGGCATCACAGGCCCTTCCTTTGGGGGAATAAAAACAGAGCTTAGCGCAGTGCCGCCTGCACAGTAGATCGCAACACGCGGAGACTCAGCCTCCATGGAAACAGACAGCCTCCTTCTCCTGAGGAGGGGCTGATGCTTCTGGATCGCCGATCTTGTGCCGATAGTCCAGTGCCGAACTCACATCACCGAACCTAAAACCCACTCCCTTCAAGTGGATGCCAGCTCATAGCAACCCCGGAGAACTGGGTCGAACGACCCCTGTGGGTTTCTGAGGCTGTCAATCTTCACGGGAGCAAAAAGCCTAATCTTTCTCGCGAGGAGGGGCTAGTGGAGTCAAACTGCGGACCCGGTGGTTAGCCACTCAACTTGTCGCCCACTACCCACTAGGAGCCCTAGTGTCCTCAGGGCTTCTTGGTTGGGCTACAAAGAGTTGGAATGGACTCCCTGACAGTGAGTTTGGTTTTGAAAACCCACGAGGGGTCTGCTGCAGCACCAAGCGCACTGCCATCAAGTAGACGCTGAGGCCCGGTGACCCTGAAGGACGGAGTAGAACTGCCTCTGTGGGTTTCTGAGACTGTAACTCTTTGGGCGGAGCAGACAGCTCCATCTTTCTCCTGCAGAGCGGCTGGTGGTTTCAAACTCTTGATCTTGGGGTGAACAGCTGAATGCAAAATCCACTCTGTCACCAGGGTTTTGCTATGGCACCACACGTGAAACTGAATAAGAGAATGCGTGCTCTTGACTGGATTCCCCCACAAATCCTGAATGAAAGCGTCAAAGACACAGCGATAGATGGACCTCAGTGGGCAGCCCAGGGACTGGCTGCCTCCTTTTTGGAGATGCTGGATGTCACGAGCACAGAAGGAGTGCCTTTTCTAGAAGATTGCAGATCATGCATTGAGGAGTGACCTTTCTAGAAGATTGCAGATCATGCATTGCCCATTTGTTCGGACGATGCAGCCAGAGAAGAAACCTGGTGTTGTGAGTGACTATCTGCAGACAAGATCAGCCTGCTCGGAGTCTGCTAATTTCAAGTTAGTCAAAGAGCACATTTCAGCAGGCGTCATTTGTCCTCATTTTGCTGTTGCATGATAATAAGGCCTAATAGAACCAGGGAGAGTTAGAGCTTGTCAACATGGAAAAGCAAACTGAAGACTCCTTTACCTATGCCTGCTGGTTAAGGAAGTCAGGCCCAACCATCGAAGAGATAGGTGGGCACTGGACTAGCACCTGCGATTGTGTCAGGCAGCTGTGCTTTCCATAAAGAGCCCAGTGGTACAGTGGTTAAAATGCACTGCTCCCAAGGGCAAGGTTAAGTGGTCAGAACCCACCAGCCGCTCCACACAGCAAAGAGGTGACAATCAGGTTCCTTGAAGATTCATAGCCGTGGAAAGCCTTTGGGGGCACTGTTCCTTGATCAGAATCCACTTGAAGGCAGTGAGTTTGGGTTTGGTTTGAGGGGCTTCTGTTTTCATATGGTGGCTTCTACTCTGTGCCTGTCACTGCTTGGTGTGTCCCCTCTCCTAAGCAACTGAATTTATCTAAAGCATTCTCCCTGCCTTTTCTTCCTAAGGGCATTTTGAAGATCAGGGTCACTTTATTTTGAGCCATTCTTCCTTTACTCCTAAGTATTTCTCCACTCAACCCAGCCACACCTATCAATCAGAGGTGTTGTCCCATCGATACCACTGTCTCTTTAAATATATTTCCCTCTCTTCCCACTTCAACCACTCATCCATTTGATATTAGCACCGAAGAATATTTTTTACCATGATTATCTTTGAAAAAATTCTAGCAGTGTGATGGGTCTCTTCTCAGTGGTGGACTGTGTCTGCCTAAGACACAGCTCCACCTTGAGCTCATCCCACCCCACTTCTCTCTTATCAGTCATTCCAGCTCGTGTGAACATCAAGCAATGCATCAGCCTCTGGTGCCTGGTGAAACCAAGCAGAAGTGTTCCACTTGCTGACAATGCTGTGAAAGAGACCTTGTGTATTATTTCAGGAAAGGCCTTATCTCAGATCTGGGGAGAACCCCACATCAAACTGGTGAAGGAATCCATGTCATTTTTTATAGAGAAACAAGTCAATAGGTGAATATTGGCAGCTGTGCCATCTCTCCTTTCTGACACCCGTGGATGGAGTTTGGATCACCCCAGCCTGTGAACACTGACCACGAGGCCAGGAGGTCCAGAGAACTGAGGCAGAAAGTAAAAGTGTGGGAGTCATGGCATCTTCATTCTAAAGGGTTTACTGTTGATGCGCCAAGCTCAAGACTGTCAATTTGGACAGGCGAGTGTTTGGTTAGTACCTACAGGCTATCTAAAATTGCTTTTGGACACGTTTCATGATTCCTCATAAAACAAAGGCTTAATAAGTTTACTTGGCAAATGATAGGCAGAGTTTTAAAAAAATCAAATGAGCTTTTTGTTTTCCTCTAAGCAGTTCCTGGCAATGATTTCTTTTATATTTTAAGCAGATGAGTTTTTAAAAGAATGATTGCATTCAGGACCTTCAAGAAAGCTTAGAAAACGTGGATTTGATGATCCAGGTCCGGAAGTCTGAACTGGGAGCTCAGTCTGCACATGGCAGAGCTGTGGAGGCCTCCTGTTTCCAAGTGTGGAAAAGAGACCAGCAAACAGGCTTAAAGAGAACATCAGCCTTACAGCAGCTGAGTAGCAGGCACAGCTCTGCATGTGCTGTGAGCCCAGGGCCCAGGGCCTGTGTACAGTGTAAGCAATGAAGGGTGACTGGACTGAGAGGGAGCAAATATTGATCTTTCATTTTAATTGTTGTTCTCCATCGAGGCCCTGATTTCAGAGTGCATGTGCAAACCAATGCAAATATTTGCTATTCATTGCCCTCTGCCTGGCAGTCATTGGTTCCTCTGTCCACGGACTCATGCACCTGACCAGGCAGCCAATCTTCCAATAGGGGCCTTGATGAGATATCTTTTCAATGTTGGAATAGAGTAACTCAATGCTTTGAAACATCTCTTAGCATAATGTAGGAGCCTGGTGGTTCATTTTTTTGTCTCCTGTTCCTCCTCCTTCTCTTCTTCCTTCTCTTCTTTCCACAAGCTTACTGCAGAGGCACAGTAATTCCCTGTCAGGAAGCTACCAGCCTTCAGCAGGTCTACTCATCATCCCTCAGGAGTGTCTCTCTTGCATCCCTGGAACCTCATCTTTTGCTCAAAATGTGCCTTCTCACTCAGACTCCTTTCTCTGAATCTTGAGGGCAGTACGTGTTCTTCTTCTCTCACCTTCTCCCTGGGCCACCTGCCTTACAGGCGTGCATGGTTGTGTCTTCTTGGTGAGATGGGCACACAGTTATCACTCTTGCCTGGTTCTCATATTTGATTTAATAAAAGGGGCTCTGAGGTGTCAGTCTGGCGTGACAGTTTGCACTCTTCCTCTTTCCCTCAGAGATGGTCTGAGCAGTTGTCGTCTGCAGGAGCTGATAGCATGAGACGTTGAGCGGGGAGATGTGTGTATTTATAATTTGATTTGATGTTTTATTAATGACCAATAGTTATTCGGCCTACACCAGCAAAGGGAGTTTGGGAACCACTCTGTGTGTCTAGGCTGCATTTGCTTATTCTCTAAAATCAGCCAGCTTTGGCTTGGGTGTGTAGCATTTATCCAGTTACTATAAACAATTATGGTGAGAGCACCCCGTTTACTAGAATTAAAATGTCCGCTATATTCACTTCATTGGACTTTGTCCCATGAATGCTAAGCTGTTTCTTAGCACGAAGAAGTGCAGTCACTTCAAACTTACATAATGTGCACTTTGTCAGTCCAAAACAAAACCAAAAAAATTTTTTTAAATGTATTTTTTTTAAAGTTGCTCCTGGTGTCAACTGGTATTTTTCTGCAATGTCAGCAGTGCTTGTGGGCCAGACGCAGAGTTAATACTGCAGTTGAAGCAACATTTTTTTTTTTTTGGCTGTCCACATGCCAACATTCTCAAGAACTGCGGCGCTGGAACTGTGTCTGCAAGGACTTCTGAGAGCTCTGTACTACCAGGAGGAGTTGGGAATCTTGTACTTCTGAGACTAAAAAGAAAAGGCCGTGGGAATCTTTCCCCCTCACTCTTTGTGACAAATGCTAGTTCATTTAAATCTTTCTCTCAAAAACTATAATCATAAAGGAGTTTATTTTATTAGAAAGGAGTTTGTCTTTTCTCTCTCTCTGGCTTCCTTCTGTGATAGCAGCCCCTTGATAATGCTCTTTTGCACCACAAAAAAATAACCAACCAAACAAACAACGTTAACATGCCATGAACTCTTGGCAAGATGCAGGAGCCTCTTTTTGAGGGAGTTTAACATGCTTTGCAGAGACCTTCACGGTTTTTCTGCTGTTAGCTGATGGACTATTATAAGATGAAATATTCATAATGCTTATAATTTGATTCTTCTTCAGCTGTTAGCAACAATTGACAAAAGAGGGATGGGAAACAGCCATCTCAGTATCTCAGCATGTTCTGACTGTTGTCCTCAAGGTTTGGAACAAAATCTGAAACATGTTCTTCTCTTGTGCAATATTTCCTTTGTCTTTACTGTTCCTTGTTGAAATTGTCAGCCTCGGCCTAGCCCTAGGCTCTTAGCAGGGTGGAACTTGCCAAGGGAAGGAGGAAGACAGGACATCTGGGATGAGGTGTCACTGAACTTGAAGTCTCTGTCATTCAACATTCGCTCACCAGCTGATATACCTGTTTTCTCTGCAACTACCTTCTCATCTCTAAGATGAAGGCAGAGAAGTGGGATTTATTTGTCTGATGGATAACTTTAAAATCCCTTCATTGGCTGAGCCCCGGTGGCGTAGTGGTTGTGCGCGGGACTGTGGCCCACTGGGATGAAGGTTCGATTCCGGCTCCCAGGAGCAAAGGCTGGGCCTCCTACCCACCACCAGTGATGCCTAAAATTAAAAAAAAAAATCCCATCATTATGTTTTTGCATGCATAAAGCATATCAAGAGAAGCCGTGTGTAAGATTTTTTTAAACTCACATCACAAAATATTGAATTGTCAACTTCACTTTTCCAACTTCTGGGGAAGCATGGGCTCCAGCCTGTCAAGACATAGGACACTCTCCTTCCTCTGTTTACTCCCCGGCTCTCTCAAATTCGCACCATGTTGGAACCAGCATGCTGGTCCTTCTCAACAGGAGATTTCACTGTGAAATTTATAGACCTGAACTCCTGAGAAGAGTGTTTGCTAGCCCTTTGGGAAAGTAAGCAGGACTTTTCCAAGGAAATAACCCTGCTGCAAGGGTATGAAAAGCTTCTCTGCATAATCGTCTGTCGTGTTGGTCTGGGTAAAGTAGGGAAACAAACTCACAGAAACTTGTATGTGTAAGAGAGAGTTTTATATAAAGGGTAAGTGCACATTAAGAAAGCACCCCAACCCAGTTCTGTCCAATCCACAAGTCCAACATTAGCCCATATGTCCAATACCAGTCTACAAAGACCTCCTTCATCTCACAAAGCACACACAATGACACCGATTGGAGCAGGAAAGCCAAGGCAGTGAGTGTGTAAGTATCTCAGCGCTGGCACGGGTCTCCACACGGCTGCTCCAGCACCCAGGGCTGCATCACGGTAGGTCCATGCCGCGTCTCCTCACGGATGTCGTGCACTAAGTGAGCCTTGCCAGCTGAAGCAGGAAACTGGCTAAGGCAGCTGCACCCTGGTCCACCAGCAGAAAGCCAGAGACTCCTAGGAAAGGGAGGCTCACCTTATTTCTCTGCCCTTCAGTGGGTTGTTGGCACAGTAAGCTACCTCATCTGCGCAGTGATTTGGTGATCATATTAAAAACCATGTGCAGAATGTTACAGGCCATATACTGCTCATCCTGCTCATTGGAGATATGAATATTTAAATACTAGACAGTCCCTGTACAGACAGAGTCTAGCCAAGAAGGCAGACTAAGGACTAGATCATGGTATTCGGATAAGTATAAAGTTAGGCTTACCTCCAAGTTAAAATACTGGGGCACCAATTTATTTGGCATGAAGATTCATTTTGACATAAGCTTGGCCCCTCAATTTTAAAAGCACTCATCTGGGGACTAAACAAAGTACCATACATTTTTGTTTTGTCCTTTTAGCTCAGTTTACTGCAGACTTTCCTTCCAAAGGGCACCTTCTATGGATTTCTTCCTTGTTCTCTAATAATCCTGTCATTGGGATGCCCTGTCTTGCCTCTGTGCTCAGCCTGTGGTCCCACAGCACTGGGGCCCGGGGTCTGCCCACTGTATCTGTCCACTGCCCTGGAACTGCTCTCAGGGAGTAGGGGTCATTTTGTTCATTCCATCATGCGTGTATGTTAATGTGTCAGAAGTGCTCGTCCAGAAATAAAAGTTTCCTTTTAATTTGAGACCTGCCTTTCAAATCCATCTCCTGTCTTGTAATTTTTCTTCTCCAAACCATACACCTTACTTGGCAGCTTTTGAAAAGAGAGGTTTGCTGTACGATGCTCACAGACTAGAACAGTTTCATGTCCATTTTCCCAGGGAGCATTGAGCAAAGGTCTGCAGGTACTTATATGCACATACGTAATTACACTAACTTCATCTAGGTACAACAGCTTTTAGAAAGAGTTGCTTTAAAAAAAAAGCAAAAAGAAATGGGGGCGTGAAAGAAATAGTTGCCAAAAATTCTTCTCTTTCTGAAAGAAAAAATGAAAAATAGATACAACTGGGAATTAAACAGTCATGAAAAGCCGTGACTGTGGAGGCAAGAGAGTCTGTTCAGATATCTAGTTGACATTTATACATTTTCTTATTCATTGAAGCTTGTGTAGGTGAGACAAAAAAAAAAAACTAAAGTAAGAGGAAATGCTAACTGAGAAACAATTTATGTGCCAGAATATGTTTTATAACAACATGAAAGGAAGGAATGAGCTATACAGTTTTAACAGGGGGCTTCCTTTGGAATGGCAGGATATAATAGAGTACTTGTTCTATCAAGATATGAGACTTATAGAGGAAAAAATACTTTCTTTTCTCTAATGGATGGGCACAGTCTGCCATAAATAGCTCCGCAAATGGTCACTGAGTATAATTTAGGACCACGTTCATGCAACATTTTCCATATGAATGGGTGTGAGCACCTGCATCCTGTTAAAGCCCACTGATTAGCCAGGGGAGCTGGGAGGCTGATGGAAAGGGAGAGAAGCAAATGAAATTCTAAAAATCATCTTTACCTTTTTGTATGTAAAAAGGAAAGCAAAATAGAGATAATTATAGCACATCTCCTCACCTAAAAGTGGCACCCAGTTCTTAAATCTTATGTTTCAGAATGTGTTCCCACTTCTAAATCAGTCATCAGAGAAGAAACATTGTGTCCCGTTCCCCAGCACACGACCCCCAGCAAGAATCCCTCAGAGGAAACGATTCCCTACAGCCCCTTCGGTGAGAGATTGCCACTGGAGTCGCACAGCCAGGTCCTTTGAAAAGGAATAAATATCTTAGTTTAAAAAATCTGTTCATCTTGAAAACATTTAGAATCCTCAAAGCACACGATGGTTTTATTATGGCTCCATTGATTTATAACGTAATAGTTTCTGCTGTTTCTCTGCATTTTTGCTCAATTTTATTTCCTGCACAGAATTCCAGAAACCCTTTAAAACAAGCAAACAAATCAGAAACTACCATCATTAATTCTCATCAACCATTCTCTGGCTTTTTAATGAAACACCTAGCTTTATTCCATCCCACTGGTCTGTGTGGCCCCATTCCCAACTCCAAATACGTGTTCTCAGGGAGATGAGGAACATAATTATAAGATGCCATGCTGTTTGGTAGAAGAATGGGAAAGGCTTGGAGGAGGGCATTCATTTTCCATTCACTAAATCTTTGCTCCATGCCTAGTCTATTCCAGGCACTGGCCTGGGTGCTGTTGACACAGCAATGATTTAGAGATTCCTCCCCCACAGGGACTCACGATTATAACTAACCAAGTAGGCAGATAAATAAACAAAATGAGTGCCCTGTGTGATAAATGCCTTAAAGGTAATTAAAATTGTGATGAGATTGGGAGTTGCTAGGGGCTTACCTTAGGATATATTTATACAGCAGTGTCAGGAAAACTTCTTGGAAAAGGTGATGTTTACAGGGTGTCTAAGGGGATAAGAAGGATCCAGGGAGTGAAGAGTACACAAGACAGGACAGAGCCAGCACTCTTAGGAGACAAGGAGGTCAGCCACCAATGGCAGTGACTTAAGAAGGATAGGAACGAACCGTAGATGAGTGTGGAGAGATGAAGACCCCGTGTTGGCTAGTGGTAGGGGTTGTTATAACTGGAAGGAATTTTCCATGTTATCATGAGAGGCAATGCTGGGCCATTGAGAAGTTTTATGTCATAAAGCAACATGAGCCAGTTTACACTCTGACAAGATTATGTCAATGAAAAGGAATAGATCATGAATGAAGCTCTCTCAGTCAACATCAGGGGAGAGGATGTTGAGAGTGCCCTTGAAGAACACAGGCCAGGAGCAGACAGATGGAGAGGACAGAGTTTGCATGGGGAATAAGACTGTGGTGTGATGGCTTTCATATCCTTGTGTAGAGCCCTGGACTTTGCGGCTGGCCATTAGCTGGGAACTTCCAGAGCTTGGCTTAGTATAGACAACAATGTTTTTTTTGTTTCCTTCACTGGGAACGCATACCTTTTTTTCCAAATGCCAATAAAGAGGAAGCAAAAACCACCAACAGTATTTAGGACAACTTGCAGCCTGCGTCTACCTACAGGAAATGACTGCTTGTCGTGAAATAGAGTGACTGAGATCTCAGCAGTGTGGCTTAATGGCTGTCACTGGATGGAACAGCTACCCCAAGCTTTGCATAGAAGACTTTGTGTCCAATGGTAAGAGGGCTTATATGTCTGCTTAGTTCTCTCAACTGGGTCTTCATATCTGCCCCACAACACTCTGAAGGGCTGTGTGAGTGCAGATTTATAATCATGTTTCAGGTCTTGGTGCCGTTCCCTTCCCCACGGTAAAGCCCTCTTAGCTCCTCATTTAAACCCATGATCTCCTGACCCAACTCTGCACCTACTGCCTTGTCCTGTACTTGATCCCAGTAGGTCATTCCAGACACTAAGGGCAGGGAGGATAAAGATTGCTTCAATGAATTATTTACCTTCTTTCAGACATTGTGCTAGGTGCGTCACATACATTGTGATGCATGACTTAAGACCTCTTTCATGGTGTCCTAATTTGGTGTCCTTATTTATTTATTTATTTATTTTTGTGGGCATCACTGCCTCTGGTGGTCGGGAGTGCTACCCAGCTGCCACTGGATTTGAACCGCCAAGCCCACGGGCTTGCAGTTCCACACTCAACCACTTACGCCACCAGGGCTCAGCCCCTGGTGTCCTTATTTTAACATTGAAATCGACTCTCAAGGAGTTTGCAACTTGTCCCATCCAGCACACTTGACCCAAAAGCAAGGAAGTCCAGAGCAGAAACAGGATGTATGCAGGAGTGGCACAGGGAAGGTAGATGAAAGATGTGGGGGGGCAGTGCTTGATGGGAGAGTCTCAGGTAAGCATTGGGGTAGTCTGGCTAGGAGGATAGTTCACACAGAAAGGAATGATTTGGTCCTAGGAGAAGAAACCAACCAGACACACTTACTGTTGCTTTCTAATAAGTCCCTTTGTTTCCTTGTGGTAGCACCACACAGAATGACCAGCGGGGACAGAACACAGTCAGGCTACTTGGGAAAACTGTGGTTGATGAGGATCCTCTCGGCTTATTTAATAAGACATATCTCCCTCACAGCACATAACCTTCTAAGCCTGTTTTTACCCAAATTAAAGCACAAATGGGGCTCATCCAAATTTTCACTGAATTTCATTCAGTGTAATTTTGGATTCCTTTGGGATATTTACCTTTGGCAAGGAAAGCAAAGCCAATCTGCATGGCCGGTAAACAACAGGCATTTGAGCCAGAACGGAGGAGGCTTTCAGCAGGAGGGCTTTCAGCTAAATGAAGATGAAAATAAAAAATAAACTCAGCTCATATGGGGGTTCTTCCAAATATGGACTGGTAGGAAATAATTAATGAGCCAACATAAATCAAAATATTTGCATTATTATGCTTGATGACAAATGACCTTTGCTGGAATCAATTAAATACACTTGAGTAGCCTACCTCCATCTAACAGCTGTTTCTTTACCTTAATGAATAGGCCAACTTGGAGGCTAGGATGCTGAGTGAAATAAATCAATCACAAAAGGATAAATATTCTATGTGTCTCCTATTATTAAAAATCAAGGTAAGGGTTACACCTAGAGAAAACAAGCAAACAGTATGTGCTGCTTACCCAAGGTAGAAGGGGCTGGAAGAGAAAACCACTAATTAGATAATAGATTCTTTAACTTGGGTAAAGAGAAAGACAATATCACTGATGAAGAGAAAGCCATGGGATGTGCACAAGAGTGACAGCCCAAGATAAATACTATAAGACACACGGTCCTGCCTTGTCGTCTCATTGAGCCGCTTCTGACTCAGGGAGACCCTACAGACAAGGGTCCAACTTCCTCTGTCACTTCCTGTGCCTGCAAGGCCTTTGGAGGTTAGAAAACCTCATCTTTTCCCTGCAGAGAAGCTTGTGATTTTGAACTGTTGACTCTGAATTTCGCAGTCCAACACATGACCTACTCTCTCACCAGAACTCTTTGTTTATCAACAATAACTAGCATTAATTTATAAGTAGATGCACAGGCAGAGAGGCGAGATAAACAGGTAAGAATAGACCAAGAGTATTACATGCACAACCAGATACAGACTTGACAGATGATAATTCTCTATGCATATTTGTATGGGCTGTGCATACATGCAGGTGTCTAATGGAAGAAATGGTGCAAGAGCATCTAAGCTTTTCAGCCATATTCATTTGCCTTCATGGGTTGGGTTCCTGGGTCTAGAGGTTTAGGATTGTAATCACAGACAGGTATATCAAGATCAATTGATCAAATTGAGTCCAAAAAGACAATATTCTAGGAGATCATGTACTGGCATCTTCAAAGCTTGCAAACATGCACATAGGATATAGTTATTTGTCTACCCCCTTCTGGAGAAAAGAAGAGTGAAGAAAGTCAAAGGGGCATGGAAATAATTAGTGCAAAGGATGCATGGACCCCACAACCCTTCAGCCCTTATGACCGCAAACCTAGAAGAGTCACTGTTAACCACTCTGTAGCTTATCACAATAGAGGATCCTGGATAGAAAGGGGGAAAGGAAGTCAAACAAACAAACTTGAAATAAAACAAAGTCATCAAAAGGACTAGGCTTCCTGGGCTGGAGGAACCTGGTAGAACCTCTAAGATTGTAGCTGTGAGCCATTCTGCAGGCTTGGAAAAGAGCTGACTCCCATGCTTCCACTCTCAGACCAACAGCCCACAGGCCAAGAGGATGATTATTGACACCAGGGTGGAATGATAGAACAATAACATAGGCTATCTGCAGCCATCAGGGCAGCAGTTGCCCAAAGATAAAGCGCAGAAGACATGACGGGTATGGAAGGCAGGACAAACTGAAACAATAAATACAGGAAGCAAGTGGGCAGAGTGCTATTATATGGCAGAGTTTGCAACCAGTGCCATGAAACAAAATGAGTAAGAACAACTTAATAGAAATCCACTTTGCTATGTAAAGATTCACTCATTTGCAATTAAAATTTGAAAACAAACAACAAAATCGTGGTTTCTTTCAAGGATTTTGAATGGGTTCAGTCCAGTTAAATTTCTTGCTGAGAACTTGCATTTTTACCCCAGATACACAAATACACACAGTCTACAGTTTAGCAAGATCTGCAGGTGATTCTTGGGGCGGGGGGTGGTGTTAAAGAGAGTGTTTCTGACTCAGTGTATCTGAGACACAAATGCAATTTCTCAGAATCTTTATTGTACCAAGATTCACATAAGAATCACTTGGGGATCTGATGTACATAAAGATTTCATACAGCTGGGCTGGGAATAGGAGTCTTGTTGTCCTAGTGGGTTATGTGTTGGCCTGCTCACTATGCAGTCAGTATGTGAAAACCATCAGCCACTCCGGGAGACAAAAATGAGGTTTTCTACTTGTTTAAAGAGTTACAGTAGCAGAAACCTACCGGGGCAGCCCTACCCTGTCCTCTAAGTGCACTGTGGGCTAAAACCCCGCCCATGAGCTGGGGGCCAGGGGCAGGGGGAGATGTGAAATATCAGCCGGGTTCCCTAACAGAAAATCCTGGTTTTTCCCTCTTAAAACTACTTTCAATCGAAGCCATCTTGCCAAATATTAGGAGTCTGTAGGTGCTTGATAAAGAATTGTAGATGTAACTTTGTGAGCACTAGAAACAAAACAGTGTTAATGTGGAGAGTTATTAGCGACATTTCCATTAGTTCTCTTTTTCAGAAGTGTAGGTAGGACCCAATCTCTTCAGCTAATGACTGCGGGGTGTGAGCATTAACAGATTAGCATACATTTATCCTTAATGTAGCTATTAGTGGGGTGTTAGGCAGCCTCAGAAGAGCTGGTGCTTCTGATTAATCTGAGCAAACGGGGAGAATAATGGGAGCGTCCAAAGTTTGGGAGCAGATGGGCTCCGCCTCGCTGTGCCCTTGCTGGGGCCCGTTGCAGCGCCTGCCGGCTACTTCTGCTGCGGGCTTTCTCCAGCGCGTGCTGTCTACGTCCCCCTCCCTGGTCCGGAGGGCATTTCGTTCTTGGCGATCTGCGCTCATAGTGTCTGCAGTGCCAAGTGAACCTAGGCCGCTTGAAAAATCAGGAAGAGGGACATGAGATTCTTGCCTACTTTAGGTGAAATAAAAAAACGAACTGAATGCCAGTTCTGGGGCACGCAGAGTGACACAACCCATGGTGACTACCAGAAGGTGTTGTGATGACCCATAAAGGAAATAAATGTATAAGTACAACATAATCTCGATCATGGAGTTACACGGAAGCTCCTGTTCTACAGCCCGCCGTTTTCCATGGACATAGCTGGTTCCTTCATTCATAGACAAAGGAGCTAGTCTGCTGGGGACAATTTCCTTTGAGGGCCTATCCTGGTACCTGCAGGGATTACGTTTAGACTTAGTGGTAAGTAGATGTTTGGGAACCTGGGAATTGTGAACCTGTTTTCCAGAGAGATTCAAAGAATGTTTCTTCTTCTTACCCCTGGACACTCACCAACAGTTTCTTCCACTGGCCATCTGCTTAGTCCCCAAAGGCCGCCCCACTTGGTGCCTGTGCTGCATCTAATGTTCAGTGTGGTCCTGGCCAACTCGGCCATTGTGCTGAACTGCTCCAGAAGGCTGGACATTACCCATCTTCTCTTGTGCAAGAGAAGAATGTGAACACGTCCTCTCTGAACATTGCATGGCTGCTCACCTAGCCTGGGGATGCCGTGATGAAAATGCCCAACTGTTAACAGAGAGGGTGACAGTTTCAACCCACCAGTAGCTGGGGAAAGGTGGGACAATTTGCTTCAATAGAGAGTGACAGCCTTGAGAACCTTCTACGCAATTCTCCTCTTTCCTGTCAGTTTGTTACAATCCCCACGCACTGTGCATCTGGTGAGAATCCCCTAGATTTGTTGCTGGGTCTGAATCACCTTGCTAGCAACTGGCTTGGGCGTTTGTCTCCTCCCCTGCTTCCTTATGAGGAAGAAGACCATTGAGGGACACACTGGAGAAAGTGACCAGACATCCCACTTTTTAACAATTTAACAATGTCCCGCAGCATTTTAAAATTAAAATAAATATATTACAATACTATTTTTCCATGCTATGAAAATTTTTGTTGCTCTATATAGACCAAATTTTTAATCAAGAGCCCCCCCACCCCACACCCTGGCCAATGGTGTCCTGCTTAAAATCTGGTCACTTTAGGCCAGTGTAAGTGAAAGGAGCACTGTAGAAAAAAGAGTGAATTGGCAGCCACATGAAACGGGTTCTCTAATTTTATTTTATCTAATTTGCATGTTCCCTTGGGAAAATCACTCTGGCTTTCTAGAGCTCCATCTTTCTTAGCCCACTATTAATGAGATTAAATACACCTGGATGCTTTGATTTCTATCAACAATGGTCAGAGTGAGGTAAACCATGACACTCAGCTCTCCACCAACCTGTGGCCAATATCAAAAGGTCAGAAGCTCCAAGGTCTGGATCATTCAAGCTGTCTGCAGGCTCAGATACAAGGCATACTAGGTCCCTGGGGTGGGCGCAGCAGGGGCTTAGCACACACATAGAGGATGAACGTAACTCTCACCAGAAACAGAGTGGATGTGGTAATAGGTAGCCATAGCTCTTCCCTCCACCCAGACCTAATCTGAGAGGCAGCTGGCCCTGAAGGTCATTAGGCAGATGTCTGACCACCCCAGGGGCAGCCCAATCTGGAGCAAGGCTGCTCACCTGATCGGAGCTCACAGGCACTTGCAGCAGGGGGCATGGGCAGGGCTGCTAGGCCACAGCCTTTCTCCTTGCTGACAGCTGCAGCTGCCACTCTCTGCCAGGTGATTGTCCCTCTCAGCAACAGCTGTGAGAAGAAAGGAAGGAAGAAGAAGTTACCATCGGGCAGTTCTCTTAAAAATAGCTTCAGGGTTCATGCCACGGCATAATGATTTGGCCTTTGGGTGAATTTAATTTGCATAGTGAGTTCAAGAGTCCCCCTAAACTCAAAAGGAGAGAAAAGCAGCAAAATGTATTTGGGTCAAATGTAGTCATATCTAGGATTTGATTGCAAAGGGGATATTTTTAAATTGCAGTGATTTCTTTCTTTTTTCCAGATACTGGTTTAGACATAGGAAAGATGTATGGAAACACTGGAAGATTGAAAGAACAAAAACAGCAGTCACAGCTCACCACGTGAAGGGGGAGCTCAGCTCCATGCTAGGTGTGATGGGGAGCCCTGAAGGTGTGGTGGTCATGTGTTGGGCTTCTAATCTCCAAGTCAGCAGTTCAAAACCCACTATTCCCACCAAAGGGAGATAGGGCTTTCTACTTCCATAAAGAGTTACAGTCTTGGAAAGGTCCAGGGGCAGTTCTACCCTTGCCTGTGTGGTCACTGTAAGTTAGCGTTCTCTCTGTGTGTGTGTGTGTGTGTGTGTGTGTTATTTTTTGACATCCTCTATGATTCTCATAGCAAGCCTGGAAAGGTTACTTTAAAGAAACTGGGGCAAACAAGGACCCAGCATTTCCCTTAATAGTTCACCTTACTAGAATATTCCAGGACTCTAGGAGGAGCCCTTGCAGTGCCCTGGTAATTGCTCCACGGCTGACTCTCTTTGTTGCGACTGTGCCACGGAAGCGAGGGTTGCCTCAGTTCCTTCATCCTGTTGAAGTTGCTCCAGATTTTTTCCTTGTAAGATTCTGTAGTCACATTATGGTCTTTTAGGGTTGCTTTACTCCAGAAAGTAGGTTTGTTCTCAGATAATTACCCATGTGTTAGATATTGCAGTGGTTTAGCTTTCAGCTGTTAAGCAAAAAGGTCAATGGCTTGAACTCACCACCTACTTCCTGGGAACACAGACAGGGCAGTGTGATGTCTGAGAGATGGCAGCCTTGGAAGCCTGAGGGGTTCTCGTGCTCTTTGCCGCAAAGTTGCTTGAGTGGCAAGTGACTCAAAGGCAGGGGGTTAGTGGATTTGGAAGCTGCCTTCCTGTCCAGTCAGCTCTGCACCGACTCATGTAAACTTTCTCATAATATTCTGATAAGATTCCGAACAATGATAGAAAAGATGCAAAGAAAGACAGATGTTCTGCTTACCACTGACTAATAGTTTAGTGTTGGACTGCAGTCTACAAGGTTGTAAGTTCAAAACCACCAGTCATTCCATTGGAGAAAGACAGGGTTTTGTATGCCCATAAGGAGTTTCATGCAGTCTCAGGTACTCAGAGAGACACTTCTACCTTATCTTGTAGTGTAGCTATTAATCAGAATTGACTTCATGACACAGATTTAGCAACAACATGTTTGTTTCTTGTAATCATGCTCTGTAGTTTGATTTGTACAAGTTTTTAGTTTCTCTGGTTAGGCTTATTCCTATTTCATTTTTGTGTGTGGTTATTATAGGTGGCATTGTTTTCTTTTTCACATTTCTCTTCCTTAGGAAAGAGGAATCAGATTGATTTTTATGTTAAACTTGTATCTTGTCTTGCTATTGAACATCTAAGTTGTTTCCAATAATTTGTGTTATTGTTGAATCTTTGGGACTGTCTATGCATAAAAAAGAGTGTATCATCTGGCAATAGTGAAAGTTCTTACTTATTTATTCATTTTGCCAATGTGTATTCCTTTGACTTCTTTTTGTTGTCTATTAATGCTAGCTAAGGCTTTCAACATAATGTTGAATATGAGTAGTGATGGGGAAGTGGGGGGCCGCCTATTCTGGTTCCTGTTTGCAAGCAGAAAGGTTTTAATCCTTCCCTGTTGATCAAGATATTGGCTGTTGGTTTCTCATATATGGTCTCTATTTCCACAAAATTTTTGAAGAATCCTTGTATATGCCCAGCATCTTCAGGTACTTCTTAAAAACAAATTTACTGCTTTTTGAGTCAATTCTGATTGATGATGACAAGTTTACAAGACCCAAAAGCCATTGCATAGTATCTGGTCAGACTGAGCTGCTCACAGATTCATTCTGCCCACAGGCAAGAGTCTCAAGCAGCATCAATGCCTGGCAGAGACCACTGTAACCTTGATTGGACTGCACTGAATCTGATGCTTGGCCAGTTGACCATCTAGTACACTCCACTGGAATTTTTTTTCTGGGCACAAGTATCTCTTACTTGTTTCTTGGCAGAAATTTCCTCCCTGGCTTTTGGAATATTGATTGATGTCTTTCCCTTCTTGCACATCATTTGTATTTTTGTCTCTATGTGATTATGATTTTATCCTTACTACCATACTGTGACTTTGTTTATTCATTGTTTTCTGTTGGGTGTCCAGCTATGAAGCACAAGAGGAGTGGGTGCAGACTGATGATAACTTATTCAAGGAAATAAGGGTAGGTAAAGGGATTTGGGGAGTGAATAATGAAGGCAGGAGGGGGAGGGAGCACTAGAACAGACTGTGATTGTCCAACTTATTTTAAAGGCAATTTAACTGTCAGGGTGGAATTCTCTAAAAGTTGATGTGGTGGTGATTGTACAATTCTGCTTGATATGATCAAATAACTTCATTATTGAATTGTTTAATATGTTAAAAATGTACCAATAAAACTGTTGGGAAAAATATAAAATAATTTTTTAAAAAAAATTAACTTTTCAGGCAATGGGAAAAAAAGGTTGAAAAGAACAGGTAGTCTTACCACCTGATCTCATCTTTTTTCTTATGGAGTGGCTGGTGGCCTCTGAACTGCTGACTTTGTGGTTAGCAGCCCAATATGTGATCCATTATGCCATCAGGGGTCCTGGTATGTAGTGTAGGGATGATAAACCCTGTCTTTCTGAGACTGTAAATCTTGGGACAAGTAGTCTTTTCTTTCTCCTGCAAAGTATCTGATGAGTTTGAACCCCTGACCTTGCAGTACACACATTGGAATATTTACTATGTAAAAGAAGGCACTGAAGGCATTGGGGGTACTACTGATAGAATTGTGTCCCTCCAAAATTTATTTTGTAAAATCTTTTCTCTGGGCATTGGCTATGATGTAGTTTGGGAATGAATGCTTTGCTATGATCATAAGTAGGTTTAGTGATGGGGTATGTCTTGAGTTTATCCCCTTTGAGATATAAAAGAGATTAAACCAGCAACTGAAGGAAGCAGAGATGGGGTTGAGGAGAGATGTCTAGCCACATGAAGTTTGCTCAGGAGCAAAATCTCTAAGAGGAGATAAGGATTTTATTAAGAGTCAATTACAGAGACTTTTATCTAGATCTAACACCCTGACTTTGGGCTGTAGTTTCCTGAATTATAAGAAAATAAATTTCAACTTGTTCAAGCTATCTGTTTACGATATTTCTGTTACAGCAGCACTGAAAAAATAAGACAGGCAAAGGAAGGTTTCACACAATTTTATTTAACCTTATTTAAGTTGGGTTGTGTCAACAAGTAAGTATAAATTCAATACTGATGAAGACACTATCTCCTCTGTTCCAGGAAAGACCAATTAAACCTCAGGGGTGCTGAGGTGCTTCTTCTTGAGAGTATAGATTGCTTTTGCACCTCCGTCTCCCAATGTTGGAATGCATGTAATCCTCCTCCTTCTGCCCACATCGTTCTCCACCCAGTATGATTAGATGGACAGCCTCATAGGATGCACGGCTGATCCACCAAGAAGTGTGGGGTATGGTACAGAAATTCCCTGCCAGAGAAGAATTGGACTAGTTAAATGTTTTAGTGAGAGTTGTTTGCCATCTTGATTAAGTTCCATTTTCCAAAAAGAGGTTGTCATGCTATCCTAGTGATACATTTTAAGTGGCCTCCATGGGAACTCTATGTAGCCTGGTATTTCTTCTCCTCTTGATGTGAAATGAGCATGGTATAGACAGTTTTTCTGCTCAATTAAAAGTCTCTGTTCTCTAATGAAAAAGGGCCAAAATGAATGACAGACAAATAATAAATCTATAGTGAATGACAAAATTATTTCAACAGAATTATTTCAGGCCTTGTCCATGTTAGCCATCTTCTCAAAATAGCCCATGTTGTTGGTAGGCCCCAAAAAGGAACCTTTTGTATAACAGAAATACATGTTAGATCGTGCACTATCTTTACATTTATTGCTGTATCTGAGCCCGCTGTTGGGGCCATCCTGTCATTCCATTTCAAAGGTTTCCCTAGTGCTCCTGATTTCATCTTCAAGATCTGCTCCATGGCCCAATGTGCTGGGCATCCATTGTTTGTGAAGCACATTTTGCCAAGCATTTTCTTATGAAGGATGTGTATTTTCTCTCCTGTTTTATTTAAGTTGAAAATGTGGACTGGACTCAGACTCATTTAATTATGATCCTCATGTCTCATTTTCCCCAAGTAGGTGTAAAGACAGCAAGAGTGTGGACAACTAAGGTTGTCCTGATGATGTGGAATGTGAGATGGGACGTGACAACTTACCAACAAGGCCTGCCATCTTTTCAGTCACTCAACTCTGTTCAACAGTGATATTCAATCCTGGCGAATTACTCATGAAGCAAAGTTGAAAATATCACTTTGACCATTTCCATTCACACATCCACAAGAGTTTATAAGACAAATAAGAAAACCTGCTGATTTGTCTTATACTGTTTTTCATTTATGTGCACTACCAAGACTACCAAGAATCAACTAGGCAATTGACTAACAAGGTCAATTCGGAGACAATATAAACTCATAGTCTTCTCCAGATACCAGCAGAATCAGTCTCTTCAGAAGTATGCTATATATTTTAAACAAGAGTCCCGAGTGATTATGATGTGTTTTAAACTTTGGACCACTGGGTTAGAAAGAACATTGTGTCATGTTTGCACTGTAATCTGACTTGCTGGGTCAGTGACCAACAGAGATTGGATCATATGGCATTGCCATGGATTTTGCTTATGAAATATCTTGATAATGGTAACATAACTTACTATTTATTTAGTAATTAAATGCTATCATAGAAATACCAGAAGGAAGTGGCTTTAACAAACAGAATTTTATTATCTTATCATTTAGGACCTAGACATCTTAACTTGGGGTAGCAGTTCTAGGAAGTCCTCTCTCTTTGTCGAGGTGAAAGTCCTTGTCTTCTTTCAACATGTGTGGGTCTGGCATTCCTTGGAGACCTATTTGTGCATTGGCAACAGTCTCCCCCTTATTCTACAATAAGGGACTGGTATCTGTGCAAGGACACCAGGTCCACAGGACACACTCCTGTCCTGCTCTCCTTTCGAGATGAAAGCCAAGTCTCTCAGCTCTCTGCTCAATTGTTTAATCTCTTTTATATCTCAAAAGAAATTGACTCAAGATCCAACCTAATCTTGTAGATTGTATCCTGCTTTATTAACATAACTGCCACAAATCCTGCCTCATTAACATCACAGAGGCTAAGATTAATAATACATAGGGTAATTACAGCAGATCAAAAGTGGAGGGTACGTGCATAATAATGAGAATCATAGTCTAGTGGAAGTGGCACATATTTAAGAATGATATAATTCAATCTATTTCATGATGAGAAACATTTGTTAAAGCTCTTGATTGCTTAGGTTATCTATCCTTGGTCAATACAAGTCTGATGGCATGAACCAAAGCTCAACCATCTTGTCATTATTTGAGAAGTAGCACTGTCTTATAAAAGAGAGAAAGAAAAATAGCTCTTTCCTTTGGTTAGCAGACTATATTAACTAGTGGCAATCCCATCTTATATTTTAGAATGTAAGATTCAGGGCTTGTTTCACCTGTGTTCCTTAATTTTGTACTGTAAAAAAGTAATACAGAATTAATTTTAGATATATTTTGCATAATTATTGATTCCTATAATAAAAAAAATTAGGGAAGAAAGCTCTGATGAAGTTGGTTTAGCTTCCATTAATAATTATCCTTCTGCTTTGATACAGCATTTTAGACACTGGTTTTCTTTGACATTAGCTCTCTTAGTTTGGAACAAGGCCAGCATGCTTCTTTGAGAGTAAGTGACCACCACAGCAGTTAGGCTGACTAAAAGACTCTTAACTTTTTCAGTCACAGCTTGCTCCTGTCTACGCCATGGCACTTTTTCCTATGTCCTTTGTATGGAAACCTACCCATAGCATTCTTCTTTTACTCAGTATCACACTGAATCTTAGATTGAACTGAGAGTTGTAATGGACAAGGCTCTGAGAGAGCATATGTACATTTTCTGTAACTCATAGTGCTATGTAGATGAAGGTTTTACTGAAATAGGTTAGTGGAATTTCCACTTGGAAGACAATCAAAATATAAATAGTAATTTATAATAGTAAAATAAAATAAAATAGTAATTTGTCTTGTCCCTGGTTCTAGTACAGGGGGCTCTGCCAGGAATTTGTGTTGTGCTTTTTTCAAAATGGTTTTAAGTAAGGCACTAATGCATACTCATTATAAGAAATTGTAGATACTTATACAGATAAAATGAAAAGAGATACTAGTCACCAATTAGAGGCAACTTTTTCTGCTGAATATAATACATATATAATATGTAACCCTTGAACTCCAATATATATTTTATTTTTTATTATTTATTTTTAAATCATTTTTGTTATAGCTTTTATAACAATCTATACAGCTATTGTATCAAGCATATTTGTCCATATGTTGCCATCATCATTTCCAAAACATTTTATTTGTCCTTGAGCCCTTGTTTCAGCTCTTATTTGGCCTCCCTTCCCTCCCTTCCAACCCATGTGAACCCTTGATAATTTATACATTATTTTAATTTTCATAGTTTACACCATCTGCTGTCTCCCTTCACCCACGTTTCTGTTGTTCATCCCTGGGAGTGGTGGTGGTGGGGTAGGTCAATCACTGTAATCAGTTTCCTCTTTCTCCCCTTTCTCCCTCCCACTTTATCTCTACCTTCATGGTATCACTAATTTCATTATTGGTCCTGAGTGGTTTATCCATCCTGCATTCTGTGTATGGAGAGCTCTTATCTGTACCAGTGTACATGCTCTGCTAGCCAGACACACACACACACACACACACACACACACACACACACACATATATATATATTAAACAGACAAAGACACAAATAGTGATTTTTTAAAAAAATCAGCTTCCACTGAGTCCATCCCATGTTAGAGTAGAACTGTGCCCCACTGAGTTTTCAACCAGTAGTGTTCAGAAGGGCATCACCAGATCATTGAGGGTGGGCCACAAATGCTTTATTTAGCAGCCAAATACAGTAAATATCCTGGCTACCCAGAGAGTTCTGAATTCAATATAAGACTCATTACTATCAACTTGATTTTGATTCCTGGTGACATAATGTGTTGCATAGTGGAGCATTTCCAATGTGTCTTCCTCATTGTCCTATCTATGGATTCCCCAGTGGTGCAGGTAGTTTGATTACTCACCAACATACTGACAGCTTTTACCCTGCAAGTTGTGCTATGGGAGAAAGGCTGGACATGTACTTTTGTAAAGATGACAGACAAGACAATCCTACAGAGCTCAATTAGAACTGATTGTCTTGTTTTGGACTTGGTGGCAAAGGGTAAGTAACCCCGAGGGATGCACGTCACCAGACCTATCTTCCATAGCCAGCTAGGTAGATTTGAACCACCCATCTTTTGGTTACTAGTTCAGTGCAAGTCATTTGCACCACCCAGGAATTTTCAAATTCAATGCAGAAAGGTGTAAGTAATACATGGATATTTTTCAGTGTGACAATTTATTTATAAACACACTATCATGCTGTCAGTGGCAGTTTAAATACACAAGTGCTTGAACCAAGCATCTTCAGCTTGAATCCTTATTTTAACTCTGTAAAGATTTGTAACCAAAGGCAAGAAACTTAAAATACCCCCTGCTTCTGTTTCCTCATGAATGAAGTGGGGGTAGTAATAATGTCTACCTCATTGAATTGTGGTGAATATTAAATGAGAAGATGATATGTTAAGACTTTAGTGGGCTGAACACTGGTGGCATAGTGGTTGAATGCAGGACTGTGGCCCACGGGTTTGGAGGTTCAAATCCAGCAGCAGCTCTCCAGGAGCAAGGCTGGGTAGCTCCCATGACCGCCAAACTGCAGTGATGCCCCCAAAAAACAAAAACAAAGAATTTCATGTGTGAAACACAGGGAACAGTCAATAAATGTTAACTTTTATTGATTCATTCTCTTCTGTTTAGACTTTTAACTTCCATCATATGTTATCGGATGACCAAATCAAATCTCAGTACCCATCTCTTAGGGTATTCATTTTACTAAGACGTGAACACCAAGAAGAGTTAGAGAACCTAAACCACCATGAAAGTCAGAATGTGTTGTGGAGAGATGTATGGTCATAAAATAATGAGGTGCAAAAAGGATGTTGCAACCCAGTTTTCCCTTTTCTGACTGCACAAGGATGAAGGAGAATCTAAGTCCAGTTGCTATGAGGCAGAAATCAAACATACACATCTTTCCCATTTAGTTTACCACTTCTGAGAACAGCTGCCCTTCCCATGGCTTTATTTGTCCTGATGTTTGGATAATTGATTGCAGTGGCCACACATAACTCACAGAACATATTAAGAAAACTGGTAGGTTGCCATCTGGGATCATAGATGTTCAGGAAAAAGTTTGTCTAGTCAAGAAGTCCTATTTTAAGCCCAGCCTTCAATTGGGTCTATTTCTGGTCCTCAGCTTCTCCAGTGATACACAGATGACACAACCGTGTCCACTTCTCCAGTGATACACGGATGACACAACTGTTTCCAACAGTGTAGAAGTCTTGAAGAACTAACAATGAAGACCAAAGAATTCAACTTCAGTATGGATCATGATTCAATGTCAAGAAGACCTAAATCCTCACAAATGGAACAACAGGTAGCATCATGATAAATGGAGAAAAGATGGATATTATCAGGAATTTGTCTTGCTTGGATCCACAATCAATACTCATAGAAGCAGCAGTCAAGAGATCAAAAGATGAGATGCATTAGGTATATTTGTTGCACGAGATCTCATTAGAGTATTGAAAATCAAGAATGTTACTTTGAGGACTAAGGTGCAACTGACTCAAGCTAGGATATTTTCAGTTGCCTCATATGCACATGAAAGTTGGATATTGAATTTATAGATAGAAGAAGACTTGATATGTTTGAATTGTGGTGCTGGAGAAGAATATTGAAAGTACCATGAACTGCCTAATGAACAAAGCAAAAGGACTAACCTAACTGTCTTGGAAGAAATTTGGCCAAAGTGCTCCATGAGGCAAAGAGGATGAGTCTCCAGTTCAGGTACTTTGGACATTGTCAGGAGAGACCAGTCCCTGCAGTAGAAAATCATGCTTGGTAATCTCCACTCAAGTACTTCCTCAATGCAAGAACACTTTGCTCTATTAAATTGGCCCTCCTGTGATGCTCTCCTTCCTGACACAAACGCTGAAGACAAATGTGTACATAAGCAAAAGGGGTGAAGAAAGCTGATGGTACCCAGTTATCAAAAGATATTGCATATGGAGTCTTAAAGACTTGAAGGTAAATATATGGCCATCCAGCTCAGAAGCAACAAAGTCCACAAGGAAGAAACACACCAGCCTGAGTAACCATGAAGGTATCAGAGGAAAAACATCATAAATCATTGTGTGCCTACCTTCCTGATATGATTGCTGAAGACAACTGTGTGCATAAACAAATTTGGTGAAGAAAGTTGATGGTGTCTGGCTATCAAAAGATATTGTGTCTGCGGTCTTAAAGGTAAACACGTGGCCATTTCTAGCTCAGAAGCAACAAAGCCCACATGGAAAAAGCACACCAGCCTTTGTGATCACAAAGTGTCCATAAGATCAGGTATCAGGCATCAAAGAACTAAAAAAATATATCATTGTAAATGAGCAGAGTACAGATTGGGGACTCAAAGGCCATTAATAGGTAAAGGAGCATCCCCCTACAGAAGGGTCATGGGGAGGAGAAGATCCAGTTAGGGTGCAGGGTAGCAATAATGAAACATACAATTTTCCTTTAGTTCTTAAATGCTTTCTCTCCCCCATTATCATGATCACCATTCTACTTTACAAGTCTGGCTAGACCAGTGGATGTGCACTTGTACAGTTAGGAACCAGAAACATAGCGAATCCAGAACAGATGATCCTTTCAGGACCAGTGATGAGAGTGGCAATACTGCAAGGGTAGAGGGAAGTGGAGTAAAAAGGGAGAACCAATTAAAAGGATATACATATAACTTCCTCCGTGGGGTATGGACAACAGGGAAGTGAGTGGAGACATCAGACAGTGTGAAAAATGAAAAAATAAGGATAATTTATTAATTATCAAGAGTTCATGAGGGAGGAGGGAGTGGAGAGGAGGTGGGAATGAGGACCTAATACCAAGGGCTTAAGTAGAAAGCAAATATTTTGGGAATGAAGTGTGCTTGGCATACAATAGTTGAATGTATGGAATGTGAAAAGAATTGGATGAGCCCCCAATAAAATGATTTAAGATATAGATATCTTATATATCTTAATATATATCTTAAATCATTTTATTGGGGATATATATATATATATATATATATTTAGAGAGAGAGAGAGAGAGAGAGAGAGAGAGACATCAAAAAAAGAGTAAGACCCTCATGGAGATGAAGTCGCACAGTGGCTATAACAACAAGAGCCATCATAGGACCCATGGTGAGGATTGCTCTGCAAAAGCAATGCTTTGTTCTGGTGAGCATGGGGTGGCTATGAGTTGGAACTGACTTGCTGGTCCTCAGTTTCTTAGTCAAGTGTTACAAAGTTCTCTGAAGGCATTTAGCTCTAGCTCAGTGGTTCTCAACCTTCCTAATACTGGGACCCTTTCATAGACTTCCTCATGCTATGGTGACCCTCAACCATAAAATTACTTTCATTGCTATTTCATAACTGCAATTTTGCTACTGTTATGAAGCAGTGACCCCTGTGAAAGGATCGTTTGACCCCCCAAAGGGGTTGCAACACATAGGTTGAGAACTGCTGCTCTAGTACCACAGGTGAGCAAAACTGAAGCCCCCAATTATGTGTGTGTGATACCCTACTCCACAAGTGAATCTCCTGCCTGAAGGCATGAAGCTTTACTAGCTGGGAAACTTGCCATTTTCTCTTATAGTCTGGGTGCCACTGCCCCTGCTGCTGTCGCTTGTCTGGTGTCATACCTCCATCTCCTGGATTCAAGTGGTTCAGTACACAAGAATTCTGGTGTCCTCAAACTATGGCCCACGGGCCACATGCGGCCCACAGAGGACTTTTATCTGACCTGCCAGGTGTTTTTGCCGCCGCTGCTGTCCTGCTTAGCATCCTGCTTCTCCTGGACCCGCAGTGAATTTGTTCACAGTTGTTGTTGTTGTTTTTTTAACTATAGTCTGGCCCTCCAATGGCCTGAGGGACAGTGAACTGGCCCCCTGTTTTAAAAGTTTGAGGACTCCTGCCTAAGTCATGCTTCACTTGTGGCTCTTCCTTCTTGACGGTAGTAAATCTATTGTGTAGTAGTTATGTACTGGGCTACAGTCTGCATGGTCTGTTGTTCAAAGCCACACCTGCTGCTGCTGGGGAGGAAGATGAGGCTTTCTACTTGATTAAACACGGACAGTCTCAGAACCCACAGAGGTTCCCTAGGAACCAAGTCAGCATTGACTTGATAGGAGTGAGTTTCCTGCAACTGAGCACTTATTTTATACCCAGCAGGATGAAAAACCTGGCCAATCTCCATGGAAAGAGCTCCATGTATTCACAGTCACAGTTAGCCCTGTTAATAATCTCTCACAACTGAAAAAAAACTAAAATAAAAAAAAAACACAGCTGCTAAAGCAGGGAGAGCCAACTCCTTGATCTCCATGCAGTGGGGAGGAGACGGGTTCTGAGGGATTGGATCCTGGGGCAGAGTCCGGTGCCTGACTGAGGGCGGAGTCTGTGGTCCTGGGCCTAGATAAGGCTGAGGAAGATGACCTGGCTTGTGACAAGCACTTGCCTTGGGTTCCGACATCAAGGTGACCGCAAAGGGAGACTGTGACTCCTTCAGATCTAGCCCACCTGCCGCTCCTCTCTGACTGTCACCCGCGTGTCCAGATCAGTTCAGCTGTGCAGGAACATTTCTCTCATGGAAGTTCTCACTGACCCCCTTCCCCTGCCCCCTGCAAGCCCACCTTAGGTCTTATTCCATATGATTTCAGGCCTAGGGCGATCCCTGAGAAGCTGCTGACCTTTGAGAGGGATGACCTACAGCCAGAGGTCACCTGTCCAAGGTGCCTGGACTACTTTGCCAACACTTACCTCCTGCCCTGTATAGTGCTAAAGTGACCAGATTTTAAGAGGGACACCATTCTTGATTAAAATTTGGTCTATATGGAGCAACAAAAATTTTTATAGAATGCAAAAATAATATTATATTATACTTATTTTAATTTTAAATTAAAAAACGCCACAGGACGTTGTTAAATTGTTAAAAAGCGGAACCTCTGGTCACTTTACTGTACACACACACTTTCTGACAGCCCAGTCCCCAGGAGGGGCTCCAGTGTGGGTCTGCCTGTTTGCAGGGCAGTCAGCCAGACAAACCCATTCTATGGCTACAGATGATGGCAGTGGACACTCTTGGCCTGCCCCAGGATCCTTTCCTGGAAGAAAGACCCAGCACCCTCGAGCAATCCCAGGACATCTGAGAGGGTGTGACCCTGGACGCAGCCACTGCCCTCTCCCTCCTTGTCGTCTGGTCTGCCCTGACTTCATGAGCGTTTCCTGTGGGATTGTCTTCAACCACTCAACAGGAGATCCCAGAAGTTTCACCCAGATTCCCTGTGTCCCCAGCATCCCTCCCTTCCTTCATGGCCCCCACTACTGAGAGGTAGATGTGAGAGAGAGCAGGGAGTGGTCTGTGGTGTCTGCATGGAGTCTGTGGACAGAAATGAGACCAGCACTTCCAATGATGTTGGCTTCTGGGTGATCAGCATGAGGTCAAGGGGCATCTATAGCAGCTCCTTCCCAGCCCAAGAAGTCTCTATCATTCCTGACCTTCACCACTTCCACATTTTCCTGCATGTGGACAAGGAAAAAGTCTTCTTTTTTGATGCCATTCACAGAGCCCTCATCCAGCAGAAAGACATCGTCTGCAGCAAGGAGCCTCTTTGTGCCTTCTTCTGTCCCTAGGACTCAGAGAACCTGGCTTTGACCCTTCCTTGACCGTTATCTATCCATGAGACTCTCTGAGCTTCCCATTCAAAGAAAGTCAGTGAGACATCCACATGAGAGATGTCACACTGACCCGGGGGTGGGAGTGGGAGTTGGAGGCAGACAATGTGCTACACTGAAAATACCTTCTTGTGGGTCTGTTTTCTTTTGCTTTGAGTAGGATCTGTATCAGGATGATCTCCTGTGCATTCTGTAGCATTGACAATGAACCACTCCAGAGCTCTTTGGGCTCATTGTCTGTGGTGTTACTTCGGGACAAGCGATGGGTGAGGAAGAGTTCAGGTTGGCAGCCGTGGGAAACTCTGAGGAGAAAGCCAGCATGGTGCTTGCTCTTGGTGTTGACTGTCGGTGGTGTGTCATCGAATGATGGTTGTGGTTCTGCAGGTCTATTTTGGAAACTTTGCACTGAAGGACCGTGGGGTCATCTGTGCTCTCTGGGGCTCAGGTTCACTGTCGCCAGGGAAAGCTGACCAGTGCAGCTGAGTGGTCATGATGCGTCTTGGGGAATGCTACAGGTGTCTTCTGTAATGACCAGTTATTGGGGACTTAGTAGAGTACAAATTATTATTAAATTGTGTGCACAGGAAAAAAATCACTCACAACAGAATCATGTAATCTCGGTGGCAGCTCCCCTTACCTTCTCTTACCCAGACTATCATGAAAAGTTGAAATGCACTCAATCTGGTTGACCACGGCCAGTTACAAAGACTGACTAGAGGAACCATATCAAGGAAATTTCCATATAACAGGTTGGAGGTCTTCTGAATTTATTTTAAAGATTCTTTTGTTTACTTTTATCCGCTCCTGCTAAATCCTGAGCAGAGAAAATTATCGGGGGGGGGGGGTGGTGGTTCTTGTTCATATACTATAAAAGTTGTCCCTGATCCCTAAATTCAGACTCCTATAATGTACAAATCTGAGAAAGGTAAGTGGTCAGGTGGCAGGACATAATGCAGGACAGACAGTGACCATTGTGAGCAGTGTGTTTATTCAGAATGTTTTGTAGAAGCTACACATTCAGTAATGTGGATATTATTAGAAAAATCAGCTCTAATGACTTTTTTACATCAATATTTTCCTTCTAATCCCAAACTGTTCTTTTTCCTTCTTTCCAAGTAAATGATAATGACTAACAGTTACTAGCAAAATGGCAATTATACTAATTGCCACTTACCACTTGAAACCAGCTTCTGGAAGATGATTGATAGGTAAGAATCACATAAAAAGATCTACATATGATGGAATATTTGTTTGACCAAAGTGTACTTTGTTTGTTAGTTTAATCAGTAATCTGTCTCCTAGGAGAGAAGTTCTAATGAATTTCTACATGATTATCATCTGCAAAAGTGTACCAGAACCTGACCATTTTAAGATTGTTGAGTGGTATTCCACTTTACACTGTTTATAAATTTCAAAGCTTATTACATTAAAAGTAAGAAACCAGAAAGAACTAGCCTTCCAATATTTAAGTTGTGATCTAAGCTAATCTATATTCTCTATGGAGGTGAAAAGATTCTGTGTACAAATTAGAGCTCTGCCACATAGTTCTTTTATGCTAATTTTACTGTCCCCCAAGCCTTAATTGTGTTCTGTGCCACATTTGGGTTGCATGATGATAACAATAACCGTATTTGGTATCATGTCGCTGTTGGGGGTGGAGGTAATTCTGATCCTTAGCAACCCACACACACGAGAACAACACACTGTCCCATTTTGCACCATCCACAACATTGCTTGAGCCTTTTGTTGCCACTGTGTCACTTCTTCTTGTTGAGGGGCTTCCTCTTTTCCACTGCTGTCATTTCTGGCACATACCAGACCAAGTCATTATCCCTTCTTGGCTGTTGGATCAAATGATTTGCTTCACCTGTAACCTCTGAAATAATTGAAGACTTGGCTGGATCTGTTTTCTTAAATAAGCCATGAAAACCTCCCTGAAATCTATAGGCCCAAGCTCTAAGACACAGATTTTTACAGAGGGTTTTTTGGTAGACCATTCCATAATCATCTGTCGATGTAAGTGTGGAAAAATGTGCCC
>PVJH01002041.1:0-180871 GCA_004026705.1 Nesogale talazaci
ACCCAACAAACAAAACAAAGCAATAAAAGAAAAGAAAACAACAACAAAAAGTACCAAGCACAATAAAAAGTGAAATGCTTATAAATAGTTAAAGATCTGTTTGTTGACCTTTAGGTGTGTTATTCAGTCAAGTCTGATGGAATGACTTGCTCTGACCCCACAGTCAGAGTATTCCTTAGGGACTTCTTTGTTCAGTTTCCCCTTCTGTTGCACTCCCTTAGTGTTTGTCTCAGTGTGGTGGGGTCATATTGGGTGCAATATCTGCACTGTGTCTCCTGTGTTGACCTCCATAGTGCTATGGGTCACTGAATGATGTCAGCCATCACAGTTTTCTAGACATGTATTTTCTTTGGATCCCTTGGTGTCATCTCCTATTTTTCTCTCCTCCCTTCCCTCACTCTCATGGCCCCTTGATAAATGATATATTCTTATTATATCTTGCACAAACCACTGTCTCCCTTCCCGCACATTTTCTGATATGCATCGGGGATGGAAGGTGGGTTATAGTTCTGTATCGAGCATCATAATTGGTTCCGCCTTCTGCTTCTTCTCTCCCTGCCTTGCTGTACTGATTTCGTTACTCTCATTCCTGTTCCTGGATTCCATGTATCATGAGCTTTCTTGTCTTATCTGCACCTGTGCACATACTGCAGTCCAACACACAGTAAAGGGGAGTACGAGCGTAGGTCATGATAGTGGGGGGAGAGGAAGTCTCAACGAATCAGAAGAGCATTATGTGTTTCATTGGTGCTTTACTTCACCGTGATTGACTCATTGGCCAATTGTCTTCAGATGGGCTCTGTGGCAGTCATGTAATCTCGTATCAATTTCAGTATTGGGAGTGTAGTGGTGCAGTCTAGTCTGTCAATCTGGGGATAACCAATGAGACTTCTGCGTGGGCATGAGTTCTCCTGAGAATTCTGGGAAATCCAGCCATATTTCCCCTTGGAAAAACTCTACTGACAAAACACAAGGCTGAATCCCTGTGTCAGGGAGGAGAAGCCACATGGGCATACCCTGATGGAACCAGACCTCTGACACTGGAAAAGACACACAGAGACACCTGCCAGCTCTGAGATGCTTCTGTCCCCACTGAATACACAAGACTCTGCACCCACTGGCCTGTGATTGTCCTGGTGTCATTGTATGTGCTTCATGAGACTGAAGAGGACTTTATAGATTGGTATCATACATATGGGCTAATATTGTACTTATGACATTGAACTGGACTGGGTTGGGATGTTTTCTTGATATATAATTGCTCTTTTATGTAAATCTTTTTCTAACATGCATATGCATGCCTATGAATTTTGTTTCTCTAGGCTACCCAAACTAACACAGGCTCTGCCTCCTCTCAAGTTCTTAACAATATGGCTTTTTGTTGTGTGTGTTTGTTTGTTTGTTTGTTTGTGGTTTTCAGAAACCTGTTACCTGGTTCTGGGCACACTTCATGATCACACAGGCTAGTGTGTTTCTTCCATGTGGACTTGTAGCTTCTCTGCTAGATGACTGCTTGTTTAATTTCAAGCATTTATAAGCTAAGAATTTTTATTCAACTATTCAAAAATGCTGGAAACATGATATCATTATTAATGAGCACCAAGAAATTGTTAGACTATACTCAGAGCATCTATGTAGGCCTCAAGAATCTCATAAACCAGCATTCTAGATGTGAATGAACAACTTATCTTAGAATCATCTCAGAATTGCATGGAATCTTATGAAAATTTTTCAGAAAAAAATTATTTCTGTGCCTCTATGGTAGAACTACTGGGTGTTGACCAAATATTTATATTTAGTTTTGAAAATATGGCTGGAGTTTTTATACTGAGATTTGAGAATCTAGTTTAACTTCATTCCATATATATATAAATGTGTGCATAGTTTCCATGCCTTTCTTCTATTTGGAAACTTGTAATGAAAGAATCTCAAACTTTGTGGAGCAGTGTTATCCATTATTACCATAAAGTTCCATATATTGATCTGCATTCTATCCCCTCTGACTTCTCTGTGTTAGTTCAGATAAATTAGAGAAGCAATTCATAGGCACGCATGTGGATATAAGGGTACGGTTTATATATAAGAGGAATAGGACATTAAGAAATCATCCCAATTCAGTCCAATACAAAGTCATAAGTCCCATATTAGCCCATATGTCTGATACCTGTCTAAAACGTCTCCTTCCGAATCATGAAGTCACAGGCCAGTGGATGCAGAATCCAGCCCCAGCAGGGATCTCCCCATGGCTCCTCGCTTCCAGTGTTCAGGGTCCATCAACAGCATAAAGTGGTGGTAGTGGTAACTCAGCACTGGCAGGGTCCTTCACATGGCTTCACCAGTGTCAGACGTCTGGTTCCATCAGGGCAAATGAGTTAGTCCGGATAGACTAGAGGAACAAATTTCAGAGACACGCATATAGGTATAAGGAAAGAGTTTCTATACAAAAGAAATGTGACACTAAGAAGGCATCCTAATCCAGTCCGGTACAAAGTCATAAGTCCAATATTAACCCATATGCCCGCAATCAGTCTATAATGTCTGCTTCTGACTCAGGAAGTCACAGGTCAGTGGGTGCAGAATTTTGGCGTTGGCAGGATTCTCCCCATGGCTCCTCGCTTCCAGGGCTCAGGTCCATCAACAGCATGCCGCTCCAGCTTCAGAGGTCTGTCTTCATCAGGGCAAAGCCGAGTGGTCTCTCCGCTGGCTCCTCCAACTTCTCGGAGGCTGCAACTTGTCTTTTCCGTGATTAATCGTCTCTGAAACTAACTCCCAACAACTGGGAAAGATAGCTTCTCATCTTCACGAGGGAAATACTGTGCGATTTCAGAGGAGTCTCAGGTGAAAGCCTTGCCCACACAGAGGCCTCATCAGCTACTCAATGGCTTTCTCCTGATTAACAGGCCAGACTCCGCCCCTACATTTCAATGATAAAATTAACATAAGCACATGACTGCCACAGCAAGGCCGTGTGGATTCCTTCCTCTGGCTCCTTCAGTTCCTTGGATGCTGCCATCTTGCCTTGTCCGTAATTCATGTTTGAGAGATAGCTTCTCATGTTCACGAGGGAAATACCACGAGATTTCCCTGAAGTCTCAGGAGAAAGCCATGCCCACAAAGAGGCCTCATTGGCTATTCAATGGCTATCTCTAGATTAACAGGCTAGAGTCCAACCCTACATCTAAATCATGAGATTATAATAAGCACATGACCGCCATATTCTTTTAATTGGACATAGTTCTTCATTGAGAAAATCGAGGCTTATCCCTAAATAGCAGTTCCTTAACATATATAGTATTTTACTTTTTTTCATCTAGACTTTGTGTTCTTAGTTCTTCCAGGTATGACTCGTGCATTTACTATGATTGTATTAGTATTCTCAATAGAAACAGAAGCAAGATTTATGTGTGTGTATATATATATATATATATATATATACATCTACATATAAGCATACATACATGCTCTGTTGTCGCTGTTGAATAAGGGTTGTACTGCTAGCCACAAGGATGTTTCAAACCCACCAGCAGTTCCTTGAGAAATAAAAGAGTTTAGCTGCTTTCATTAAAATAAAGATTTTCAGCCCCAGCAAGCCTGTTCAGGGCCACTATGAGTCAGAATCAATAAATGCAGTTCTAATAGATAGATAGATAGATAGATAGATAGATAGATAGATAGATAGATAGATAGTTACATATATAGATACATAGAATATAGATAGATAAAAAGACAGTGAGGTGCTATTTTAAGGAATTGCCTCACATAATGGTGGGGGTGGAAAAGTTCCTAATATGCAGGACAGGCAGACTGGAAGGATAGCTATGCTACAATCTTTTGATCAAATTCTTCACCTTTACGAAATATCAAATTTTGTTTTAAGGCTATCAACTGACTAGATGAGGATTCTGAGTCATGAAATTTAAATTGCCTTTCTTAAGGTCATGTGATTGTAAGTATTTATCATTCATAAATGCTTTCATTCCAACATTTACATAATGTTTGCCCAAACAAGTGCACACCAAACAGTAGTTAAGTTGGGCGGTGTGCATGCGCACATGCACATACACAATAACCATAGCATTGGCGTTTCTTTGTTTCTTTTCATCAATCAAGCTCTATTCTGCCTATTTCCCCCTTAAAATCTGGCTTTGGTGGTTTACTATGATATTTTGACCAATGAGGAATCCAGTTTGATGCTTTTTGAAACTGTGTTTTGTTTTATCTGTACAGTATTATTTTTCTCACACGTTTGATCAACCAATGTTCTCTTGTCCATACTTTTAAGCTGATTTGGTTGATAGCATCCACACTTTATTTCATTGTACTCATTTTAGGATGTCATTCTAATTTGTAGTAGTTTAATTTGGGATTTGTAATTCTATCCGTATATGTATTAGGATTCTCTAGAGAAATAAAAACAAGGACACTAATAATTATCTCTATATATTTATATAGATAGAAGGATATATAAGATAAGAAATAAATATTTAACTAATCTAATAAGCAGTACAAATGGCTCAGTACAACTCACTTGCATGAGACAGCTAATAGACTGGCAGTCCTTGCAGTCTTGAGGGCCGCCGAGTAGTCCTCTGTAGAGCAATTCAGACTGTCAGGCCACATGCATCAAACAGCAAAGCACATCACCAACAGAATGCCAGATGACAGAGTCCCCAGCTCAAGAGATGTATATTCCAGGAGCGTGGAGAAGCAGGGCTTGAAGGAACCTCAACTCACAGGAACACAGTCAACAGATTAGGTGTTCCCTGGGTAGTGTAGCTCAGAGATCGAGGCACAGGACAAACAAGGCAGCCAGCTGATCTGAAGATCCAAGAGGAAGAGAGCAAGTGCAGGTTCACCAAGCCATTTATATCTCCGCCTTTCAATCGATCGTACATGTGTTCATTGGCCATGTTGTGGCAACAAGTCTACCTATCTTCTTTGGTCATGTTGGCACAACAAGCCTACCTGTCACAGTATATTTGTTTATTTTCTTAGGTTTTTGTATCTGGAAATTTGCTAAATATTTGCTTATTAAGTTAGATAAGGAGAAAGAGGATAAAGCATGCCATTAAGTGCATGGGGATCCTGAATGAGTGTCAACTCTTGTAGCTGGGTTTCAACATTAGCAATTAGTATCTCTATCACCCTTAAGAATCCATTTAACTTTATAAACTCAGTTTCTTAACCTGTAAAATAAGAACAATAAAATACGAGCCAATGATTTATGACTATCTTGTTATATCTTGTATACTCCACATCTATGATAATAGTTAAAAAATGTATTGCTTGGCTATTTTACACATTAACCACATTTATCTGGAAGTATCCAATGTTGTGATGCAAAGTAGAAATAATCTTGGATGGAATATTTAGGGTTATGTGTAAATTTTGCTGGGTGATGATTTTGAATGATGTAGCATTTATGCAATGGAGTGATGTGGTAAGTGCATATGGTGTGATTTGGCAATTGGGTAATTATGTAGTCATCCTCCACTTTCTGAATTCATGTGATCATCCTCTATTATCACATAATGCTGAATTTCACATAGGACCTATTCTTTGAAACCACTCATGTCAGCAATTGACAGTGAGTGTATATCATACTATCTGAAGAGTTTTTTTTCATTTATCCTTTCCAGAAACATTTATGAAATGCCTACTATTGTCTGGGCCTTGTTCTGAGTCTAAGAGGTTGCAGTTCTATACCTCCATATAAGATACATAGAGACAATTTCCATGTAGAATTTAGCTTCTGACATATCAGCAAGATGGAACATATGCATATACTCAAACAAATAGCTGAAATAATTTCAGAGTGGTAAATTATCTTAAATATAGGTAAAATGTATAAAGAAGGTTAGTGGGGGGGTCCTCCTTTAAAGAGCTACAATTTATAATGAGCTTTTCATGAGATGATTAAACCAATCACAGAAATACTTTTCTGAAGAATGCTCCAGATAGAGATTCTCTGAAAGAAACACCCACTGCAATCTAGTACATTTAAATTAATGGGGATGCTATAGGACAAAGTAGAACTACTTCTAACAGTGGATGAGATGGTGAAACCGTTCATAACAGCAGACAGCCTCATCTT
Organism: Nesogale talazaci; assembly: GCA_004026705.1. Lineage (NCBI taxonomy): Eukaryota > Metazoa > Chordata > Mammalia > Afrosoricida > Tenrecidae > Nesogale > Nesogale talazaci. Next base: position 6,095 of record PVJH01002041.1, read on the forward strand.
TCTCTTTCACAGCAGTTGGTGGTTTAGAACCACACACTCTTGGTTGGCAGCATGCTGGATCATCTGGAGAAACAAAATCAGTGGCAAACTTGCTGGTTGCTCATAGACTTCATTATGTTATGTCAGATCCCACCATGGAATTGATTACATTGTGTTAGATCACATCATGGGGGATTGTACCGCCAAGCTACTGAGAATCATGGGCAGGCCACGTTCACACAAAACCTAATTATCACAGAACCTAACACTTAATTCATGGTACCACCGGGGCTCATTCAACAGTAAGTTAAAGACACTGACAGAGGACCAAGCTTATTGTTAGTCAAGAGGCATATGAAAGGTCAGTGTTGATAAAGAATTTTGGATATGGACAAGAGTAGTGTGATATGTAGTTGGAGATTTAGGTTGAGGCTAGGTCTTTCAATAAATTTTATGCTATAATAAAATTTCAGATTATAGTTTAATAGGAAGGCATAAAGGTCAATGGACAGACCTGGAATTGTGTATACTTTTTCCTTTTTTTGTTTATTTGTTCTTGTTAGTCTTTTTCTTTTTTCCCTCCTTTTATTTAATCTTTTTTTAAAATTTTGTCTCTGTTGTTGTTGGTTTGCCGACTTATAGCATAGGCATGGGAATAAAGCCTGAGGAGAAAGCAATTGGATTGATGGTTCTGGAGAGACTTGCAGGGAGGAGGAGGTGGGGGAGGTTCTGGGGAGACTTGTAGGGAGGAGGGGGGGTAGGGACTGGTGAGCAAACAATGCCATAGACAGGGGAAGACTAGGGAATTAAATTCAACAAAGAGCAGGGCATAGAGATCCCTGGTGTGTTGGAACAACAGAAATCTAGCTGAGAACAATTATGAAGAGGCAAAAAAATAGAGCAAGCATGATGGTGGGGTAGAAGGAAGGTAAAAGGAAACAGAGAAATGATCTAGGCAGCAAAGCTATGGATAGAGGTATAAGTACAGGTGTGCACATATGTAAATATACTCATTCATAAAATAGATGTATTGGCCTATGTACAAATATTTTTATAAGGATACATCATGGAATCGATGGACTTTATGTTTTTGCCCAAGCCCTCCTTCAACACAAGAACACTTTGTTCTAATAACCTGGCATTCTCTGATGCTCACTCTTCCAACATGATCTCTGGAAAATAAAATGGGTGCATAAGCAACTGTGGGGAAGACAGCTGATGGTGGTTGGTTAGCAAAAGATATAGTGTCTTAAAGTTAAACAAGTGAACATATAGCAGAAAAGCCACAGCCCACATGAAAGAGGCTTGCCTGTACAATCATGAAGTGCTGACGGAATCAGGTAACAGGCACCAGAAAACCAAAAACAGACAAACAAAATCCACTTTGTTGTGAATGAAGGTGGTTAGATCAGGGACCCAAAACCCATCTGTAGAAAAGAGGACATCCTCTCACAGAAGGGTCATAAGAAAATGATGAGTAAAACAAGGAGCAATATAGCACCAATGAAACACACAATATACCTCTGGTTCTATGAAGTTTCCTCACACTCTTCTCCCACCTCTCACCGCCAACACTCCAGGCGTGCCTTTCACATTTTACTATACCAGAGCATGTACACTGGTGCAGATAAGAGCTCAGGAAAGATAAGCCCCTCAGGAACAAAAATACAAGTATCGATACCAGGAGGGTAGTAGGAAGATGGGGGCAGGAGGGAAGAAAAGGGGGAACTGAGGGCAATGATTGACACATAACCTGCCTCCTTCCTGCCCTCCCTCCCACCAAGGGGGCTGAACAACAGAAACATGGGTGAAGGGAGAAAGCAGCCAATGTAAGTTACGAAAATAATTGGAGGGACAAAACAAGAAGAAAAACCAAGGGCTCAAATAAATAGTAAATGTTTAGAAAATGATGATGGCAACATATGTTCCATTATCCTTGATACAATTGCTGTATGTAATGTAATAAGAACTGTAAGAGACACCAATAAAATGATTAAAAAAATAGCAAAGATTACTGTATAAAAATTATTTGTAGATAACAAGTGTGGAAGCAGAAAAGCATGGAAGGGTAGGAAATAGCAGTAGGAAATGGGAGAAAATATAAATTCATAATTATGCTTTGGAAGTAAAACTTTCAAAATTTATGCATGAATTGAATTTTAGAGATAAAAAGCAAAGTGAACACATAGTTGATTCCTTTATTTAATTGATATTCAAAAACTCAAACAGTGCTCTCAAGTGGATTCAGATTCGTAGCAATCCTATCTATATATCCATCCAATTAATTAATAAAATATGACCAAAGAATTCCTTGTAACTCATGTACAATTTTAGTGGACTTTAAATACATAAAACCACCATGGGAAGGGATATGGCATTACCTAAAGCAACTGGAAATGGAAATCCCATATTATTCATTAATAACATATGGGACAAATAACTCAAAGAAATAAAAGACAGTGAACAGATATATGCTTGTCCATCTTTATTACACCACAGTTCACAGTAGCAAAAAGCTGAAAGAAGGCCAAATTCCCACTTGCAAAAGAATGTATAAAGAAATGATGAAGTATACACACAATTGAATACTACGCATTCCTTAACAATCAGTGACAAAAGCAGGGACCATCACATGACATAGAAAGACCTGGAAACCATTTTGCTGAGTGAAGTTAGTCAATCTCAAAAGGAAAAATACTGTATGAACCCACTACTATAAATAAAAACAGAAAATAAAAAATCCAGGAGCCAATTCCCAAATAAAAGGATAGAGAGCCTCCCCACCATCCATCAATCCACCCACCATCACCCCACTGTATGCATACCTAAAAAATACATCAAAGGAGGGTGCCTCATATCAGCTGGTGTACTCCTTTCATACGGGGAAGGGGGAGGAGAAGACCATCCACTTGATGCTATAAACCATTGAGATAGGGCCCCACCAAATCAACAGACAATCCACAAGACTGAGAAGGAAACCTTATTGCAAAGTCATGATGAGATAAAATGGCGGGAGTAACTAGATTTCAGGGGAAGCTTCACACTTCAGTTGCTGGTAAACGGAGGATAGAAACTTCACATCAAGTAAAGACGCTGAACAGTAACTATAGATACCCCAAAGGGAGAATAAGCCTGATTTTATGTTCAACACTCTCAGTGAACCATGCCATGTGCTATGTACTGCCATGACCTTAGAAAATGTCCTTTCCAGGAGCATTACACCCCTTATAAGACACACCAGAAGAACTGGTTGTGGAAAATCCATTGAATGAACGAGGATCTACTTCAAATTTACCCAATGCCCTCAGACTTAAGAGAGGAATTATCAGTGTGAGAAGACACAAATGAGGACCCCTTCCAGGTGGTGGGATTGGTGGTCATTGGACCTTGGTTAATATCCCTAGCTTTGTTGATGATCAATGAAAGGTGGCTGGGAACACCATATATTTGCTAGTTTAATGTCTTCATATTGTATGTCTTAATTTGTAATATACATGCATTAATCTTGATTTAATATGACCTGTCACCAGAAAATTTGCCCTGGAATCAGTTCCCATGATCAATGTGAGCACAGCTAAATCATAATTCAACCTGTACAAATCAAAAATTCATGGATTGCATTTTGGAGCTGGACTATACTTGCATGACTTATTTTCTCAAGAGTATATTAAATTATATGTCACTAGATAAATTAATGACACTATCCATGGACTCGTCTTATGCCATAGGGGAAAGAGTGATAATGTTCTTTTTCATAAAATGATATGAAACCACTAAAGTAAATCAGAGTTGCAAATAATCTACAGACAATTGAATGGATTGTGGGTTCTCAATTCTATGTAGTCACAATCCAAGAATATTTAATTCTTTTGACATGTGCATAATCTTCACATTTATGAAAAAATCAGTGAAGCTATGGGTACTACAGAAAACCGTGGTGAAGAAAGCAGGTGGTGGTAACCTATCAGAAAGATTAGAATCTGAGGTCTTACAAGCTTGCATTCCAACAAGTGAACATCTAACTGAGGTGTTAACAAAGTCTACATGAAAGAATCACAACAGCCTGTGTGATACAAAGATGAGAAATCACTAAATCCAAATGTGTTGGCGGGAAAGGCCTTAGAGCTTACATTGTGAACAATTTTTCAGGCAGCTATGGATCACAGTGTGAGCCCAAAATCATCTGCAGGGGACTTACATGAATTAGGGCTCTGGTAGATCAACTTTGAACATAGTTGAGGGCCTTGAATAACCTTGCTCACAGACTATGTAAACTTGAAGAAGATGGATGGAACTATGGTATGATATGAAACCTGGTCATTTGATCTCCCTTCTGGCCCATTCTGGATTTGTTCTAGTTTTAAGTACTTGCTGCTTTTTACTCAGCAGCATTTTTCCCTGCTGGTTTATTTAATATTGCTGGATATATATATATATATATATATATATATATATATATATATATATATATGATCTTTTTTGTATATATCCCATTTAATATAGCACAGATGGGGTAAATGTGTAAGACCATAATTGATAGGGATATGGGAAGAGGGGAGGTTGGAGGGACTTGGATACCAAATAATGAATACAGGAGAGATACAGAGTATGCATTGGAACTGATTTGGGTGATGTATACAAAACTTTTCAAATGTTATTGAACTATGAAAGTTCATGCTATGTGAATTATATCTCAATAAAAAGACTTCCTGTATGTGTGTTCATGAGCATCCATAAGTTTGCCTATAATTCCCTTCTCATCTTTATTCATAATTATAAGTTAACTGTAAAAAGATTGTGAAAAGATGGAATTAAAAGATAAGGAAAATTTTCCACAAGCCCTTTCAAGCCTATTTTTATTGCCAGAGACTAATAGCTGAAACTGATTCTGAGATATGTACTTGGAAAAACTAGTGGAGGAGACTCACAATAGCCTTTGATACAAGGTAGTTATAGCATGAAACAAGAGTAGTTTACAATTATTAAAAGTTCCAAAGAAGAAAATACTTTATTTTAATTGCTGATGGTTAATAATTATCATCAGCATATTTCAAAGTTTTCAGTGTCATATACCAATTACTTTCACATATAAAATGCATGCATAGGGCTTTAAAGCATTTATTGAAAAATGAGGTAGAACGTAATGAAAATTTCCCATGAACGCTATATTTACTCACATATGACTGTTTATTCTGTATTTAAAACTTTCTCAACTCTTTGATGTTTAAATGTACTGTAATTGTGGATGATTTGGAATATAATGACTGCAAAGATGCAGTGTAGAATTAAGACTGCAATTCTTTGGAAGTCAATCATCAGGTCTTATTGCTGAGACGATTATCAGTTTCAACTATCAAACTTTCAGTTACTAGTCCAACATTTAACCATTTGTGCCACACAGAAACTCATGAAGATAGTGTTCTGCTGTGTTAATGTTAGGTGCCAGTAAGTAGAGGTTTCATTCATACCAGTTTCATGTGGCAGGATATAACTACTCTATAGCATTTTATAGACTATAATGTAGATGGAGCAGTTTATGAAACTGCTCAGTGGATTTGAGGCACCAATTTTTATTGCCAGGCAAGCACTTAAACATTGCATAATCGAAGATATTCTTAGATGATAATAGTCTATGATATATTTTAAAGGTATTTATTTAAAAGGAAAAATTTCCAAACCTATGTTTTTCTCACTAAATATATGCTGACATGTGTGAAATCCAACAAATAGTGTAGTCACAAATAATATAGAAATACATACTATAAAGAGCATCCTCTTTTCTCTAAACTATTTTGGGAACACATCTTAGAGTCATACCCTAGTACAACTTAACACTAAGAAACTTTTAAAACATAAAGCTGTTTCTGTGAGCTCTCTAGTTGTTTAGTCATAAAACAAAAGGTCAGTGAGTCTTTTGAGATGACATATTTTCATCTAGGCTTTGAATTCAATTTTCATTTTAATTGCAAGCAGACTATCATTTATTTTTGAATTTAGTTTTATCATTTTAACTTAACCTAATGGGAGCATTGGAACAGAAAGAGACCTGAAGAATGTCAGTGGCCATGTAAAAGAAGTTTCTACTCCCCAACCACCAGGGTAAACACCTGTGCATCAACAACTGAGCAAAGCTTTGCTATAACAATCTAATGGAACCACACTGGGGCAAAACACTAAGGTTGTGCAACAGAACAGCAAGAGGAGCAAAGCAATGAAGTCCCTGGCGAATACCAAAAATAGACTTTGAAGCCAGAGCATGGCACTATGTCAAATGAAACCGGAAAACACTCCTAAAAGTCAGCAAACAGATCTGGAAATATTTATAGACTTTTCTCTTTTGCTGTTGTTTTATTTTATTTTCTGTTGTTTTGTTTTGCATTTTCAGTTTTTGTGCTTGTTATTGCCTCTGCATGTCTATCTAGATAAGATAGGTGGGATTAAACAATCTGGAGGTGGAAACAATGGGATCTGTGGTTTCAGGGGGACATGGGAGAGGGGGAGATGGGGGGAAAGAATGTTAACAAAGTCAAGGGGAAGGGAACAACAAGTGATAAAAAATCGATGGAAAAGAGGGCAGAGCATGCCTAGGATGGCTAAGTCAAGAGCAATATAACAGAGGAATGATTGAAACCTGAATGAAGGCCAAACATGATAGTGGGACAAGAGTAAAATAAAAAGAAATAGAGGAAAGAACTAGGAGGCAAAGGAATATTTATAGAAGTCTAAATACAGGCATACACATATGCTAATCTGTTAGTCTGGGCAAATTAGAGAAACAAGTTCCTAAACATGCATATGTGTATAAGAAAGACATTTATATACAAGAGCAATTGAATATTGAGAAAACGTAACAACCCAGCCCAGTCCAGATCAAGTCCATATATCTGCTATTAGCCCATATATCTAATACCAATATATAAAATCCTCTTCTGACTCACAAAAACACATGCAACAATACCAAATGCTGGAAGATCACAGGCCAATGGGTGGGAAGTCTTGAGGATCCAGTGGCGGTGGCGTTACGCATCTCTGTGCTGGCTGGAGTCGCCACGTAACTTCCCCAGCTCCAGAGGTCTAGTGAGTGTAATTCTATGTGCCTTGTCAGTTGAAATTCTTACAGGAAGTGGCCCAGAACCTGCTGTCTCAAAGGATGAATACTAGTTCCCAGAATTCTCAGGAGAAGTCCATTCCCACACAGAGGTTTCATTGAGTATGGCCCAATTAACAGACTATACTTCATCCCTACCCTCTTAATCATCTCAAGTCTCAAACTGACAACAGATTATGTAACAATCACAGTAATTATATATTTTATATCACAATGGGGAAATAGATCTATGTACATATATTTATAGTTTAAGTTTTAAAGTAACAGGTAGGCATTGGGTCTGTGCTCAAATATTCCCTCAATGTAGGAGCATTTTAATAATGTGGCATTCTGTGATGCTCACCTTCCCAAAAGGATTCCTGAAGACAAAATAGGTGCATAAGCAATTGAAGTGAAGAAAGCTGATGGTGAGTGACTATCAAACAATATAGTATTAGGGGTCTCAAGACCTGAAGATAAATAAGTGGCCATCTAGCTGAGAAGCAACAAAGTCCATATGGAAGAAGCACACCAGCTGTGTGATCATGAGGTGTTAACAAGATCAGGTATCAGGTATCAAAGACACAGGACAAAAACCTCATATCAGTGTGAATGAGGGGGTGTTATGGTAAAATGTAGTGCCAAACTGCTTCCATTTCTCTAAGTACCCGTGGGACTACAGAGATATCCAGTTTTCTGCTAATCAAGTCTTCAGTGTTTTCATATATGTGACACATTTTATCCAGCATAGTTTCAAATGTGAACAGTGACACATTATAAGACAATTATGGTGCTGTTGAGAAAGCACTAAAATAATCCATATATTGATGGTTCAAGCCCAACTGCTGGTCCATGGCAGAAGGAGTAAACTGCTTGCTCTCAAAGATTTATAGCATCAGAAAACCTATATACCTTATTATGAATCTGAATTGACTCCCTAGCACTGAGTTTGGAATTTGGTTTCATTTTACCTGAGGAATACCAAGGCTGTGCATACAGTTAACCTATACACAAAAATTTAGAGATTCAAGTATAAACAAAGGCTACTGTGAAATAAGGTCCAAGCATTGATGTATTTTGAAAACCAGTCATTGAACACCCTTTGGAACAAATTTGTCTTTTTTCATATATGGGCTGACCATGAACTGGCATTATATGAAAACAACTGGAATAGACTCACGTCAGTGCATGGTGACTGTAAGAAGGAGGGTGATTTGTGCGGAAGTCTGCATCTGACTGGTTAATGTGGTAATATATTGTTGTCTTTTTATTTTTACTTTTGTAATGTTATAGCTGCTGGTATATGTACCACAAGATAATGACTATTATTTATGTAGCAATTTTCATCTTCAGTGTGCATTACAAAAAATGACACATTAATTCTCAGGAGAGGGATATTATATAATGCCTCGAGCAAACATCCACCTCTTGTATCTCCATATGAATTGAGCAGGCTCATGAAACACAATCAATGGAGCATCAGTATTAGTTGGAGCTGTATTACACAAAATTATCCACTAGCACTGGAGGTAATGAGAGATGGTCACAGGTTCAGATTGCTCTACATTATCAGATCCCCTATAGTGAAGTTATTTGCAAACCAATCTTCTGTTTCCCAGTCTCAATGGACTTCTCTTAATAATGACTGGCATTTCTTCCGAGCCTCTAAATCAGCAGTTCTCAACCTTCCTAATGCTGTGACCCTTTAATACAGTTCCTCATATTGTGGTGACTTCCAACTATAAAATTATTTTCATTGATACATCATGACTGTAATTTTGCTACTGCTATGAATTGTAATGTAAATTGCAATGTGTTTTCTGATGGTCTTGGGAGACCCAGGTGAAAAGGCCATTTGACCCCAAAGGGGTTGTGACAGACAGGTTGAGAACCATGCTCAAAATGGATCCAGCTGGCACTGCACAAGCTTCTTGGGTATGCTGGATTATTTTACTTTACTCCATCTGTCAGTGCTCCTGAGAGGGCATATATTTACTATGAGAATATTTTGATAACATCAAAATATTACCATTATCCTTGTACTATGCCCAGGCCTCGTCCCCTCCTGACTCACTGTCCGCCTTCCACTTCGTTTTCCCATGTTTTCAGCACAAACACGTGCACTAAAGTTTTCAGGATCTGAAAAAAAATGTGAAGTACAGTAGCATTTTTTTCTGTCTCAAACATTTCCAGGAAAGCTTTTAAATGGCCACATACTATACGTAGCATTCCATAATTGTGCTATTCCTTCCGTTTTATTGCTTCAAGTTGGGAAGAAGTGATTTGCCTTAGGTGGGGTGGTATGGAGAAACAAAAATTCAGTGACATTCATCTGTGTGTAAGAAAGCATTTTATATTAAGAAATAATTTTATATCAAGAAGATATCCCAGCCAAGTCCAAGTCACGTTCATGGTTCCAATGATAACTGGAACTCTCTTCCAACTCCTACATGAGGACTCAAAGACTAAAGTCAAAGAAATAGGAAGCAGGATGCAGACAATCATAGGGCCATGGGTGCAGTGTCACGTGGGTCCAATCTGCAGGATACATTACAAAGCGCAACTGGTCCCATGTGGGTTCTTAGAGTCAGTGGTCCTAGTGGGACTACCCCCGGGAGCAGACACTTTCCCAGAAAGCAGAAAGTTCAAAGGGATGAAAGAGATTTTCTGACTGTCTCTCATTAAAAAATATCACATCCACAAAGAGGTGTCGTCAGGCTGTGACTTGATTGATATGTTAGATACCACCCCTACACTTCACACAGCTTCATGTTGCCACAGATTCTAACTGCCACATGATTGCTGATTGTTCCTGAATTTAAAAGAAGGTAGAGAAAGTTTCAAAGTGAGAGGAAACATGTAGAATGAACAATTATAGTATGTAAACTCTAAATTTCCCCAACTGTTGTGCTAATGGGTGCTGATAATAAGCAAAAAACAAAGTACTTAGATCAGTGTATTTGCAATAGGTCAGCTGATTCACTTTTTCTGATTAGCAAATATTTCAACTCCTGACGATTTTTTATACAACACAGAAGAGTCACAAAAAAGACTTCCCTTTTTGAACTGAAATATCTTTATCTAAGAAATATTCTTTAAATACTTCATGTCAAGTACACTCTCTTAATTTGCTTATTTACTCTTTAATTGCACTGTGTCACCATTCAAAATGTGCTCTCATTTTTATTATTTTCCATATACTAACTTCTTGTATTCTTAAAAGAAATAAAAATAGGGTTGCAAGAAACCAACATATTATATAGAACACCACCATTTGCGACATGAAATGAAGCAAAATTTGATACAAGTTTCTAAACAACAGGCATTATTTTTGCACATGGCAATATGAAAGCTTGCTCTATAACATAAAGCTAATTTTATAAAAATACCTTCCCTGTTCAAGAATGAACAAGTATGTAAGACAAGCAAACCATTAATTTTAAAAGAGCTGGAAGAGAGGAAAAAATTATATTTAGCTCTCTAACAAAACCAGTGCCACTATTTTTGCTGGTCAGTGTTTTCAAGATTTACTCTACAGAAAACCTTGAATTGAATAATATCTTCAAACGCAACAATTTTAGATTTGGAATCTTGACATGAATCCAATGCCTTTGTTTTTGGTCTTGCCTTTCAGGATTAATTTTTATTAAAATATATTATCTGGTATGCAAGCCGTTCAAGTGAGAAAGTAATGCTGATATTATAAAGATAAAGATGTTGGATAAGCTGCAGACACAGCAAGAAATAATTGGAAAGCTCTTTGAAGAATTTTTTTCTGTAATTCTCTTTTAAATTATTTCATCACAAATGCAAACCAAAGGATAATATGGTATGTAGTGTTTCCAAATATTATTTATAAGGCAAATATTTGAATATTTTTTCATTATACCTCCCAAACTCCTAGATAAAATTAGGCCTGGGAACAATAATAAAATGTTTCTAATTATGTAGTATTTATGGCTGGGATCTTTATATCAATAAAACCACCCCACTGCTATCCAACTCAACTTGGTCCTATATGGTTGTTGAGGCTAACTATGTTTGTTTTTATCAGAAGATCATTTTATCGGGGGCTCTTTCAGCTCTTATAACAATCCCTATAGCATTTGCATCAACCATATTTGTACTTAGTTGCCATCACTACTTGCTAGACATTTAGTTTTTATGGAGTCCTTGGTGTCAGTTTGTGTTAGTCTGGGAAGACTAGATAAACAAATTCATAGACATGCATATGAATATATGGGAAAGGCTTATATAGGAATGGAACATTGGAACATTGAGAAAGCATCCCAACCCAGTCCAGTCCAAGGTCATAAATTCAACATTACCCTATATATCCGATAACAGTCTATAAAGTCTCCTTCTGACTCACAAAGCACATGAGTTGAAGCATTCCAGCACTGGCAGGGTTCTCCCCATAGCTCCTCGCTTCCAGGGCTCAGGATCTGTCAACAGCATCCAGTGGTGGTAGAAGCAACTCAGCGCTGACAGGAGTCTCCACGTGGTTTCTCCAGCACAAGAGGTCTTCCTCCATCGAGGCAAGCCCATGTGGCTTCTCCTCTGGCTCCTCCATTCTCCAGGAACCAGGATTGATCAGCATGCTGTCATCTAGTCTTGTCAGTAGTTCATCGTCTCGGAGCCTGAGAATCAAGTCTCTCCTTTCCAATTGGGAAATACCACGACACTTCCTAGAATTCTCAGGAGAAAGCCATGTCCACACAGAGGCCTCATTGGGTACTCATTGGCTGTCTCCAGATTGACAGACTAGACTTCACCCCTAGACCCCCAATCATGAAATTGACATCATGAATACATGACTGCCACAGAGTTCCTCTTTTTCCCTCTCCTTCTTACCCTTGTGACCCCTTGATAAATTATAAAAGATTTTTATATCTTACATAGCTCACTGTCTCCATTCCCTTTTGGTTATTTATATCCCTTGAATGGGGTGGGGATGATTGTGTCCATAATTCCAATCAGTTCCTCCTTCTTCCCCTCCTGTTCCCACCTCCCCCCTATTGTTCTATTCCCATTCCTGTTCCTGGATTCTGTGTGTTGTGAGCTCTTATTTCTTATCTGTACCTGTGCACATGCACCTGGCTAGCATGCAGTGAAAGGACTCTTCTGTGAGGGGACGTCATATTGTCTACAGATGGGTTTGAGGTCTCTACATCTTTAGAGAAGCAGGCAGGCTAATCTTCCTCCTTAGAAAGGACTGGTGAGTTTAAGCTGATGACTTTTCAGAAAGCTGTACAGCACTCATCGCCCATGCCACTATGTGTTTAAACATGTCTCTGTGAGCAGTGGAAGGCTACAAACTAGTTATCTCCAGTACAATTAGGGCGCCTTCAACTAAAAATTCTAATCAAAAGAGTGACTATTGAGAAGATTACTGACACCAGTTAAATTGAAGGCAAAAAAGTCAGCTCAGAATATTATGATGCCTTTTTTTGGGGTGGGGGTGGATTACAAGGTGACAATACTGCTAGATTTTATTAAAGGATATGGAATGATCATGTAGATATACTATGAAGAAATTTTAAGAAAACTAAAAATTGCATTTTTGAGACAAACCTCGAAAGTTGTGCTGATTCTTTTTCAAACACAAACCTACACCCACTGTTGTAGTAAGAGCTCTCTGACAAGAATTGCCTTACAAAAGTATACACCATGCACTCTACAGCTTTAGTCTTATCGCTTAAGAAGTATGCTTGTTCTCCAAAGTAAAAGAGCATTAAAAAAGAACTCAATTTGAGTCACACATGGATGACACAAATGACATGCTGATATAATGCAAACTCAAAAGAACCAAGTACTCCTGGAAGGAGATAGAGAAAGACAACTACTGCCTTCAGTAGTATCTCGACTGTTGGTTTCACATTTTTATATTTTTGCTTAATGAAAATTTCTATATTTTATAGCAATACATTTTGACTTGTGTTCATGAATGTGTATGTGTGTATACACACCCACAATAAATATATAAACAAATCATGGATTCACGCATTTGTGGAAAATTTGAATTATAAAATAATAGAATCTTTATATGAACTTTTTCCCCCAAAGAATGTTTGTGGTTTTGGTAAGGGCTTATATATCAGATCATTTTCACATTCAGTAACTTAAACTATTGAAAAACCTCACAATGGCTTGACCTATCCCCATCCCCACTTTTTTCTCCATCATCCTCTTCTGGTTTATTGTCTTCTCCTTCGCTTGAAATAAAACCTGCTTACCCTTAGGCTATTTCTTCTTCTTCTCTCCCTTCTTGGCTTAATTTTGTAATAGTAATAGAATTTTGTAATAGAAATGTCCTAGTGGGCAAGATGACCAAAGAGATCAGACTGTGGGCATCTTGTCCTAGTGGGCAAGATGACCAAAGAGATCAGACTGAGGTTTCCTCGGCAGTGTGGAGTGCTGTAAATGGCTTTTACGGCTGCCTTAGTGTTCCCACCGAGGGCAGGCTGGGGTTCCCCTTGCTATTTGGGTTGAGTTGCCCTAGGTGGAGGGTAATGACCCAGAAGTCACATAATATTAACAGACAATATTCTTATTTAGTTTCTTATAACTTCACTCTGCATAATATCCTCTAAATCCATCCATCTAATGGTGGTTTAACATTTTCATTGATATTACTTAATGGTACTTAACACTCCATTGTATATCTTTATTAAAGTTTATCTCTTCTTCCACTGATGGACATTTAAGATGTTTCAATCTTTTTGCTATTGTAAATGGTGCTTAAAAATTACAGAGATGTAAATATACATACATATTTGCTGTTCTGCTTTTTTATTTCTCTAGGGTATATACCAAGCAGAAAGATTGCTGAGTCACATGAATTGAAGAGTCTTCATGTTGTATTTACCCTGAGAAAACTCTGCCTCTGGTCATAGTTCTACATTTCATGATATGAGCAAAACTTATATTCCTCAAGCATATGGATGCTAGGTAGTCATATTATAGTTATATGTCTGTAGTTTTCAACCACTTAAATCAAAAAGTGGTAAGTAGTGGAGAGACAGAAGTTAGGTTCTCATAATTTTTTCTGTCAATGTGGTGAATAAAATAATGACCTTTTGTATGTTCAACCATCCCTGATTACCTTGTATGAATCCCATTTGGTCATGGTGAAGTTTTATTATTTATATGTTTTTAGAGTCTAATGGACAGTATTTTGTTAAGACTTGTTCCATTGATGTTCTTTAGGGATATTTGCCTGTAGTTCTTGAATTTTGTGTGATCCTTGTCCATTTTCAATATCAGAGTTATACTAACTTCATAGACAGAGTTTGAGAGTTTTGTCTTTTTCTCCTTACTTCCCCCAAATTGGCCATCAGAGTTGTTCTAGATAGAGGGGCGTGGCCTAGATGCTGATAGTGGCTTGTAAAAGGAAAGAGAAAGATAAGAGAAGAAGGAGAGGACGCAGAAAACAAAGATAAGAACAAAAATTAAAAACAAACTAAAACACACATATACACAAAAATGAAAAGACAAAGGTAAAAACTGAAAACACAACAGAAAAGGAAAACAATTTGTTGACACTGGCAGCAAAGAGAGAAGAGATAGAAGATGGAGAAACAGAAGAAAAAGTGAAGGAATAATTAAAGAAAGTAAATAAGAGAAGAAAAATGGATAAAGAGAGAACTTAGCTTCATGTTCTGTTAATCATGCAGCACTGTCACAGGGGACAGCGTGGAGCTCTCCCCACTGATTAGGTGGAGTTGCCCTAGGCAGAGCTTAGGAGGCTGGAAAACAGCAGAGGCATGGGGAAGGAGAGAGAGCGAGAGGAGAGAAACACGAAAGAAGAAAGAAATAAGAAAGAAAAAAAGAAATGAAAAGAAAATAAAGAAAGATAAGGGGAAAAAGCACAAGTGTGCTTGCTAAAACTGACACTGGTGGGAAAGAGAGGAAGTACAATAAAGAACAAGGAGATGTCTGATACCTGATCACCTAAATGTAGGCTGGAGCTGTTTAAATGCTGCTCCAATGTGGCAGCTTGGTGTGCCCTTTTAGTGAAGGCCTTCACTGTGGCTGGCCGAAATTGCCCTAGTTGGCAAGATCACCATAGAGACCAGACTGAGCTTTCCTTAGCAGTGTGGAGTGCTGTAAAGGGCTTTCACAGCTGCCTTGTGTGATATGCAGTGCTCCCACAGAGGGCAGGCAGGGGTTCCCCCTGCTGTTTGGGTTGAGTTGCCCTACACGGTGGGTAGTGACCTGGAAGCCAGCAGTGGCATCTAAAAGGAAAGAGAGGGAGAGAAGAGGAAAAAGAGAGGAAAAGGAGAAAAAAGATAGAAAAAGAGAAAAAAAAAACTGTCCCATTGAGACCGACTGTGGTGCGAAAGATAGAAGGGTGAGAGAATAAAGAGAAAAGAAAAGGTATAGCAAGCAAGGAGATAATTGAGGTATGATTGTCTGACCATGGGGCTGGAGGAGTCCCAACCCTACCTCAAGGTAGCGGGGTGGTGTGTCCACTTGGAGTAGGGTCTCACAGATGCTGGGTGGGCTTACCCTCGAAGGCAGGGTCACAGCAGAGGCCAGGCAATGGGTCCCACAGTGCTGTTGTGTGCTGGACTCTATTTGTATAGCTTCCTTGTGCTGCATGCAGCTCTGCAGCGAGGGTGGGGAGTGTTACCTCAGCCCCATGTAGGACCCCAGAACAGAGGGACTTACCCAGCTGTAAGTATGATCCAAGTTGTCATTTCATTTCATTCCCCTCTTCCCCACACCCCCCTCCTGACAAATTAGAATGGAACTAAGTTATTAGGAAACTGAAGCCTGCTTGCTCCAAGGGGTCTTTTTATGTCACTAGGCTATGGGCTCTGTATCTCACTTCTGACCTTCCTTAGCATGGACACCCTTATCGTGCTAATGCATGTTAAAGGATTCACTCTACCAGTTGCCTTGAAGCTAAAAAACATGCTTGGGATTTGTAGTTTTCACCAAGAAAGTATTTTTTCTCTCTTTATTATACTGGACTTTTATGGACTGCCCTTATTTAGGGGTTTTCACACTGACCCCCCCAGAAAAAGAGATCCATCTTAACAGAAAGGCTATTTTCTTCTCAGCCAACTGGAACTGAATTTGCCACCTGAACTATAACTATCCACGTATTTTCTGCCATACCATGACCAGACTCAGGCAAATCGCCTTACTTCTTTTCAACTGCTCTAAATCTAAGGCTACCCTCAATCCCCACGCTATGAACTCAAGGCAGCTAACAGTTCGGGGAGCTCGGGTGTCTGGCCTGGGACTAGCTTTCAAAGGTTTTCTCCTTATCTGGGATTGTGTCCCATTTAGGGTGTTAGCCTGGGGAAATCGCTACTCACTGCCTAGCCAGGGCATAGTTAGCTGATCAGCTGTAGCCCACTGTGCCTAGAGGAATTTAGTGCACTCTTATTTCACTTTGTGAGTGGAAATTTAAAAAGCAGGCTTCAGAACAGACCCTAGTACCTTGATTCTAATTTCAGGACTTTGCCTCTCAGTCTCCTTTACCTTGCCTCCCAATTTTCTGGTCTGGCAGCAGGAGCTGTGGGCCAGTGAACCTAATTACTATTTAACATCATACTGGAGTGCCTACTTAATATAAGACAAAGAAAAGACATCAAATATATTCTTCTGGGGAAGGAAGAGGTGAAGCTATTATTATTTGCAGGCAATATGATTTTAAGGATTAAAAGTCCCTGAAACTCCGCAAGTGGAGTGTTGAAAGTGATAGAGAAATATGGAAGATTTGCAGGATACAAGATCAAGAAACAGAAATCTATCAGACTGCTGTACACATCAGACAAAATCACAGAAGAGGCCATTAAAAAGGTAATACCCTTTACAATAGGAAGCACAAATTGAAATATCTACGGATATACCTGACTCAACAAACAAAGAATTCTAAGAGGAAAACTATACAACATTATTATAAGAAACCATGAGTGACCTCAACAAATGGAAGAATATTTCATGCTCATGGATTGGAAGACTCAATATACCAAAGATGTCAGTTCTTCCCAAGGCACTGTATAAATTTAATCCTATCCCAATATGAATATCATCATCCTTCTTTAAAGAATTGAAAAAAACTGATTACCAACTTCATATGAAGAGTAAAGAAGTCCAGAATTAGCAGGGAATTCCTAAAAAAGAAGGCAAAGTTGGAGGACTTGCTCTTTCTGACTTTGGCATATATTATATCACCACAGTGGTAAAGACATTGTGGCAATGATATAATGACAGCTATTCAGACTAATGGTCAAGAGCTGCAGTCCCCAAAATAAAAATTATCAGCATACAAATGATTTTTATGAGGTTCCAAAATATGTCAAATGGGATACAGATGTCCTCTTCAATAAATGTTGCTGGAAAAAATGGATATCTACCTGCAGAAACATGAAGACCTTTACCACACCACAAGAATAGACCCAAGGTGTATCATAGACCTAGGGGGAACACACCCCTCCAAAAAATTAGGGCCATAAATTAAGGGAATTGGGACAAACCTGAGAACCTTGGTACAAGAAATACGTAAGCTGTCATAAATAAGAAAGGATACAAATACAGGGGGGTCACAAATTCACAAATGGGATATACTGAAGACAAATCACCTTTGTGCATCAAAAGAATTCACGGAGAGAGTAATTAGAGAATCCACACACCAGGAATACACCTTCACACTTGATCTTAGCCAGAAGGCTGAGAAGTAATAACTGGAAAACATCTTTAGCAATGACACATCAGACAAAGATCTTATAACTAAAATCTACAATACATTTCAAGCTTACAATAAGAGAAAAAGTAGCTGTTTACTGAAGAGGTAGGCAAAAGACCTGAATAGAAGCTTCACAGAGGCAGAAATCTGAATGGCCAATAAACATCTGAGGAAATATTCCCTATCATTAGCCATAAAAGAAACTTAAATTAAAACAACTATGATATACCATCTAAAACCCTCAAAGGTAGTGCAATTCAAAAAGTCTGAAAGTGAAAAGTGTTGGAGGGGCTGTGGTGGAGGAAGATATATACAGCCATTATGGAAATTGATTTGGCAATATATAAAAGAGATGCAAATTGAGCTACCATAGACCCAGCAATCCCCCTACTGGACATATACCCAGAAGAGGCAAGAAACAAACCATGACCAGATGTCTGTGCTCTAAAGTTTATAGCAGCACAGTTCACAATTGCAAGGAGTTGGGGGCAAAAAAAACAAATTTCCATCAACAGATGAGGGCATCAAAAAAAACTGTGGTACGTACATACAGTAGAGTACTGCACATCCCTAAACTACAGTGATGAACACACAAAGTGCATTGCTGCATGGGAAAAACTGTAGAAAATCATGCTAAGTGAAGTAAGTCAAGCACAAAAGGGCAAGTTTAATATGAGTCCACTGAGGTAAGCTTACAAAAAATTGAAACAGAGCGTAAGGGAAAAGCTACTATATACATGCCTCCCTGGAGTGAGGTCCAGCATGGCAGGTCCACTATGGGAGGGGCCAAACAAAATCCAGATATACATAAGGAAGCCAACTAAATAAGAGTGGTAAACGAAGATAAAATAAAAAAAGACAATGGGGTAGAGGGCAGCAGGGCACTAATCCACCCTAGGGGAGATTATTGCTTATATCTCCCCAGGCAGAGAGAGAGGGGCAGGCCAGGCTTCAACCCATGAATAAAACAAACTGGTACTTACCTGAGAATCAATACTGAGTTGTGGGGGCGGGTCTCAGTCTCTACTAAGTGGGCACCTCCTCCTCAGAAGAATGCACTTCAGAGTACAACACTAGGGCTGCAGCTTGGGGAGAGGGGCCCTTGGATTAGAGCAGGATGGAGAAACACAAAGGGATGGAGAGGGAAGAGAGGACATCCTGGTGCACCAAAGCCCAGGAACAAGTTCCTGCTCAGAGCAAACAACACATGGGAAGGATCTTAGGGCTGGCTCCACCATGGATCACGGCATCCCTTACTGAAACATGATGCTGCAGGGGACAGCACTGGGGCCACAGTGCAGGAATAGTGCATTGTCTGTCCCCATCACGCTGGTGTGAGACACTGAAGGCATACAACAGAGCAGCAGGGGGAGCAAAGTGATGAAATTCCTGGGGAACACCAAAAATAGACTGGGGGGGCAGAGTGTGGCTTGACTGGAAAACATTCATAGAGGACAAAAAACAGATCTTGAACTATTTTATTGGCTTTTCCATTTCTGTCAGTGACTTTTTGTTGTTGTTGTTGTTATTTTGTTCTTGTTCTCTGCTCTTGTTATTGTTTTTTTTTTTGGTTTTGACTTCCTTTGTTGTTTTATTTGGCTTTAGCCTGGTGTTTGCCCTTACTATTGTATCTGTGTGTCTATCTAGATACGTTAGGAGGCATAGATAACTCGGAGAGGAAAAGAATGGGACCAATGGTTCTGGGGAAATATGGGAGAAGGGGAGGTCAGACAAAGGAAGTGGGGGGAACCAACCCAGGGAGAAGGGAAAAACAAGTGAACGACATCAATGGAGGAAGGTTGTAGGATGCCTAGTGGAGCTTAATCAAGGGGAATGTAGCAGCAAGGAATTATTAAATCCCAATGAAGTTTGAATGTGATGGTGGGACAGAGTGAAGTAAAAAGGAAAAAAGAAAAAAAAAACTAAGAGGCAAAGGACATTTCTAGAGGTCTAAATATAGGCATGTTCATATGTAAATATAGATAAATGGGAAAGTATTAGAACTGTGTACTCATATCTATATGTTAAGGATTAAGGTTGTAGACAGACATTGAAAATCAACTCAAGTGCTCCCTTAACACAGGAAAACTTTGTTCTAATAATCATCATTCTGTGATGCTTACTTTCCCAACATAATGACTGAAGACAAAATGGGTGTATAAGCAAATGTGATGATGAAAGCTGATAGTGTCTGGCTATCAAAAATATATCATCTGAAAAAAATACATAATCTGGAGTATTAATGACTTGAAGATAAACAAAAGGCCATCTAGCTATAAAAAAAAGGCCACATGGAAGAAACACACCAGTCTCTGTTATCATGAGGTGTCCATGGGATCAGGTACCAGGAATCTAAGACCCAGAATAAAGTTATCCAAGGTGATTGTGGTTTGGGGCATGAAGCAGATACCCATTGCCCACCTGTAGACAGTTGGACAACTCCTCACAGAGGGATAACAGGGAAGAGATGAGCCAGTGAGGGTTCAGTATAGCACTGATGAAGCACACAACTTTCCTCTAGCTCTTTGGTGCTTCCTTTATCCCACTAGCATGACCTTGATTCAACCTAAAGAATCAAATTTGACCAGAACATGCACACTGCTACAGATAAGATTCGAAAACTCAGGGAATCCAGGAGGGATAAATGCCTCAAAACCATCAATGAGAGTAGAGATACCAGGAGGATTAGGGGATCTGCGGGATTTGATCACAAGGATCAAAGTAGAATGTCCTCCCAGGGAGACAGATAATGGAAAATTGGTTGAGGGGCAATGAAGGATTATGTAAGGTATGTAAAAAGTTATCTATAACTTATCAAGTGTTCATGAGGAAGGACAGGCAGGAGACAGGGTGGGAAGAAATGGGGAGATGTTACCAGGGGCTCCAGTGGAAAGGGGATGCTTTGAAAATGATGATGGTGACATATGTGCAAATGTGCTTGACACATTAGAGGAGTGTATATATTGTTATAAGAGTTGTAAGAATCCCCCCCAAAAAAGTATTTTACTAAAGTACATTAGCATTAAAAAATTCTAATGTTTTTTGTGAATTCCAGACATATTCTTCTTTGTCTTCATTATATAATATAATTTTGGGTTTCCCCTTGGTAATTGGGACCATGCATCTGTATAATACCTTCTTATCACCAAATTTGCAATGAACAAAGGAACAGAGAAATTGAATTGTATGAACAATAATGTAGCATGAGTATTGTAGGAAGGGCTTTTGACAACATGCTATGTGCATATGACAAAATCTCTGAATGTGAGGAGGACTTGAATCACATGTTGATGAAGATCAAGAATTACCACCTTCTGCATGAATTGCAATTCAATTTTTTAATTATCAAAATTCTCAAAAATGGACCAGTATGAAACATCATGATAAATGTAGAAAAGATTTAAGTTTTCACAGATTTTTGTCTTGTTTGGGTCCACAATCATCCAATGTACACAGAAGCAGTGGTAAAGCTATCAAATAACATTGCATCAAGTAAACCTGTTGCACAAAACTTCAAAGTTTTGAAGAACCATGTTGTTACTTTGAAGACTGTGGTGCACCTGACCCAAGCCAGGGAATTTCAACTGCACCAAATGCATGTGAAATTTGGATAAGTGAAGAGGAATGGTTGCATTTGAATTATGGGGTTGGTACAGAATATTGAACGTATCAAGGAGTATGAAAAGAACAAATAAATCTGTCTTGGAAGACGTATAATCTGAATGTTTCTTAGAGACAACAATGGCAAATCCCAGAACTTTGGGACATGTCAGGGGAGAATAATCCTTTCAGAAGTACCTTTTGCTTGGCAAAGTTGCAGGACAGCTAAAAAGAGGAAGACCTTTGACAAGATGAATGGACACATTGACTGTGTCAATGGGCTTCAACAGAAGAACAGTTGTGAGGATGACCTCAAGCAGGCAGCGTTTCTTTCTGCTGTACATAATTAGATAGATGAGGCTGAAAAGACTCAATAGCATCTGACAGCAACAACTGTAATTAGGATTAATCGCACCAGGCAATGGGGTAGCATTTCTCTTTACCAGTTTATCCTGAGGCATGAGGTCTCAAAGTGTCCAGGTGGTATTTGGGACATCCCAGTCATGGAATCAGTGTTGTTTTGCTAAGAGTGATCCTTTTTGGAATTAAGATAGCTACACATACAGGCCTTAGGGCCACAGCAATAGGAAGCAAAATTTATGCGCAAGTCACTAGGGATCATAGTGTGTGATGCCACTCCTGATCCCACCCCAGATTCTTACACCCATAATTCTCTTAATCTTATCTGTGGGAAAAAGAGCAGCATATTGCCTCCTGGAGAACAGTGCCAAAACCCTGCAAAGTATTGTTACCTAGTCGGAGCCATAGTAGGATCTTTAGAGAGGTGTTTTATTATTCTATGCAGTCAGCTGCTTTAGAATGATGGTGAACATATAAAGGCCAAAAAATTTCATGAGCCTGAGCTTGTTGCTATGCTTTATGTGCTATGGAATGGCCTTATCCAAGGAAATGCTATGTGATACTGCAAGTGTGGATAACACATCCTGTAAGTATACAAACATAGTTTTGTCAGAAGCATTGAAAGAAAGGAAGGTAAATTCAAATGTAGAATAAGTGTCTATCCCAATAAGAACAATATGGCAGAACCCGGATACTTGGCCAAATCTGTACTCAACATAACGGGATTTATACATGAAATGTCCAGAAAACTTTGCATTGGAGCTCAGACAAAATATCAGAATCCAACCAGATGCATGTGCTTTTTGTAAACAAAAGCTGTTCATGTTTCCGTCACTTGCCATTAGTTGGCTTTATTAGTATGCATTGTTTAAAGAGCTTGTGGCTCTATTCCAAGCATTTTGCCATAATTTTCTTAGTTTTGTGCATTTTGGTACTGTTTTTAGGTACAAAAAAAAACATGGGTCCTAGGAAAGAGCTTTTTAAAAAGAATCATCATGATCTGGAATTGGTTAAACGTGTGGTTGATATTGTTGATAATTTAGTAAGCACTTTTAGAAAACAGTGAAAGAAATACCAACCACAGATCATATTAGACAGACTCTTTAAAGAGAAATCCAGCCAGGTCCTAGTGAAAAAAGGAAAACAATGGGGGTGGGGAGTTCCTGAAAAGCAGCTACCAGTTGATTTTATGGAAGTGGATTCCCCTTCGAAGCAATGACTCTCTCTCCATACTTCTCCACATCTGTGTCCACAGATCCAGATCCTCATCAATTTCAAGGTATGGACTGTCCTTAAAAATGTTTTTAGTGCTGTGATTCTTATGTAAATTATATTATGTAACTCTGAATTAGTTTACTTTGAAATGTCTGTCTAATGTGTTGAATTAAAAAAAAGACCGGTTTAGGGTCAAAACTTGGTGGTTGAGAACGGGTTCATCATTTTCAGTTTTTCTTATGGGAAAAATTGATTTGGGACTCCATTGCATCACACCTCAATACTCCTTCTAGGATGTATTAGCCTTGAGGTCCTGAGTTCTACTCTATTCTGCCTTTTCCAGGATGTAAGTGGTTCAATGCATTTCACCTGCCATCAGGTTGCTCTGCTTTATTGGAATAATGGTGTCATAGTGACAAGACAGAGTTGCTCTTTGCTGCTGATAACAATGGCTGTTGTCAAGTTGGCCTTGCTGAGGAGATGACCATGTTGCTGAGTCCATGCATAATTCCAATCCCTACCACCATGGGCACTTTGCTCATGATCCCTCTGAGCAATAATAAGGGTAGTTGGGAAAATCATTGCCAGATTTCCAGAGAACACATCTTCGTACACACTTGAGGTTTACAAAGTTCTTTCCTGCTGAGCCCACTCTTTGATGAGCAGTGACATGAGACACAGATATCTTTTCTTCTTTGGTCAATGCAGATAGGTCTATCCACATATCTCTTTCCCATTTCTTCTTGTCAACAATTATTTTGTCATGTCCATTCCATGCCCCTCACCATTTCACCAAACCCCTTGGCTACAGCCTATGCATCAGTCTAGAGTCACAATTTGGTCTCATAACCTTCCAAGTAAAAATGTGACCTGAAGTATTTCCCTCCAGGAGGATTTTCCTTCACCTTTATCCTTCAAGGAATTCCCAGTGCTGTCACTTTCAAGCATTGCTTTTATTGAATTATTCCCAGTGTGTCTGATGAAGTAAAACTGGAATAGATTGGAACTTACAAAACGTGTGTGCTTGATCAGACTACTAGGATAGGAAAAATTATGAGTTGATACCTTGACTGAAACATTTGTTTTTAGAAAATAAGGGAGGGAAAAAAAGAAAATACAGGAGAGTGTATTTTCATATCAACCAAATATCTTTCTTGACAGAGTTGTTAACAACAGTTTCTTGTTCACAGATGCCAGCTGTTGTTTTTTTGAATTTGGATTCCTTTCCACAGTCTTGGCTCTAATGCAATCTCTTTCATCAGGCTATTGAAAGAACCTATTATGCCTCTTCTAAGTGTTGCATTCCAGGGTTTCAACTAGTGATCTTTTCCTGTTCTGATTATTATTTCAATAAAGTGCATTTTGCAGATTTAATTTGTCCTTATTTCAATTGGCCAGCCATCACAGAACTGGTTAAACCAGATCAAGACCCGTTTTGAGTAGTGCCTGCATCTGTGCAAAGTATGAAGATAGCCCTCAAGAGCAGTCCTTTGATCTGCTTCAAGCCAGTTCAGTAAGGGCCAATGAAGTGAAATAAGGAAGAGGCATACTGGGCTCTGGTGGATTCTCAATCATGATGACAACTTCACATAGAACAAAACACTGCCTAGTCTGTGCTATCTTCTTGTGCTTCCATTGCTATATTTGAGCCCATTGCTGCAAGCAATGTGCCTTCCATTTCTCATGGATCTTCTTATTTATTGCAGACCCTCCATTTTACCCAGCATGATATCCCTCTCTAGACACTGATACCTCCTAATAATATGCTCAAAATATGTGAGACAAAGTCTCACCATCCTTGCTGCTATGGAACATGCTGGCTCTACATAGCTCAACAGATTTGTTCATTACTATGGCAACCCATGGCATATGCAATGTTCATCACTAGCATCATAGGTCACATGAAGTAATTGTTCTTCTGCCTTCCTTACTCTTTACCCACCTTTCATGTGCATATAAGGTAACTGAAAATACTATGAGTTGGATTCGTACTCAAGGTGATATCTTTGGTTTCCAAATCATAAGGAAGTTGTTGTAGCAGATTTTCCCAATGAATTGCTTAATTTGGTTTCCTCATGGCTGCGTTCACATGCATTGCTAGTCGGCACTGACCATGGATCTAAGTTCAATGAAAACAATTGACAGCTTCAATCTTTTCTCCTTTTCTCGTGCTGTTCTCATTCTGAGGATTTCTGTTTTCCTCATATTGAGTAAGGGTGTATTGTTTGAACTTCAACAGCCAATATTTCAATCCCTACTCATTTTAGCAAAGAAGGTCATGTCATCAGCATATCACAAGTTGTTAAAGATGATTTTTTCAAAATCCTTTCAATTCTGACATCATGTTCTTCTTTATATGGTGCAGCTTCTTGGTTTATAATTCTACATGCAAATTGCAACATTTTGTTCTCTTGTACCTGCATGGAGCTATCATAAATTGGGGACAATTAGAAGGCAACTGAGAGGGTAGAACATCATTCTGAGTAAAATTAATGAATGAAACAAAGACAAATGTTGCATAAAGACATATTTAAAATAACAAGAAATGGTTTTTACACAAAGAAAAACATCTTTTGAGGGCTAACAGGGATAGAAAGGGAAGGGAGGAAGGGAAAATCAATCTAGAAGTTACATAGACATATGCTTACTTGGAAAAGAATATATAGCGAGAGGCAGGAGAAGATATTGAGATATTTGCAGGACTTAAAGACCTCAAATTAATTCCAACACATAATGTACCTATATAGGATTTCTAAGTCTTAGCATGAAAAGGCAGTCTCTTCTATCTCCTAAGAGACTAGGGAGTTTAACCACAGACCTTGCAGCTAGCAGTCCAATGTTTACCCAACAGTATCCCAAAGACTACTAGTTAAAGGCAACATAGGAAAATACTGTTATATAGACGCTCCTGGATGGGTTGTGGTGTACTAATAGATGCTTAGATAGACATGCAGGGAAAACAGAGTGGGAGGAAAAGTTGGAGTACACTAAAAATTATAGACACTTGACAGAATTTTTATATGTGTATTTATTTTTACCGCAAATATATCAGTCATTGTGGTTGGGTATATGGGAGAAAAAGTTATACACAACCAAACTCTTTGAGGAACTTGGATCCCTAGGTCTATGGTGTAAGGGCCATAGTCTTGTGGAACACCAAGTTCAATAGGCATAACACAGTTCCTGAAAACAATGTTCTACATCTTACATGTGTGAGTGGTCACTTGAGTTTTAAGAACTCATAAGTGAATATCTAACGTACAACAATTGGTCTCTTCCCATTCATAGGAAAGAATAAGGATGAGAATTGACAGACATGGAAATAATTAGTTCAGTTAATTCTTAGTTCATGCAAACATCAGTCTCCACAACCCTGATACCAGAGGAAATAGATGGTGTCCCATTACCATTACCAGATTCTTTGAAAAGGATCACATCACAAAAGGTCTGGGATAAAGTAGAAAAAAATTGTGGTACAAATTTCTAATTTATAAAAGAGACTACGAGCAAGTGAGATTTCTGAGATTATGAGTGCTAGTTGTAGTTCAGGTCTGCAACTAAATTCACCCTTGTGGTAATCAGTTGTTTAAGATAAAAGGGTGATATTTATTCAATGACAACTCTTATAGGATTAGGCAAGAAGTAATGGAAACAGGAACACAGTGAAACTGGAATAAGTGAAACTACATTGAGGGGATTGCAATGGACAATTTGAAATAAAATATGTATTAATTGTCTCACCCAATTCACAATGAAACATTATTATTATTATTATTATTATTATTATTATTATTATTAATTAGGGAAAATGATAGAAAATGCACTAGTCAGGAAGTACCAGATTATCTGAAGTTCCAAGATAGTAAATCTGACATTGAAGTAACTTATACCTAGCCCTTTATGTAAGACTTCATACTGATTTGAACCATTTTTGTCATGATTGAGTAAGTGAAGCAGGTCCAATTTTTTTTGTAATTTGTGTGGCTTTTAGTCATAACCAAAATTGAAAGCAAAAAAAAACGCAAGTTGAAGACCTCAAATGGAACACTTGGGAGAACCCTTCTAGGAGACTCATGCATGGAATTAATTATTGGGAGGATGCTGGAGAGTTATGCACAGTGAAAGATAAGCAATAATCTGCCCTCATTGAGGGGACCACCACCTTAGAGTAGTGTTCTGCTATCTTTACTCTGTTCTATCTGGAATATCAGTCTTATATTTACATTAATTGATTGAACCAACGGCTCCACCACCCACCATTTGCCATCTAGCTGATTCTAATTGACAATAACTCTATATAACATTTCCAATATTATAAAATTTTGTGGAGCAATTAGCCTCATCTTTCTTCCATAGGGTTGTTGGTAAATTTGAACCACTAAACTTTAATTTAGTAGACCATTGCCTACCCACAGCACCACCAGGGATCCTTGAACAAGTCCCTATTTGCAGTTCATTATTTCCCACAATCATCTTCCCTTGCTGCATGGGAAAATTTTAAATAAGTAAAAAAGCTTCAAGTCCTTTCTTATGTTGCTTTTAGGTTCATTCAAGTTGGTTCTGAATTGCAACAACTCTATGCGCAGAAGAACCAAACATTGCTGAGTTCTGTGCCATCATCACTATTGTTCTGAGTGAAGTACTGTAACCATGGTGTCAATCAGACTTATTGAGGATCTTCCTCTTTTTCAGTGCCCCATACACTTTACCAAGCGAGGTGAACCTCTTCAGACTGGTTTCTCTTAATATCATGTTCAAAGTAAATGAGACAAAGTCTCACCATCATGATTCCCAAGGTGCATTCTGACATTGCTGCTGGAAGTTCGTGGTATTTTTATTATTCTTCACCAACAACATAATTCCAATGCATTTTTATTATTTGGTCTTATTGAATAAAACTGTCATTTGCTATGGCGGATCAAATGCCTTATTATATCAAGTAGACTAAATGAGTGGATTAAATTGCTTATATTGTTTCTTATTAACTCTCTGTTTTTTACACCAATATATAGCGTGGAATGTAAAAGTATCTGATAATAAAACTGGATTCGTTTACTGTTCCTTCCACTTTTTTCAGATTATGCTTCACGTGATTTGAAACTCTGTCCAGAGATGCATGAAAGTGCCTTTGGGATTAGTATGCCTTAACGCTGAGGAACCCAGGCGGCTAATGATTACAAGCTCAATTGCTAACTGATAGGTCCGCAGTTTGAAACCCCCTGCACATCTGTCCATCCTGAGAAAGACGTGACTTTCTACCCTAGTATAGATTTAGAATGTATTCAAATTTATGTACCAACCACAAAAGCCAGTGATGAAGAAATTGAATAATGTTACCAAAGACTTCAGTCAAAAATTGAATTCATTAAGCATGCAAAAATGTGCATTGGCAATCATTGAAGATTGGAGTGAAAAAGTTGGAAACAAAGAGGAAGGGGCAGTAGTTGTAAAACATGAACTTGGTGATAGAGTACAAGCTGGAGATCACATTATAGAATGTTGCACTTGTTTATAGCAAAAAAAAGCTTTCTGTCCACAGCACCAAGGGACACTCTACCCACGGATTTCTCCAGATGATGTATACAGGTATCAAATTGACTCTATCTGTATGACAATACTATGGGGAAGCTTAATATCAGCAGCTATAACCAGACCATCAAATGCTCCTATGTAGGTTTGGGTAGAAATTGAAGAAAATTAAAGCAATCAAGCCTCAAGTTTAAATATTGAAAATTCTTCAGAAAAATATTAAATAATGTGGGAGTCATCAAAATAAGATGAAAAAAATACAGAGATCCACTGTACCAAAATAATTAGTTGGCTTCCCATGATTTCAGGAAGCAGGATATGAAAAATATGATGCTGAAAGAAGCATTTCAAGCTGTACTGAGAGCATTAGCCAAAAGTAAGAATCCAGGAATTTATTAAACTCAAGTAAAATGTCCCAACAAGTTAATGAAATCCTGGAAACAGTCATTGATGCCAGGAAATTTGGAAGACAGTTATTTGGTCAACTGACTGGAAGAGATTCATATTTGTACTAATTCCAAAGAAATCACATTCAACAGAATGCTCAAAGTGTAGAACAATATTATTAAAATACATATAAGTAAGTTTATGCTAACAATTATTCAACAACGATTGCAGCAGTACACTGATAGGGATCTGCCAAAGGTTTAGGTGGGATTCAGAAGAGGACATAAAAGAAGGGCCATCATTGATGATGTCAGATGGATCTTAGCTGAAAGAAGAAAAATATCAAAAAGATGCTTACTCTTGTTTTATTAACTATACTCATACATTTGGCTATGTGAATCATAATAAAGAATCAACAAATTTTATAGAAATGGAATTCCACAGCACGGCATTGCGCTAATGCTGAGCTTGTGCATGGATGAAGAGACAGTAGTGTTAACAGAACAATGCGGTACTGCGCAGTTTAAAAACAGCAAAGGTGTATGATTGAATTCTATCTCCTCATCATATATATTCAATATGTATGCTTAGCAAATCATCAGAGAAGTGTGATATCAGGATTGGAGTAGGTTTTATTAACAATTTGTGATATGCAGATGACACAACCTTGCTTGCTGAAAGTGAAGAATTGAAGGACTTGCTGATGAAGATAAATTGCAGCCTTCAATATGGATGTAAAGAAACCCACAATTTTCACTATATCAAAATGTAACATCATGAAAAATGGAGAAAAGTTTGGAATTGCCAAGAATTTTGTCTTGCTTGGATCCACAATCAATGCTCATGGACAGAGCAATGAAGAGATCATTGGGGAGATCTGCTGCACAAGAACTCTTTAAAGAGTTGAAAAGGAAGGATGTTACTTTGAGAACATACCTGACCCAAACCATGGCATTTTCAAATGCTTCATATGCATGTGAAAATTGGACATTAAATAAAGAATCAACACATGTGAATTGTCATGCTAGTGAAGAATAATGAAAGTGCCATGCACTGCCAAAGGAATAAGCAAGTCTCTCTTGAAGGAAGTATGTTCTAGGACTCTGAAGGCACAAGGAAGGCAAAAGTCCGTCTTGCATACTTCCAATGTATTAGTAGGAGTGCCCAGTCCCTGGAGAAAGACAGCTTGTTTGGCAAAGTAGAGGGGCAGCAAAAGAGAGGAAGGTCCTCCCGGAGATGGATTGACAGTGACTGCAGCAATGAACTTTGGCATAGGACTAGCTGTGAGGTCTGGACAGAACTGTAGTGCTCAGAGTCCTATGGCTCAGAACCAACTGGATGGCATCTAGCAACATCGAAGAGCTATGATCTTTGGACTGCTCTCCCCTGTCCCCCAGAGTTCATGTAAGTCTGAATGCACTCATTAGCACTGAGGATATTTATTATATAATGTCCATTTGTATCTCTGGTGATTTTTCTGGCCCTAAGTTCTACTTTGTCTGATAATTAATGCAGCCACTCTACTTTCCTTTTAACTTAAATTTTATTTTATACATTTGTCAATCATTTCACAATTATCATCGTTTTAGGATGGATTTCTCGTAGATGGCATTTTAACTGATGTTGATTTTTTTTTCAGTGACAGTTTCTTTCCTTAATTGATATATTTATACCACTTATATTAATTTTCCTTACTATGGATTGATTGAGGTGCTCTGGGTTCTTATCTCTGTTCTTTTCAGTGTGCATTTCCCTCTGCTGTTGCTTTTCTATATTGTTTTGTAATACTTGAATATATTTTAGGATTTTATCTATTCGCTGTTTGGGTATATCTATTTTCTTTATAATCAATGCTATAGAGAATAAAATAATAGCACATATATTTTCAGGCTCTATTTAATGTACTATTTTAACAGAAGAAGTATAATATAGAAACTTTATTGTTCCTGGGTCATAAGTTCTCGGTGTCAACAAAGCCCCCCTTAGAAGACGCACACCAGCCTGAGTGACCATGAGATGGGGAAAGACCCACCAGGCATCAGAGAACAAAAATCATATTATTGTGTGCCCACCCTCCCAATAAGATCATGGAAGACAGAATGGAGCAGACCCAGACAGAGAGAAGTCTGATGGCACCCAACTACCAGATGATAAAGCACCTGGGATCGTGAAGGCTTGAGGGTGAATGGATGAATATCTAGCCCAGAAACAGTAAAGCCCACATGGAAGAAAAACACTAGCATGTGTGATCACAGGAGGCTGAAGGGAACAGATATCAAACATTAAAGAACAAGAACCACATCACTACAAATGGGGGGAGAGCAGAGTGGGGACCCAAGCCCCACCTGTGGGTAATTGGACACCCTCTCACAGGGGAGTCTTAGGGAGGAGACAGGCTAGTGAGGCACAGTGAGGTGGCGAGGAAGCATACAGCTTTCCTCTATTTCCTGAAGGCTGCCTTGCCCCAACTGTCATGGTCCCAGTTCTACTTTACTGTGGAGAGGAGAAATGGAAATGTGGGGAACCCAGGACGGAGGAACTCCTTGGGACCAGTAGTAGGAGTGAAGTTACTGGATGGGTGGAGGAAAAGTGGGAAAGAGGCGGGGAGCCAACTTCAGGGATATATATATATATATATATATATATATATATATATATATATATATCTCCCTACTGGGCGTACAGAAACTGAGGGAGAGGGCAAGGAGTGAAATGAAGCAGTGTAAGTTATGACAAAACAATAATTTATAGAGTATTGAGAGTTGGTGGGGGAGTGGGGAGCAAGGATGGAGGGGAAGGGATGGGAGACTGATGTCAGAGGCTCGAATGGAAAGGCGGAGGTTCAGAGAACAATGATAGCTGCAGGCATGTGAAGAAGCGTGGCACAATACATGTATTTATATATTATGAGGAATGATGTAGAGCCCCCGATAAAATGATTTTTAAAATAAAAAAATAAGAATTTTAAAAAAGGGAAAAAAAGAAACTTTGCTAACACTTAATTCTGCCCAATTATTAATGCATGTGTCACTGTGAGATTAACAGCACAAAATAACAAATTAAAATAAATGTTTTTATTTTAATTGCTTTGCATTTCACTTTTAGAAGTTTTAGTTTTTTCAATATGATTGCTTATTAACGTCTTTTCTTTTTCTTATTTTCATGCTTATTAATTATTTCATATAGTGTTTATGTATTGGGCTTCTGACTACAGGCTCAACAGTTCGAAACTACCAACCACTTCTTGACAGAAAGATGAGACTTCCTATTCCCTTAAAGGATTCAATCTCAGAAACCCACTGGGGCAGTTCTTTCACGTCCTATATTGGCTGTATGAGTCAGAATTGAATTGATGGCAAAGTAGCATTATCTCTCTATGAGGAGTGTCCAAAAGTTAATGAAAATTTCTATTGTCCTTTAATTCCATTTTTTCCATAAAAATTTTGATGTACTTCCTATGTATTGTATATATATATATATATATACATATATATAGTGCTAGATAAATGCAGTCATCAAATATTTGATTCTGCTGGCTATTTTTTTATTGTATTGAGTCAAATGTATGCTGTAATTTATGATTTTTAAACAGTGATATGTGGTTTTAATATTTTCATATTGTTATGCAAATAACTCATATATGGTATTTTGTTTTTACCAACTGCACTACCTTTCATGTACTATTTTCATAAGCATGTAACTTCATTTTTTTACATGATGTTGACTTGAATTTCTTTTCTGATCACATGAAAGTTTCCCTTATGTTAGTGATTGACTTTACAGTACCTGAAATTCAACCATTCTTAATCTATGACTTCTTGATCATACTTTAAACCTTTTCTGTAAAATTAGGATAAAAAACATTCCCAACTCTTTAACACATATAATAAAGAAATTAATGAAAGTGAAGAGAACAAAAGAAAATAAACAGTGATAATATGCAATCTGTACTATTGGGAAGAGTCAGAATCTTCCCCTTGCATAGCTAAATCTATAGCAAATGAGACAAATAGTAAAATATAATAGCTAAACAGAATCCTTCAAAGAGTTGCTCAAGAAAACAAAGTAAAATATCCTAATGAAATAAGCAAACACCTGGACTTAGAAAGTCAAAAGGATTGAATATTTTCAGCATATCTCAATCTGTGGTAATTGATGAAAAAAATAAAAAGTCTAGAGTTGAAATACTGAAGGATTCTGTAGGGAAAATATTGAATGATACAGGAAGCGTCCAAAGAAGTTGGAACAAAAATATAAGAGTGACTTTCAAAAGAACTGCTCAACCTTCAACTATTTCAAGAGGTAGAATATACTTGAAATCCAGTAGTACCACAGGAAAAAGTCTGAGCAACACTGAAGGCATTAGCAAAAAACAAGACTTTAGGAATGGACAGAATAGCAATTTAAATGTGTCAACAAGCTGACAAAGCCTTGAAAACACTCATCTATGCTAAGAAATTTGGATAACAACTGCACAGTCAACTACATGTTCCCATTCCAAAGAGAAATGGTTCAATGGAATGCAGAAGTTATTGAACAGTAGCATTCGTAAAGAAGTAATGAATGGCTGACAATTGCCCAACAGCAGTTGTAGTAGTACATTGACAGTAAGATGCTGATGTTAGATGGATCTTATCTCAAAGCAGGGAATACCATAAGATGTTTACTTGTGCTTTATTAACTATACTAAGACATTCTATTCTATGCATCATAGAAAATTATGGATAACATTGAGAAAAATGGGAATTTCAGAAGACTTTGTTGTGTTCACGAGGAACTTGTACACAAATCAGGAGACAATTATGTGAATGAAACAAGGGTATATTGCATGAGTTAAAGTCAAGACAGGTGTGCAACAGGGATATCTCCTTTCAACATACTTATTCAATCTGTATGTCAAGCTAATACTCAGAAAAGATAGCATCCATGAAGAAGAATGTGGCACCAGGATTGTAGGAAGACCTATTAACAACTGAGATATGCATATATGATGCAACTTTGCTTGCTGACCATGAGGAGGACTGGAAGGGTTAACGAAGCTCCTGGACTGCCTGGATGTAAAGAAGAACACAATCTTTACAAAAGACCAATAGATAGCAACAAGATGACGTAGAAAAGATTGAAGGTGTCGTGTATTTGATTGTTTGTTTTTATCCAGAATCAAGATTCATGGGAGCAATGTTTAAGAAATCAAACAAAAAACTGAACTGGGAAACTTTGCTGCACAAGAACCCTTAAAGTTTTGGAGAGCAAGGATGTTGCTTTGAAACTAAAGTGTGCCTGACCCAAGCCATGGAATTTTTTAATGCTTCATCTGCATGTAAAAGTTGGTGAATGAATAAAGCATGCAGCAAAAGAATTGATGCATTTGAGTTGTGGTGGTGGTGACAAATATTGAAAGCACCATGTACTGTCAAAAGAGAAAACAAATCTGTCTTGGAAAAAGTACAGTGAAAATGCTCTTCAGAATTGAGGATGATGAGACTTTGGCTCATGTACTTTGGAAACACTGTCAGCATAAATCAGTCGGCAGAAAATGACAACATGCTTGTTAAAGTAGAGGATCAGCAAAACGGAGGAAGACTATCAAGGAGATTAATAACACAGTAGCCATAAAAATGGCTACAAACAAAGGGAATATGAGGATGACAGAGGGAAAATTTCAGTTTTGGATCCCTCTTCTGTATTACTTCCTCATCTCCCTTTCATTTTGTGTTTAACCTCGATGGCTTCATTTTATGGCAATTCTACAATTTCATAAAATATTCTTTTAAAATTCCTTTTCGAACATGTTAATTTTGAAATCAATTGAATTTCTTAAAGCATATAGTTTTCTACAATTAAGTCAATTACAATTATTGAGCATGGCAGCAGTATCATCACAGTGGCATTTCAAGAAAATATATATTATTTAGGTGTTATATATGCCAAAATTACAAGAAGGTCCTTCCTCATTTGTTTAAAATTGAGTGGCATCTCTCTATATAATCACTCAAACAATATTTTTGCTATGTTCTAAAATAATTACAATACAAAAAGACCTTGAACTACCTCTAGCCAATATAGTCTTCTTAATGGATTGCAGAGTGCTGTAAAAAGACCTCATTAGACTTTTCAGTACCTTAATTATTTAGTGTCTTCGTTTCTAATAAATAAATAGAATGCTTTCAATTTTATCCACCATTATTGACTTTAATTTCATTGAATATCTTGGGCATTATGATGATCTAACCAAAATTGCAGCTTGAGTATTAATCTACAAGTATAATATGGTGGGAAACATATTGCTTAACCTTTTATGGTTTAAGTTTGTCTGTATTTTATTATTTGGCAATAGAAATGTATGTGAAATAATTTTATACTTGAGTTTTCTCACTTAGATTAATTTTTATCAAATGAAGACTGACCACAAAGGAGGGACAGGAGGAAGGCAGAAAGAAATAGAGGAAAGAACGAGAAGGCAAAGAGCACTTGTACAGGTCTAAACACAGGCATCTATGTATGTAAAATAATTATCTATGAAAAGGTGGGAATAAATTCAGGAACATATAGTTATAGGCTTAGTACTAAGGCAGCAGCTGGACCTTGGACCCCCACCCAGTCACTCTCTCAGTGCAAGAACACTTTGTTCTATGAATCTGGTCATGATGCTCACTGACCCAATATGATCACTGAAGTCAAATAGGTGCATAAGCAAATGTGGTGAAGAAAATGCATGATACTCAGATAACAAAAGATATACAGTCTGGGGGCTCAAAGCCTGAAGATAAATAACCAACTAGCAAGAAGTACCCAAGTCCACACGGAAGAAGCACACCAGCCAGTGTGGCTGAGAGGAGTCAAAGAGATCAGGTCTCAGGAATCAAACAGGAAAAATACAATAGTACTGTGTATGCACTCTCCTGAGATGATCACTGAGGACAAGTGGGGACAGGAGAAAGAGTAGTGAAGATCGTTAATGGTACCCGGCTATCAAGACATAATGCCTGAGGCATCAAAGGCTTGAGGATGAGGAAACAGTGCAACAAGGCCTACCATAGAAGAAGCACACCAGGCATCAAAGAACAAAAAACAAACAAACAAAAAAAACATATCGTTAATTACCCACCCTCCTGTCACAATCTCTAAGCCGAGGAAACTGATGGCACCCAGCCACCTAACGATAAAGTAGCTAGGATCTTAAAGGCTAGAAGGTGAACAAGTGGCCATCCAGCACAGAAACAGCAAAACCCACATAGAAGAAGTGCACCAACCTCTGTGACCACGGGAGTCGAAGGGAGCAGACATCAAACATCAAAGAACAAGGATTAAATCAGTAAGAATGAGGGGGAGAGTAGGGTGGGGACCCAAAGCCCACTTGTGGGCAATTGGACACCCCCTGACAGGGGAGTCACGGGGAGGAGATGGGTCAGTCAAGGGGCAGTGAGGTAGCAATGAAGCATAAAACTTTCTGCTATTTCCTGAAGGTTTCCTCCACCCAAGCACCATGGTCCCAAGTCTGACCTGCAGTTCCAGCTGTAATGGAGGAGGTGCACTGGCGTAGATGGGAGTTGTAAGCGAAGGGAACTCAGAGTGGATGAACCCTTCAGGGTCATTGGTTGGAGTGGAGTTGCCGGGCGGGTGGAGGGAGGGTGGGGTGAGAGAGGAAGCCAGCTATGGGGATCTGCAGACTGTCTCCTATCTGGAGGATGGACCTAGGGAGGAGTGAGCAGGGGAAGATGTCAGGCAGTGTAAGATATGACAAAACAATAATGATTGCAGAGTAATGAGGACTGGGGGGAGGGAGAAAGTTTGGAGGGGGAAGGAAGGGGGCGCTCATATCAAGGACCCAAGGGGAAAGGCAGATGTTGGGAGAATGTTGACGAGGACAGGCAAGTGGGGGTGCTTGGCACAGCATATGTAACTATGTATTGAACTACGTATGATGATAAGCGATGTGTGAGCCCCAATAAAATGATTAAATAAAAAATGTGTTCAAAGAATTTTTAGATGATTGGACAAAAAATCCTTAACACAAACAAACATTCACTGTTATAGAACCAATTCTGACTCGGAGCGACCCTATGGGAGAGAGTTGAACTGCGTCCATTTGAGTCCCTAAGGCAGTAAATCTTTATGGGAACAGATAACCTGTGGAGCACTGGGAGGCTAATCTGCTGACCTTTTGGTTAGCAGCCCAATGCATAACTCATTGTGCCACCCGAGCTCTAAATGGTGTAAAATCATCTACCCTTAGAATTTTTATGGGAAAATAATGAGAAACATGATTTGGAAACAGTTTAAAATTTAAAGAATGCTTCAACTCCTGGTATACTGGCTTGCGAGTGTTTACATTA
Source organism: Nesogale talazaci (assembly GCA_004026705.1). Taxonomy (NCBI): domain Eukaryota; kingdom Metazoa; phylum Chordata; class Mammalia; order Afrosoricida; family Tenrecidae; genus Nesogale; species Nesogale talazaci. The sequence goes on from PVJH01002041.1 coordinate 43,290, forward strand.
TCAGATTTTTTTTAAAATTACCATGACTGCAAATGTCGTTTTGTCTTAAAAAAATCACATACAAGCTGAGCCCGGGTGGCACAGTGGCTGTGTGTGGGACTGCGGTCCACAGGGTTGACAGCTCAAATCCAGCAGCAGCTTTCCAGGAGCTAGGCTGGGCTTCCTACTCCCACCAGGGCAGTGATGCAAAGAAAAAAAGAAGATATGGATTTGTCTGGCAATCCTGTCATGAACATCTGTTTATAAAAAAGATCACATAGGTTCCTTACCATATATGTGTGTGTGTGTATGTACAATTATTTGGTGGTATGAACAATCCTATATACTGATGTCATACTATTTACAGCATCCAATGGTAATATGTTGAAAAAGCTGAAAGCATACTTTTAAATCATAGTGTTACCATTCACTTTGTTTGCTATCTTTTATACATATATATAATATATGCAAAATATATGTGCAATATATATGCAAATGAGGGCAATAGTTGTCATTTAATCAAATTTTGTGTGGATTAAATTGACTGACATGCATATTAAACTGACTGACAATAGTGTATTGTAGACTTCACAAAGTGCTAATAGTGTATTGTAGGATTCACAAAGTATTAGAGGAGTCTTATCACACTTACTTTGGACAGAGTGAATAGTATTTGATGTTCTAGTTTAGGAATCAAACAGGAGTGAGCTTGCTTCAGAGTTCTGCAACATATTAACTGCTTTAATTTATGTACTTTACATCTAATTATATACTCTTATTTTTAGGTTCTTAATCCATAAAAGCAGGATAATGATGATATCTGTAATATTGAGTTGGTTTAAAAGTAAATGACAATATTCTTAGGAATATTAAGTGCTCGAAATACTAATGAAGCCACCTTTGTATAACCTAGTGAATTGTGTAACAATTAAACTCTGCATTAAGATTTGGATGTAGCTAGCAGTTAATAATGCTTACCATGGGAAAACAAGTAAAGATCATTGAAAGTAATGAATGATCACTACACACAGACACACACACAGAGTTGGAATACAGTCAAACGTTTATATGCTCCATCTCTTTCTCTGTGACTGCTGTCATTCCCTACTTCCAGATGCGCAGCCGCCTGGGAGGAGGGGAGAAAGAGAAACAGGATTGAAAGGCGATTTAATGCAGTGAAAGAAATTAGTGCCAGGGGAAAGAAGGGAGAAAAGTGCAGAGGACACAGATAGCATGTGAAGAGCTCTGGGACCTCCTGACTTCATCAGTATATGTCATTTAAGAACATACACATAATTTCATAGCAATTCTGTCAGGAGTCTTAGAGTGAATCATTTCCATTCCTACTACAGTGTATTTCCCAGGATACAGACCAAGTATATGTAAGGGAGGCACAAGAAGAAATGTGAAATGGAATGAATTTCAGGCATTAACCTTTTCTATCTCCTAGTTTCTTAAAAGTGTTTCTACATCCTATGTGCTCAAAATCCTATGCGATGGAGGAAGGACAGAGGGTAACAACATGAACTAGTGATGGAAATCTTCTAAGAAAGGGACCATAAATAAGAAAGTTCTGACCATCAATTGTCCTGAAAACTCACATTTGTCAGCCACCAATAATCAAGGAAAAAGCCCTCAGTTCAACTAAGTAAATGGGCTGAAAATTCAGTCTCTCATTTGAGGCCAGCAAGAATTGCAGGTTTGACTTGAATAAAAGCATGGCCAGGAATAAGGTTTTTTCAAAATGAAAATTATTTTCATAAAACAAGAAAGCAAAAAAGAACAGAAGGGAGGAAAAGGACTGCTCATATACTCAAGTACAAGCTGACTCGAATATCTGCCGAGGCATCTAATTTTACCACAAAACCTGCATAAAAATGTGCTGAAAAGCTCAGCTTATACTTGATTCTTCACTAAACGGAAAAAAATAAAAAAGTAGCTGTCTTTTATAAGTTTTGTTCTGGTTTGAGTTGTTTGGTTTTTTTTTGTTTGTTTGTTTGTTTTTAACCAAAAAGCTAGTGTGTGAGGGAAGGGACTCATTATCCTGCTCCTCACCAGTAATTCATCAACAATAGAACTTGGGAATGGGATGGAGCTGTCTACAGAATGGTTAAGTCACAGACATGCCCATTAGTTAGCACTCTTTACTGTTTACATAATAGAAAGGCATTTGAAAGTTTCCCAGTATGTTTTAGAAGCTCACATTCTAAATGTGCAATTGGTCACAGTGGATTTTCTTCCCTTTGCTCATATGCTTTGCATTTCACATACTCAAACTGGGACTGCTAAAAGAGAGAAATCACTTCTCTGAGAGAAAGGTGTATCCTGTTCAGGTAAATGGAAAAGTAGAAAAAAGGGTGTGTGTGACTTTGGAAACAGGGCAAATACTTAAAGACAATTGACACCAATATGGAGTCTTTGGAGTGAGTAGAAAAACCACTTTGGAATCATTTTATAAAAACAAAACTGTCAAAACCCTATGTATGGTTTCTTTCTGTCCATGTTCTGTCTTTTAATATCTAATGAACAATACACCAATGGTAATAAATAAATGCAGTACTTACTGTGTTTAATGACTATCTATACCAGCCACATATACACATATGTATGCATATCTGTATATACCAGCCATGTGTGTGTGTGTGTGTGTGTGTGTGTGTATATATATATATATATATATATATACTTGGGTGAGGCAAACAGTTAACGTATGCAAGTGCTAAGTGAAAGATTACTATCTTGAAGTTACCAGGAGGTGCTTTGGAAGAAAAATCTGATAATTTGCTTTTGAAAGATAGCCATTGGAATCCCAGTTTTGCTCTGACACACAAGAAGTTACCATAAGGCATCATGGGCTAGGTGTCATCTGCATATTTTTAACAAATGAAGACCTTGAACTGAAGAGAGATTAGTTACGTTTGGTAATATCACACAGCTAGGAAGTGGGAGACTTTTAATATAAACTTGAACCAGGCTGACTGAAAAACAAGTTTTTAATTATATCTGCCTCTCTTCTCTGATTGCTTCAGATATCAATGTTTGCAGACTAGCAAGCATTCACAAGCATTTGTCAGCATGTGTGTAGCTGAAATATTTCATAAATCCATAGCATACTCATTGACAGAAATGGATTTCGTTCCCCTTCTTCCTTTCTGTTAACTCATCTCGGTGGTTCAACTACTCCTTTCATTAATTCACTCCAAATACAAGCCAATGAGGAGCATTCCATAGGGAACCATGAAGAACTCCCTGCACTCTCATCAGTCCTTTCTCAGATTAGATGCTGCAAATACGGCTTTCTCAATTTATTTGTATGGAAACACCATGACATAGTTGATGAATAGCTAGCGATACTTCCAATAAATAGGAATCGAGTAATCTGGAAGATAATTTTTTTCTATAATGATGTAATCTGTTTCCACAGAGAAACTCAGATATGGAGAGATGAGTCCCTGATTTCATCCTATCCTGTGTCCTATACATCAATCTTCCGTATTTGTCATTCTCATCTTCTGTATAAGAATGTGAGTTCCTAGAAAGTAGAGGCTATGCCGTGTACTACATTTGTATCCGCTTCCTTAACTAGTGACCCAGTGCTAGACATGCGAATTAATATTCTGAAAATATTGAGATAATAAATGATAGAAATTTGGTATCAGCCACTGGACCTAAATCACTTCGACTTTTAGTAACTGGAAACAACTGCCATCACTTTAGCTCATGCTTCTCTATATTGGCAGTTTGGGCTCGGCTTGGCTCCGCAGTTCTTTTGGTTTTTGCTTTGACAAATACTGAGTCTACTTTAGTTTGTCTGTCTTTTTGCCATATTGCAGTGTCTTGTATGTTGTGATGCTGAGAACAATGTCACTGTTATTTCAAATGCCACAGGGTCACCCAAAGTAAACAGGCCTCAGCAGAGCTTTCAGACTAAGAAGAGACTACCAAACAAAGGAACAGACTGATTGCTACTGAAATATTAGCCACTGAAAACCTAATGGATAGCAGCAGTATATTGTTTGATGCTGAAAACCTCAAGAAAAACTGTAGATCATGGCCAGGTATAGTGTGTCGAGATGTGATTCTCACGTTGGAAGGCATTCAAAATATGACAGAGTTTCCTTCTAAAATTAAATTCAACCATAGAGCTGTGGATCTATTAAAACTTTGGGAACCTTCATTTGCTCATGTAGCATGACTCAAAATAAGATGAAATAACTGAAAATATCTATTAATAATTGTAACTTGGGATGCACAAAACCTGAGTCTAAGAAAATTGAAAGGAAATGAGAAAAACTGTATGAAGATCATTATACTAGGCATTAGTGAGCTACAGTATTGGTCATTGTTGAGTCCGGAATTCACACAGTTTACTATGCCAAGGATAACCACTCATAGAACTTACAGAGGAATGGCAATAAATTTGTTGTCAAAAAACAGCTCAGGATCTATCTTGAAGTACAACGCTGTTTGTGATAGGATAAGGAAATCCAGTCAGTGCAACTATCATTCATATTAATGCATCACCCACTAAAGCAAGTGAAGAAGAAGCTGAAGAATTTTAGCAAAAACTTAGTCTAAAATTGATAAAAGTATGTGATCTAGATAGATTGATAAGTATTGGTGACTGGAAGCAGAAGATGCACACAACGAGGAAGGAGCTGTAATTTAAAAGTGTATAGCCTTGGTGATAGAAATGAAACTAGAGATCAAATGACACGATGTAGCAAGATCAACAACATCACAAATTCCTCTTTTTAAAAAACAAAAATTCCTGCTATAAATGTGGATTCTCCAGATAGAAGAACAGATACCAGATTTACTACATTTGTGGAACAAAACAATGGAGAAGGTCACTATTATCTGCCAAAATGAGGCCAGAGGCTAACTCAGGAACAGAGCATCAATTGCTAACAGGTAAGTTCAAGTAGAAGTTGAACAAAATTAGGACAAGTACACCAAAGGCAAACTATGAGTATATCCCACCTGAATTATTTGACCATCTCAAGAATAGATTTGATTCATGTAATGCTAATAATAGAAAACCTGATTGTCTGTGGGATGACAATAAGAACTTCACACACAAAGAAAGCAAAGGGTCACTAAAAAGACAGGAAAAAAAGAAAAGATCAAAGTGAATGTCAAAAGGGACCCTGAAACAGGCACTTGATTTTAGCATGAAAGAAATGTTCAAGTAAAAGAGGTGTACAGAAAAGTTCAAAGGCGGGCTGAGCTAGGTGGCATAGTGGTTGTGTGTGGGACTGTGACCCACAGGGCTGGTGGTTCAAATCCAGCAGCAGCTCTCCAGGAGCAAGGCTTGGCTCCCTACTCCCACCAGGGCAGTGATGGCACACACACAAAAGAAAGAAAATAAAAGTGCAAAGGCAGCTGTGTTAGTCTGGGTAGACTAGAGAAACAAATTCCTAAACAGTCATATGTGTATAGGAAAGAGCTTTATAAAGAGAGCAATTGTATATTCAGAAAACATCTGTGCACCACCCAGATCCAGTCCCTATGTCTGAAATTAGCCCATATGTCGAGTGCCAATCTGAAAATTCCTCTATAGACTCACAAAGCATATAGAATGATGTTGAGAACAGGAAGATCACAAGATGGTGGATGGAAAATGTTACAAATCCAATGGCAGTGCAACCAACTTAGTGCTGGTGTGGCTCTCCTCCTGGCTCCTCCAGCTTCAAGCTTCTGGCTGTCATCAGCATAGCTCCTTGTGGATTGTCAACAGGACAGTCACACAGGGGGTAAGCCTATATCTTGCCTCCAGTAAGCTATTATTCTCTCTTGGCGCCTCCCAAATGAAATCAGCAAGCTGTGACCTGATATAGAGGCTAGATTCCGTTCCTTAGGAGATTATGTAACTGCCACAAACCACCCCTTATCAGCTTGACATTCTTTTTTTTTTTTTGGGGGGGGGCGCATCACTGCTCTCTGGCGGTGGGAGGGGAGTAGGAGGCCCAGCCCCACTGCTGGAATTGAACCTCCGTCCCAGTGGGCTGCAGTCCCGCGCACAACCACTATGCCACCGGGGCTCAGCCCGACATTCTTTTTTTTTTTAACTTTACATTTTTACACAACTCTTTAGCCATATGCAATTTTAACAAAATAATAAAATCATACCTCTATCTAACAGGATAAGATTAAAATGCATGCAACCCAATATGTGCCAAAGTTTCATTTAAACATAATATCCCATAAGTGAACAACACAATAATATTCCATTCCTAACAATCACAGTTAAATGAGCAACCACACCATAATCCTATAAATGTATTCCTCAAGCCAGTCACTTCGTACATTTATCTCGGACATTTTGGGTATTCAATTTCTATGCTGCCCACTTTTTTCAACCCAGTGATCTGAGGAGACAGTCATATTCTTTCATGTGAAGACTCTTCACTCCCATTAGAACCTTGTGATTCAGCATTCATAAACAAAATCAAATCAGGACAGGCTTTCCATAAAGTCAGCAGCAACATGTAGTCATCTGGTCAGGTTCTTGTCAACTCCATGTGGGTTGCCTCACATAGCCTCACCAGGTTGCCCATTAGTTGCCTTGTCTTTAGGTCATGGCCCCTTCAAAAAGTCTCAACCTCCTTGAGCGAGGTCATGCCATACCACACAACTCTGTAAACATAAAGCCAGCAAACACACTGTCATCTTCTCCTTTAGTTCATGGAAATCAGGTCCATGAGTGTCAATCGCCAAACTCAACTGATCTCTTTATTGTTGCATTTCTTCTACTTCCACAAAACAAGAGGATCCAGGCGGTCACCCCAAAAGCATTTCAGAGTACCAAAGGATCCATTTAATGTTCAGTCGGGGAGAGCAGTTTTCTTCATGGTTCCAATTTTTTTCCAGCTTCTGACAAAAAACACTAGTTCAAAATTTAAAAATCCATAGAGTTGCCTTTCTTTTCTGCAATCTGTCAACAGCCCTGGTCAAGTCTCTTCACCTTCAAATGTCCCAAGCACTTTGGACACTGTGTGGACATTATCTTTTCAGAATCTTCTTTGCAGACAGGTCCTAAATCAATTTAAAGATTCAAATGTTAATGGCTCGAGGCAAGTGGGCTGGCAAACTCTATATTTTCAAACTTGCCAATAATTCATTCCTATCAAACATTATAGTAGCAACAATATGCAGAAGAAATCAGTATAAACAAAGTAGAATCAGATCCTAAACTTTATTTTTAAAAGAGTCAAGTCCAATCCTTATATAAAATATCTTAATCCTTATCTAAACTATTCAATTGATGCAAAATATGGTATTAGGCTTTTGGCTGAATCAAGCCAGGGGCAGGCTTTCTGGCAACCATTTTTACTAAGCAACATGGTCTCTGAGAAATCCAAGGGGCAATTTTGTTCCCTGAGCTAAAACTATGCATTTATCAAATTAATTTGCACCATTTCAAGCAAGAATAGCCAAAGGCAGCAACCAAAGAAAACAATAAAAATTTAATTTTACATATTCTTCCCACATAATAATCAATTAAAATTCATGACCCTATCTGATCTCTGGTTAGCCAAAGAAGTAAAACTACCAGGAGGTCAAAGTCAAACAAGCATCCAATCCACATCATTATGATTTGTTTTTGTGGTACCCCACTCCCTTGGTACCATAATATGTTAGTCTAGGTAGGCTAGAGAAGCAAGTTCATAGACAGTTATGTGTATATAAAAAAGGTTTATATAAAGAGAAATCATATATTAAGAAAATGATCCAGCCCAGTCCAGATCAAGTTCATAAGTCTGATGTTAGCCCATATATCCAGTACCAGTCTGTAAATTCCTCTTGAGATTTACACAACACATGCAATGACACTGAGTGCAGAAAAATCACAGGCCACAGGGTGGAGAGTCTTTTGGATCCAATGGCAGTGGTAACATCTTAGCTCAGGTGTGGGTCTCCACATGTCTCTTTCAGGTCCAAGACTCAGGCTTCCATCAGCGTAGCTATATGTGATTTGTCCACAGGAATGTTTCACAGGGTGTGAGCCTGTATCTGGCCTCCAGTGAGTTGTTTTTCTCCCTTTGCGCTTTCCAAATGAGATCATCATGCTGGACCCTGATTGACAGGCTAGGTTTCAGGCGTTCCATATTGACAAGAAATTTTTAACTGCCACAGCTGCTCAAGATGACAAAGTAAAGTATTATCATGAAATGTGTAAAGACCTAGAGTAATAAAATCAAAAAGGAAGAACAAGCTCACCATATATGACATTGGAAGTCCATGGGGGGCGAGGGGGAGTTAAGCCTAGAGTTACAGTACTAAAATGCTTTATTGTACAATACACAGAATCACTATATCAAAAATAATTAGTAGACAGTGAATCAGTTGAGGTGGAAGCATATGAATATGAACCAATGTTATCAAAGGAAGAAATCTATTTCATCCTTTAAAGGTGCTTTCCTTTCTCAAGTCTTCACCAAAGGCATTAGCCAAAAACAAATTCCAGGAATTAATTGAATACCAGCTGAGATGTTTTAATAGACTGATGAAGCACTGAGAGCACTCACTAATGCAATGCCCAGAATTTGGAGCACAGCTACCTGACAAACTGATGGAAAAGAACTTCATTTGTACCCATTTCAAATAAAGGTGATCTCACATATTGTGGTGATTATCCATCAATATCGTTAATGTTTGAGATCATTCAGGAATGGTTGCAGCAATAGATTAGCAGGGAGCTTTGAGAAAGAAAATGGCCAGATTGCAAAGTGAATGCAGAAGAAAAGATATCATTATTGATGTCAGATGCCTGATTGAAAGCACAGAAGAAAAATATTTACTTGTGTTTCATTCACTATTTAAAAACATCTGACTGTATGGACCATAATGATTAGTAGATAGCCTTTAGAAAGTGCTAATTCCAGAATGCTTCATCGTGCTCATATGGAGCTTGTGCATGTCATTTAAGTAGAATGAGGAAATACTCTTTGGCTTCAAATCAAGAAAAGTGTGTGTAAAGTTTGTCCAATTTAACCATGCCAATTTAATCTGTATGTTGTACAAATAATCAGAGAAGATATGCTAGATGAGAAATAACATGGTAGCAGGACTAGAGGATGACTTATTAAAAATTTGTGATACACACATGGCAGAATGTTGCTTGGGGACTGTGAGGAAGACTTGAAGCACTCATTGATGAAGATCAGAAATTAGAGCATTCAATGTACATTGCAACTCAATGTGTTACCTGCAAACAGTCCTTACAACTGTATTTTATCTTGCTGGACTTCTCAATCAATGTCCATGGAATCAGCAGTCAACAGTCAACAGATCAAACAAAACTTTACTTTGGGTAAAACTGCTGCAAAAGAGCTCTTTAAAGTGTTGAAGAATAAACATAACACTTAGAGGATCAGGGTGTACCAGATCCAAGCCTTAGTGTTTTCAATAGCCTCATATACACATGCAAATGAGATATTTAATAAGGAAGGCTGAAGTGTAATGATTCACTTGAATTATTATACTGGAGATGAATATTGAAAGTACCATGGACTGACAAAAGAACAAACAAAACTGTCTTGGAAGAAGAACAGCCAGACTGCTCCTTAAATCAAGGATGATATGACTTTATTTTCTGTATGTCGGACATTTTATCAGTTGCAATCCCTATTTAGCAGAGGATATCATACCTGGTGAAGTAGAATAGCCTAGAAAATGAGGAAGACCTTGGAAGAGATGGACTGCCACGGTGGCTGGGACAGTGTGTTCAAGCATGGCAACCATTGTGCCCAGTGTTTCATTCTGTAGGATTTGGGCTCACTGAGATTTGGTACTGATGATACAGTACCTAACAACAAGGCATTCAGCTATTAGTCAACCAGGTGGTTCTGCAGTTTTGCACTGGGGGTGGACTGAGTTATATGTTTTCAAACCTGTACTCAAAGAGTTAAAATAAAAAGGGTTTTAAAAATAAAATACAAAAAGCTAGGCTCAGAATTGCCACACTGTTGCTTCAGCTCTGTTCATTTAGTTAAAGGAGTTACTCTAGAACAAATATCAGAGATGTCTTGATGGGAAAAGTTCAAATGCTTTGTACTCTAACACAAATGGCCCAGTTTTAATGAGAGCACCTATTTTGTGAAATGTACACTGTAAATCTTATATTACTATTGATTCTTCTTGAAAAGGTCCAATAACTTTCCCAAAATCAAACAGATGAGGGGCTGAGATCCTTCTAGCTCTAAATACAATATTTTTTTCTTGCAATCAAAACTGCTTTTCAAATAAAGAAGGAACAGAAGAAAATATGTCTCAGAAAGTTTGCACAACATATTTTATGTCATTTCTTTGATAGCTGGAATTTAAAGTAAAGCATAAATGGTTTTCCACATTACTTTAGATACATTTAAGTCTTTCAGAAACTGCACTTTGAAGGACAATCCTCATCTGAATCATGACTTCTTCCATACTAATTCTAGGCAAAGCTTTTAGTTAATCTTTTAGTCTGAATATAGTCTCTGTAAATTGGACATAATAATAAAAATTAAAAATTAAACTTGCTGCCATAACGTCAATTGCAACTCATAGCAATCAACACTGTAAATATTATGAAATTAGGAAGCTTCCTCTTTCTCCTGAAGAAGGGCTGGTGGTTTCAAAGTGCTGACTTTGCAGTTAGCAGCCCAGCACGTAAACTGCTATGCCACTAGGGCTCTGAGAGATGATAATAGCATCCACCATACATTGCTGAGATGAGAATTAAACTAATACAAATAGTCTGCTTAGTATACATTTTAATTCATAGTTCTCTGTAGCTCTATCTATAAATGAATAACTATGTATCCAGGGGTAATAAATCATTTACTGTAGTTTTTCTATTCAAAATCTCTAACTCCTATCAAGCAACTTTTCCATGTATGGATCTGATAAGAAAGTGAGGAAAGACACTGACAGAATTCACCTGTATGTAACTTCAAGTAGAGTTCATTGGTATGCCATCCTGTTGTGTGTAAAATTAGCTCCCTGCTCTGCTCCCACCCCCCACCCCCCGCTGCTCTGCTGCACACCATTATTAAGAGTTCGTGTAACATAAGCTGTTGTGCTTCGTCCATGTGGGCTTTGTTGCTTCTTAGCTAGATGGCTGCTTGTTTACTGACTGTTTTCTTATAATTGGAGGTGGGAAGGGGGAGCAGGAAAGGGGTGGAAAAATGAAGAGCTGATAACAAGGGCTCCAGTAAAATGCAAATGTTTTGAGAATGATGAGGACAACAACTGTGTTTTGCATACAATGAATGTATGCATGGATTGGGATAAGAGTTGTATGAACCCTCAATATGATGACTAAAAATACAAAAAAGTGGAGTTGAGTGACTTTGGGCTAAGGCTTACTGGAGTGGGGTAGTCCTGGACACTCAATTCAGGGGCCTAAGTTTGTTAACCTAAGGGTCTTAAGCTTATCACTTAAGTTGAAGCACACAACAGAGTATTGTGCCCTCTGGGGCATTTATTAGCGAACATGAAGCATAGAATCATGTCCTGGTAAAAAATTACACTGAACATTTATCACTGGCATTGCAATTTGTTAACTTCCTTAATAGTTCATTTTGTCTGTGAGTTTCTTTATATATATTGTATAGTTGTATATAATTTTTTCTTGAAAATATAAGAATAGTAACCTATGTATAGTATGACAGAAAATATTAAAGCTGAAAAACATGCAATAAGTCACTTGAATAGGCTTTGACTTCTGTTTACTACAGATTCAGTTCTATAACAATATTGGGAATCCCACTGTTATAGATGAATTATAAAAAGAATGCCAAAGAAATAGAGGTTTTATTTAAATAACTGTGTTTTCTATGGTGTGTCCAAAAAATACCTTGGGGCTGAAACTTTGACACTTGGAAAAAGCTGCCTTGTTGAATAAATGTATATGTCATTACTATGAAAGGAGGATTCTATCTCTGGAGTGTCTTCTAACTTTAGAATTACTTCTTTGGAAAGGCAGATCTACTAAGAAATTCTCTTGACTACTGCCTCATTTATGAGGTGAATTATTTTTAGACTATTAAATTTTTAAGGCACTGTAAGTGATTTCTGTGTCCACATTTTAAAGTGGGAACAATTTTAAAGTAAATATAGAGAATAAAATTGAACTATTTTTAAAATTTGAAATATTTTAAGAAGTCAAAAATGTCATAAGAAATACAATACCACTTTTTAGTGAAGATAATTTTTCATCAAATAATAAGTTAGCTTTTTTTCGGTGTAGATCACAACAGGCTACAGATGAGAACTTGCCTTTTGGAGTTATTTGTAAAGTTATTTTGCAAGATGAATGACTTACTGCTAGTAACTTTTAAACAATATAACACCAACACCACCAACAATGTCACAACAAAGGCCCAAAAGTCATCTTTATACAATGGTACATCCCCTCACAAGAGGAAGGGACAAGTCAACCCGGATGCAGTATAGCACCGAGGAAGCACACATATTCCTTTGGTTCCCTGAAGTTTCCTCACTCTCTACTATAACAACTTCCTTCCTGCCTTTCCCTGTGGGCAAGACCAGAGCATGTACACAAGGACAGATAAGAGCTCTTGACCCATGGAATTCAGGTTAGATAAACCCCTCAGGAACAGGAATGGGAGAAGGGAGACCAGGAATATAGGGGGACAGTGGGGATAGGAAGGGAGGAAGGTGGAACTGATCTCAATGATCAACCCATAGCAACACACATCCCCAGGAGAATGAACAACTGAAACCATAGGGGGAAGGAAGAGAGTGTTTGCTATAAGAAAATAATTGGTAAACAAGCAGCCTTCTAGCAAAAAGCAACAAAGCCCACATGAACGAAGCACACCAGCTTGTGTGACCATGAGTTGTCGAAGGGATCAGGTATCAGGCATCAAAGAACTAAAAACTACATCATGGTTTGGGGGGGGTGGTGGTAAGTACAGATTGGGAATCCAAAGCCCACCTGTAGGTAGCAGGGTATCCCCTTACAAAAGAGTAATGAGGAGGAGTCAAGTCAGTCAGGACACAGGGTATCAATGAGGAAATATACAACTTTCTTCTGGTTCTTTAATGCTTCCTCCCTCCACTACCATGATCCCAATTCTACCTTACAAATCTCGCTAGACCAGTGGGTATACACTGGTACAGATAGCAAGCAGGAACATGAAGAATCCAGGACAGATGATCTCTTTAGGACCAGTGGTGATAGTGGCGATATCAGGAGGATGGAGGGAAGGTAGGGTAGAAAGGAAGAACCAATTATAAGGATCTATATATAACGTTGTCTCTGCCATACAGACAACAGGGAAGTGGGTGAAGGGAGACATCCAACGGTGCAAAGTGACAAAATAATAATTTATAAATTATCAATGGTTCATGAGAGTGGGGTGAGCTAGGAAAGAGGGGAAAATGAGGAGCTGATACCAAGGACCTAAATAGAAAGCAAATGTTTTGTGAATGATGAAGACAATAAATATACGAATGTGTTTGACATGCAATTGGTGAATGTATGGACTGTGATAGGAGTTGAATGAGTCCCCAATAGAATGATTTTTTAAAAGAAAATATTAATAATTTATCAAGGGATCATGAGGGGAGGGGTGAAAAGAACATCTGATTCTAAAAGCTCAAATAAGAAGTCAATGTTTAGAAATAATGATGGCAGCATATGTACAAAAATGCTTGACACAATTGATGCATGGATTGTTAAAAAAGCTGTAAGAGTCTCCAATAAAATGATATATTTTTAAAAAGACTGTTTATTTGCTTCCATAGTTTATAGTCAAAAATTCTATGAGGTATTTTTCACTTTAACACCTGAGGCCAATTCAAAACAGACTCATTAGCAATAGGCATGGTTTTCCATGAGGTTCTTTACCTGGGAGAATTTTAGATACATTTGGAACCTCAACCTTTTGCTGAGTGGTCATAGTTGGCAAACTATGGAGGAAAAAAAATCGCTTCAAAATGTCTTCTAACTTTTATTAGGATTACTACCCCATTCTGGTATCTTATTGCTTCAAATTCTGGGTACCTAAAGACTCACTCCTGCATATGAGTATTTCAAAATAGATTCTCTAACGCTCTTGTAGGAAAGTATTTCTCCACCAAAAGTTATCCCATTTTAGTACAAATGATCATTTCTCAAGCCTGTGTCATGTCATATCATCGACAATCTTATTGTAAAGTAGAGAGAATGGGATTCTACAACATAATGAATTGGTAAGTCTTTATATAAGCTTTTTGTTCATTTTAAACATGGAATGTATGGGTAATATTTCTGAATCCAGTTCTTATAATAACAATTAGCTACTCAGAGACTAGAGGATTTCTAAAACCCTTTTAACATCCAATATTATATGGTTTTATTATAATTATCTTACTAAGATGAGAAATAATAGAAAGTAGGAGTTCAACAGTTTGCAATATTCACTTTGAGTCACTGAATATCCTCAACTTGTTTAACTAAGCCCTTCCAAAATTCCAAAACAATTGTCTTTCATTTTACTTTGACTTTAAAGGCAAACCCAAATCTCTAAAACCTTTGGTTTCATCAATACTTCTGCTAACATCACAACCCACAGGGGTGCTCAGTTTTATGGTTATTTCCCTTTTTTTATTTGCAAAAAGTGAGAGAGTACAAATTTCATATAACAGCTTCAAAGTATGAACTTTTCAGTAGATTAATAAATGTTTTTAAAGTTTAGTGTCAATGTTTCTTCGTTATTCTTTCAGTGACATAAAGTTCTCAATGTTATACCTATGCATGCATTTTCCCATTAGTGAAAACTTAGCTAATTTAGGTATTTTCTGGAGGAAAAGTCAAACACACCGGTGGGAAAGTGGGAATCAGAACCTGCAGTGCAAGGAAGTCTCTAGCACCAAACAACCAGAGAGTAGAACAACCAGTTCTTTGCTTGATAATCAACAGACCGTCAGCTACTCCTACAGCAAAGACCAAGCTCAAGCAAATGATGGTGAGAAAGGTGGGCTATCAGGTTCCCCTTGTCTCCTAGCTTCCCACATGCCTGGAGGAATGAATGACACCCAACCTAACTTATTTAGTCACTGGTTGTGATTTTCATTCCATATTTTGAAGCTATGGGTGTGGTCTGAAAGAGGGAGAAGACCAATCAGGAATGCTGGTCAGCACAAGATGTCTACACAAGTGTGTCTTAATTGTTTCATGTCCCCTGTAACACTGTGGTACACAGAAAGAATGCTGGCCCACACCTTTGTGTGCAAAAAGGCAGTAGAGCTAGGGTTACCCACCCAGCCCTAGCAATTGGCTCTGGTGGAATTGCTAATCACCTGGAATACCCTGGATCTAAAGGAGCAGTTCGTATGGGCTGGAACTGTTTCTTTTCTTTTTGTTTTAATAAATATATAGCACAGCCCACAATAGAGGAAGAACCTATCCAAAAACTCACATCCCCTGATGGCCACAGAAATCAGTTATGATATGAAAGCCTGGAGAAAAAGCAATGACAGTTCAGGCTATGAGCTTTGGGATGTTTGCTTTGTTTTATTTTTCCTGGTCATTCGCTTCTGTTGATATTTTATAACCCACCTGTGGAGAGAGATTTGGAGCACAAGAAAATCAAACGCACCACACTGCCTTCAAGTTGATGCTGACTCACAGTGAGATTTCCATCACTATTTCTTTTTTGTTTGTTTGTTTTTGTGGTATCACTGCCCTGGTGGGACTAGGAAGCCCAGTCTTGCTCCTGGAGAGCTGTAGTTGGATTTGAACCATCAACCCTGTGGACCGCAGTCCGACACACAACCACTGTGCCACCAGGGCTCAGTCTGTCACTATTTCTTAAGTAACATTTTATTTCCCTTTCTTCTATTTTTGAGAATCTCATAATGTTGCTCTCTTGGTGGTATTATACATATGGGCTAATATTGGATGTATGACCTTACACTGGACTGGGTTGGTATGTTTTCTTAATGTACAATTATCCTTTGTATAAAACTCTCTCTTATGTACATGTGCACGCTTATGAATTTATTTCTCCAGTCCACCTAGACCAACACACTAAGTTTCTCTTATAGACGTGCCCTGTGGGTCATTGTGCTTGCTGCTTAGAATGGCAATATTCCCAAGAAAAATACAACCCAGGAAACCTTTTTGAAGCAGGTACTAGCTAATAGCCAGGTGGCCAAAGGGTAGTATGTTCACATAGGCTTCTTAGGTACTGTTGTCGCTGAGTTTCTCTTCACCACATTCTACAGTTATTAGGACCTGTGGCCAGTCAGTGTCACTCTCTCCTCCAATTGTATAGTAGGAAGACTGAAAATGAGCCTTTTGACTCTCCCTGAGGAGACAAAACTAGATCATCACTACTGAAAACCCAGTTCCATATCCATACACACAAGAGAAACCAATCAATTATTGAAACATACGAGCACAAATATCAAGAATCTGGCAAAAGTTCACCTCTATTCATCTCTGAAACATGTATAACTACTCACATCTGAGTATTCCTCTATAACAAATAAAAGTCTATAAGACAAAATAAAAGACAGGTGTAAGACTTCTATTCCCCAATGCTGCAGTGATCCATGAGCACTTCGACTAGTGCTGAGAATTCCCAAATTGTCAATTCTACCAATCTTTGATTTCAGTTTTCTAGATGTCTTTTGGGGTGGGATGGCATGATGCACCATCATGCACCACTTCAAAGGAAAAAAATAGGGATTGATTGATGAATTCTCTCATTATTTTCCCACTACTTGTCTGTCAGTTTGTTGTCTCGTTACTTGTGTATTGATGTGATGCTGATATTTCACATGCCAGAAGGGTCACCCCAAGTGAAGAGGTTTCAGTAAAGCTTCCAGACTAAGAACAGACAATGAAGAAGGATTCGGGTTCCCACTTTGGAGGAAGAAGCCACTGAAAAGTTCATGCATACTTTCAAAATGTTGTCAGATACTGAAGGTCTAAGGAGTTGAAGGAGAACATAATTGGAGATAGTGCAGAAGGATGGTCCCTTGAGTTCCACCACACTAAAAATATAACTGAGCAAGAGCTGATCTCTCAAAGTGGAGTCAAACATAGTGATATGAGTCAGGGGGCTTCAGGTTCTTCATTTGTTCTTGGGGTATAACATAAGGTAAGGTAAAACAGAAAAATCTGCAATTATGAGAAATTGGAATGGGTAAAATATGAATTTAGGAAAATCAGAGCCATCAAAAATGAAATGGAATGCATTAAGATATCATAGGCATTTCTGAGCTGAAATGGACTGGTAATGACCATTTTGAATCAGAAAAGCATATGCCCTAATATGCTCGAATAATAAAATCAAGAGCAAACACTTGGCATTCTTTGTCAAAAAGGACATGCCAAAATTACTCATAAGGTACAATGTTGTAATAGGATTATATCTATCTGCCTTCAAGAAAATCAATATCAATGCAAGCATTATTCAAAATTATGGATCAACCACAAAAGCTTGAAGAACTGAATTCTACCAAATATTTCAGTCAGAAATTGATGAAACGTGCAATCCAGATGCATTGATCATTATTAGAAAGCAGAATGTAAAACTTGAAAAAAAGGAAAGAATAGTAGTTGAAAACTACAAATTTGAAGAAAGAAAGATCGAACCAAAGCTGGAGATCACATGATAGCATTGTGCAAAACAAAAGACTTCTTCATAGCAATTACTTTTTCTAAGCAGCATAGAAGGTAAGTGCCCCAGATGGAATACAAAGGAATCAAATTGACTTCATCTGTGAGAAGACACAATGCAGAAGCTCAATATCAGAAGCTAAAACTGGACCAGGGGCTGTGGAGCAGACCATCAATTGCCCATAGATAAGTTCAGAAGAAAGCTGAAGAAAATTAAAACAGATTAGTCAAAGTAGGACTTGACTTTCAAGAACATCTCCAGAAAGAGAATTGATGGATTGAATACTAGTGATAAAAGACACAGTGAGCTGTGGTAAGACATCAACATTACCATTATTCAAGGAAACAAAAGGTCATTAAAGAGACAGCAAAAAAGAAAAAAGAAAAGTTCAAAGCAGATATTGGAAGAGACACTGGAAATCACTTAAATGGTACAAGCTAAAATAAATGGAAGAAATGATAAAATCAAAGAGTTGAATAGAAAATTTCAAAGGACAGCAAGAGAAGATAAATCTAAATATTACAATGAAATGTGAGGGGAAAGCTAGAATTAGTAAATCTAATGGGAAGCATCTGCTCAGGATATCTTACACTGAATGAACTCATGAAAGAAATCTAAGTCTTGAGTTACAATCTTGAAATGTTTTCTAGGCAAGGCATTGAGTGATGCAAGAATCCTCAATAAAATATAGAAAAAAATAGAGAATCATTGTAGAAAAAAGAAAAAAAGTTGATATTCTACCATTTCAGGAGGTCTCATATGAGAAAGAACCAATAGTGCCAAAGGAGGAAGCTCAAGCTGAATTAAACGCATTAGCCCAAAACAAGACTCCAGCAATTTATGGAATGCCAATTGAAATGTTTCAACAAGTTGATAAAGCATTTGAAGTACTCACTTGTCTATGTCAGGATATTTGGAAGACAGGCATTGGGCCAAATGACGAAGGGATCCATCTTTGTGCCCATTATGAAGAAAGATGACCCAACACAATGCTCAACTGATAGAAAAACATTGACATCACATAGAAGTAAATATTTGCTTAACATCCATCCACCAGAAGTTCACACCATATTTAGAAGAGAATGTAGAACAAGGTATATCATTGCTGATGTTTACTTATGTTTTATTGAATAAGTAAAGGCATTCAACTATGTGGACTGTTATATATGATGACTAAGTTTGAGAAGAATCAGATTTTCAAAGCACCTCATTTTGCTCCTAAGGAACTTTTACATGGATCGAGAGGCAGCTGTGCAAACAGAACAAGGGAATACTGCATGGCTTAAAATTAGGAAAGGTGTGCATTAGGATGGTATTTTATCACAAAATTGTTCCATTTGTATGCTGAGAAAAGAATCAGAGGAGCAGGGTTTTATTAAGAAAAAATGATCAAGGTTAATGTAATCAAGATAATTTACTGAAACCCAAAATGAAGATTGAGCATCATAGTGGGATGAGAAGAAAGTAGGAGAAACTATAGTAAAGAACTGGATGCAGGGGGTATTTACAGAGGTCTATATACAGGCATGTATATATGATAAGTAAATAGATCTACATTCATATATTTGTAGGCTTAGTGTTAAGACAGCAAGTGGACATTGTGCCTCCACTCAAGTACTTCCTCAATTCAAGAACATGTTGTTCTATTAAATTGGCGTTCCATTGATGCTCGCCTTCCTGCCATGATGGCCAAAGAGTGCATAAGCAAAAGTGGTGAAGAAAGCTGATGGCGCCCGGCTATCAAAAGACAGAGGCTGGGGTCTTAAAGACTTGAAGTGGCCATAGCTTAGAAGTCACAAAGCCCACAAGGAAGAAACACAGCACACTAGCCTGTGTGACAACGAGGGGTCGAAGGGATCAGTTAGCAGCCATCAAAGAACAAAAATCATATATATTATTGTTTGCCCACCTTTTTGATGTGATTGCTGAAGGCAAATGTGTGCATAAGCAAAAATGATGAAGAAAGCTGATGATGTCTGGCTATCAAAAAATATAGCATCTGGGACCTTAAAGTCTTCAAGGTAAATAAGCAAACATGTAGCTTAGAAGCAGCAAAGTCCACAAGGAAGAAGCACACCAGCCTGTGTGACCACAGGGTGTCGAAGAGATCAGGTATCAGGCATCAAAGAACTAAAAATTATATCATTGTAAATGAAGGGAATACAGATTGGGGACCAAAAGCCCATCTGTAGGTAATGGGACATTCCCTAACAGAAGGGTCTCAGGGAGGAAAGGAGCCAGTCAGGGTCCAGTGTAAGAACGATGAAACATACTAGTTTCCTCTAGTTCTTAAATTCTTCTATACCCCCCGACCCCACTACCATGATTCCAATTCTACCTTACAAATCCGGCTATGCCAGAGCATGTACACACTGGTAAAGATAGGAACAAGAAACTGGAAATCTAGGACAAATAATACTTTTATGACCAGTGGTGAAAGTGGTGAAACAGGGAGGGTGGGGAGAAGGTGGGGTCAAAATGGGAAAGGATCTACATATAATTTCTACCCTGGGGTATGGAAAACAGAGAAGTGGGTGAAGGGAGGCATCAGACAGTGTAAGATATGACAATAATAATAATAATTTATGAATTATCAAGAGTTCATGAAGGAAGGGAAGTGGGTGGGGAGGGGAAAATGAGGAACTGATAGCAAGGGTTTAAGTAGAAAACAAATGTTTTGAGAATGAAGAGGGCAACAAATGTACAAATGTGCTTGACATATAATGGATGGATGTATGGATTGTGATGAATTGTAGGAACCCCCAATAAAATGCCTTTAAAAAAGAAAATTGTGACAACAGGATTGAAGGACAACTTAACAACCTGAAAGATAAGACAATACAACATTGCTTGTTGAAAATAAGGAAAAATTGAAGCACTTGCTGATGAAGATCAAGGATTATAGTATGGATAATGACAAAATAGTATGGATAATGACAAAAGAAGACCAAAATACTCACAGCTGAACCAATAGCATCATGATGAATGGAGGAATAATTCAAATTTTCAAGGACTTTTTTCTTAGTTGGATCCACAGACAGTGCTCATGGAAGGAGCAGTCAAGAACTCAAAAGACAATTTACATTAGAGAAATATGTTGAACAAGACCTCTTTAAAGTATTAAAAAGCAAGGATGTTATCTTGAGGATCAATGTGAGCTTGATACAAGACATGGTATTTTAAATTGCTGTATATGTATATGAAAGTTGGGTATTGAATAAGGAAGATAAAATCACAATAATATTATGACATCATAGTAATCATGTGACATCAATACAGCATTGTGACATCACAGTAAAATGTGCCATAATATTGAAAATGTGACATCACACTAGCAATTTGACATCATACTAACACTCTGACATCACCCTAACTTTGTGACAGCATAGTAACCTTGTGTCATCATAGTAGCAATGAGACATCACACTAATAATGTAACATCATAAAATGGTGAAACCACTCTAACACATTGTGATATCTTAGCAACATTGAGACATCACACTACTATTGTGATATCTAAATAACATTGTTAGATCATAGTAATATTTTGATATCATAGTATTGAGACATCACATTTTGGCATCATGCATTGTTACACCATAGTAATATTTTGATATCATAGTAATGAGACATCATGCTAATTTGTGAAATCATACTAATAATGCAACATCATAAAATATTGTGACATCATAAAAATTCACTGTGACATCATACTAGCAACATTCTCTCACATTATGACATCATAGAAACTGTATAACATAATACCAGTATTGTGACATCACAGAAACACATTGGGACAGCATAGTAACATTGTGCATAGCAGCAACATTATGCCAATTTTGATATCTGATCAGCACTGGAATATCATATAAACATGATAACATCACACTAATTTTGTGACATCACAGTACTATGACATCACAGTAACTGTGTTCCATCATCCTTTCTTCAATGTTTTACTCTCATTGAAAACAGAGAAACATTGATGACATCTTATCATTTTACCATCAGAGAGACTGTGACATTACAGAAACAAAGTGACATCACCATAACTTCATGACATCATACATACAATGTGACCTCACACTAACATTATGATATCATAGTAATTTATGACCCCATACCAATATTGTGACATCACAGAAACATAGCAAAAGTACACTAGCACTGTGATGACACACCCCTAACTTGTGACACCATAGCAATATTGTGAAGTTACAGTAACACATTGTGACATCATAGCAACAATAAGATACAACAATAACATTGTAATATCATGCTATAATTTTAGCGTTCCACTAATAGTGCGATATCTCACTAGTTTGATATTAGACCAACATTATAACATCACAGAAACGTGGCAACATTACACTACTACTATTGTGACATCACAATACTATGACAGCACATTGACACTGTGACTTCAAAACCACATTGTAACATCCTAGAAACTTTTTGACATCCTACAAATATTGTACACTTACATTGTGACATCACAATGAAACTATGACATCAAACTAATATTTTTCTTATATCATAGTGACATCATCCTAATATTATGGCATCATTGTAACATTGTGACATCATAGGCACTTTGTGACATCATATCCACATTTTGACATCACAGTAGCGATGGGACATCTTTTTTGGGGGCGGGGCATCACTGCCCTCTGGTAGTTGTGGGAGCTACCCAGCGGTGCTCCTGAGAGCCCCCACTGGATTTGAACTGCCAAGTACACAGGCTGCAGTCCTACACTCAACCACTTATGCCTCTGGGGCTCAGCCCGCGAAGTGACAGCTGACTAACATTATGGTATTACACTAATACTGTGACATCACACAAACATGATGCCATCCTTCAAGCACTACGACATCATAACAACATGGTGACATCATAAAACCACTGATATAACATTATGAGTTCACAGCATCATATTGTGACATTATAACAAGTAGAAATCACATTAACATTGTGATATCATTCTAATTTTGAAATAATTACAGAACTGAAGGATTGCTGTTGTTGTCCACCAGCCTCCCTGTAGGATAAATATTAGTTTATCAGCTTTGTACAGGACCCTGGTGACATATTAGATTATGAACTGTGCTGGTAGCCATAAGGGCGGCAGCTGAGCCCTATAGCCAGTCTGTTGGAGAATGATGATACTTTCTCTTTCAGTAAAGTTTTACAACCTTAGAAAGCCTATATTGGGTTGCAATGAGTTCTAATTGACAGGATGTCAGTAGATGACCTTCCTCAAAGTTTTATAGCCTCCAAACCACAAGGAAAAAGTTATTTTCTGCCCTAAGGAGTTGCTGTGATGGAATAGACTATACAGCAAAAGTTAATTGGGTAATCAATATACAATTTCTGTTGACAGACTACCAAGAGTAATTTATTCATTGCGATTATTTAAGGAAATTAAGTTTATTGAAATAAATTATTCCCTTTAATATAATTTCCTTATTGGTAGAAGCTTTGCATTTAATGTATATGTTTTTGCCAGGTGCCGTATGGACAGGACCAGCTCATAGCAACCCTTTGTGAAGCAGAAAAAAACACACCACAGTTCTACACCATCCTCTCAATTATTCCTATGTTTGAGTCTGTTGTTTTAGTCATTCTGTTAGCCCATCTCACTAAGGGAATTCCTCTTTTCTGCTGCCTCTATACTTAACCCAACATCATGTCCTTCTCCAGGGTCTGATCTCTTCTGACAACATGTCCAAGGAATGTAAGATGAAGTCTTGCCAACTTGCCTCTAAGGAACATTCTGACCTTACTCCTTCCAAGGTGGATTGGTTTGTCCTTTTAACAGCCCCTAGAACTTATATTCTTCTCTTGCACCACAATTCAAAAGTACCTATTCTTCTACTGTCTTCCTTATTCAATGACCAACTTCCACAAATGTGCTAATCTGGGTTGATTACAGAAAGAAATCCAGAAATAGTCATATGCGTATAAGAAAGAGTTTTAGGACTGACCCCCGGTGGCAGAGTGATTGTGTGTGGGACTGCGGCCCACTGATTTGGCAGTTCAAATCCAGCAGCAGCTCTCCAGGAGCAAGGCTGGGCCTCCTACCCCCACCAGAAGGCAGTAATGCTCCCCAAAAAGAAAGAAGAAAGAAAGAGCTCTATATAAAAGAGCAATTTTTTGGTGAGAAAAATATCCCAACCCAGTCCAGATCAAGTCCAAAAGCCCATACGTCTGCTACTAATCCATAAATTCCTCTTTAGACTCATGCAGCACATGCAGTGATGCAGAATGCAGGAAGATCACAGGCCAGTAGGTAGAAGGTCTTGTGGATCCAGTGGCAGTGAAGCATCACAATGCTGGTACTGTGTGGCAGTTACATAATCTGGTATCAAGTTGAGGATACTAAGAGGGAAGGGGTGGAGTTTAGCCTGTTAATCATTCACAACTCGATGACTTCATTTGGAGGTGCAATTGAGATAAATAGCTCACTGGAGGACAGACACACTCTCTGCTTCAGCTCTCTCAGCTTTGTCTTCCTGCTGCCAAGCCACATGGAGCTACCTGATGCAGCCAGCGTTCTGGAACCAGAGGAATCACAGGGAGACCCATGTCAGCCCCAATATGTTTACACCACTACTGGATCCACAAGGCTGTCACCCACTGGCCTGTGATCTTCCTGAATTCGTCCTCATCATTGCATGGCTATGTGAGTCTCAAAAGAAATGTATGGACTGGTGAGGTATGGACTGGTATGGACATATGAGGTAGCATTGAAGCTATAAATCTGTTCTCAACTGAGCTGGAATGTTTTCTTAATGTAAAATTGCTCTTAGATATAAAGTTATCTCTTACACTCGTTAGTCTCTCTGGATTTGTTTCTCTAGTCAGCCTGGGCTAACCCATGTGGGTCTCTACGTGTCTGCTCCAGATCTCATGAGCACAATGAAGTGTTCTGGAATTCCTACCCTTCTCAAGGTTGTTCAGAGTTTATCATTGTCCACACAATCAAATGGCTTTGCATAGACAATAAAGTACAGGTAAACATTTTTCTGGTATTCTTTGCTTTGACTCAAGACCCATCTCACATCAGCAATGATACCTCTCCTCTGCTGAATCCAGTCTGATCTTCTGGTAGTTTGCTGCCAAAGTACAACTGCAACTGTTGTCGGGTGATCTTAAGCAAAATTTTACTTGTGTGCAGTATAAATGATACAGGCCTAAAGTTTGAGCATTCTTTTGGGTCAGCGTTCTTTGGAATGGGCACAAACATGGATCTCTTCTGATCAGCTTTTTCTTCCTTATTTCCTGGAATACATGAATGAGTGCTTCCAGTACATCTTCAGCTTTCTGAAACATTTCAATGGGTATCTGTGAATTGCTGAAACCTTGCTTTTGGCTAATACATTCATGACAATTTTAACTTCTTACTTCATCACCACTGGTTCTTTTTCAAATGCAACCTTCTAGAATAGTGATCTGTTGGCTAGGTTTCTTTGGTGCAGTGATTATGTTCTTTCCATCTTCTTTTAAATGATGCAGGAAACATTTAATTTCCTTGTAGGTGTATGGTTAACATCATAGCCCTGACAGTTTTGCATTTAGGATAATTCTTAATTTAAAAAAATGAATAGCTTTTAATTTCTTTTCAATTTTTCTTAAGTTGCAAAGTATATGATTCAACATAGCTGATACCTATCCATTTAAGCTTGTTAATGCCTAGGGCACTTATCTTTATGTGTTCCATTTGATTTTTTATAGCTTTCAATTTTCCTAGGTTCATACTTCCTATTTACATAGCTCTCATTATCAAAAAATACTCAAAGTTGTCCCCTCTTATTTTGACTCATGCCTCATCAGCCAATGAAAGTCCCAAAAACTTTGTGTTCTCCAAGTCATTAAGGTCCACTCTACATTGAGAAATCAGTTATCTCAGAGAGTTTTAGTAATTATAATTTGTGTCAGTCTGGGTAGACTAGAGAAACAAATTTCATAGACGCATATATAGATATAAGGAAAAGGTTTATATGCAAGAGGAACAGGACTTTGAGCCTAGTCCAGTTCAAAGTCATAAGTCCGATATTAATCCATATGCCGAAAATCAGTTTTTAAAGTCTCCTTCCGACTCACTAAGTCACAGGTCAGTGGATGCAGATTCCCGGCGCTGGCAGGGATCTCCACATGGCTCCTCGCTTCCAGGGCTCAGGGTCCATCAACAACAAAAGCAACTCATCGCTGGCAGAGATCCCCATGTGGCCACCCCAGCCTCAGAGGTCTGGCTCCATCAGGGCAAAGCCATGTGGTCTCTCCGCCGGCTACTCCATCTTCTCGGACGTTGCCATCTTGTCTTGTCCGTGATTAATCATCCCTGAGAACTAACTCCCAACAGCTTGGGAAAATAGCTTCTCTTCTTCAAGAGGGAAATATTGCGAGATTTCCCAGAAGTCTCAGGAGAAAGCCCTGCCCACATAGAGGCCTCATTGGCTACTCAATGGCTATCTCCAGATTAACAGGGTAGACTCCACCCCTACATTTCAATCATAAAATTAACATAAGCACATGACTGCCACATAATTCTTCTAAATATAACCCCTTAAGTGTATGTTATAAATTATCACCTTTCTGCAGGTGGCTATAATCCCTGTATGCTTGTGGCTATAATTTTGGAGGGAGTTCTCTATTGTGTTAAAAGACAGATGAAGAGTGTGATAAAGTCTCCATTCTAGTCAAGGGTGTGCACTAGGTCACTAACATTTATTTCCATGGTATGATCTTCTAAAAGCACAAACAGCACAATAGCATACTTCCATCAAAACCATTCCTCTGTGTGTAAGAGTCATCTAGGAAGAGCAGAAGGAATATTTAGGACTATCAAAAGAGCCACTAATATGACATGCTTGTCTGAAATAGCAAAGGCAGAAACCAGAAGCCTATTCAAAAACTCCCAAAGCAAAAAACAAAACTCACTCCAAGGAGACAATGAAATAGAACAGAAAAGCTGTACTGAGACTAAGAGACTGGGAGGCAAAGCAGCAGGCTGGCTTCCTGGTCCACAGAGGCAGAAGACATGGGACTGCATGACTGAATGGATTTAGATTAAAGGGAGACATTGCCTACTGGCTGAGAAGAGGTGTTTTTGTAGATCAATAACTGTAACCTTATTGTAAACTGATCATGACTGTGTTCACCCATTTACATCTCTAATAACCACCTTAACTGTGAACCTTGTGGCATAGGGGCTATGTATTAGGCTACTAAATGGGAAGTTCAGCAGTTCAGAACCACAAGAGTCACTACTCCTGTAAAGAATAGTCTTATCTACTACAGGGACAGTTCTATTCTGCCTTGTAGGATCACTGTGCGTCAACAACTTAATGGCAGTGAGTAGTAGAAAGTATCAACCTGGGGTGTGGGAAATATCTGGGCAGAGAATGTATGTGGACAAACTTTCAACTTTCATATTTTCCGGCGTCTAGGAGACCAAGGATCCTGTGGAGGGAACCTTCATGGTCCTGGGTTAGAGAGGTGTCCCACTCACATTCTCCCAAGTAAAATTTAGTCCCCCGTGATGTTCCCCGTAATAATGTCAAATTCAGGGTGCTGTTTGCAAACATATGGTCACTGACTATACACTTTGAAGTCAACTTCTTAAAGGTTATCTGTGTAAAGGATATCTAGGAAAGCAGACTTTATGTCTGTTCCACCGGAAGTAGGGCCAACACCCTTCTGATAAGGATATGATTTGTTCCCCTGAAGGAGCTTTCAAAGATGCCTAAGATGAAACCCACTCAGGGCCTTCCTGTCACGTGTGTTCCCCTAGTGCCTCCGCTCTATATTGTGTGCAGACCCCTAGCTCATCACCCTCTTACGTGTATGCCTATTGAATAACCCTTTCCTGTTATGTATGCCCCAGATTATATAAACTCATGAGCTTACATTTCTTTCTCTCTCTCTCTCTCTTTCTCTCTCTCTCTCTCTCTCTCTCTCTCTCTCTCTCTCTCTCTCTCTCTCTCTCCTTGGATGTGGCTCTTGAAGTCAAGACTGAGAGATGGTCCTTGCATGCTTGATCTTGTCTGATCCCTCTTTAATTTAGCCCTCAATTAAGCAATTGTCCCTTAGTTCTATTTAGTTGTGCAATTGCTGGTCCCCCACACAGGGGGACTCATCTTCTGGCACTATATAAGATAGTATTCTACTGCTTTATTAAATTTTGCGGTGACTAATGCCTCAGAAAATGTTCTACCTCTTCCATATACCGAGTTTTTCCTGGTCTGAATCCTCCACTGGACACTGCCTACCATGCATAACTCTATTGGTATTTGAAATATCAGGGTTATAGCTTCTAGCATCATCGAAATATACAAACATTGTTGCATAAAAATCTGATATAAGAATGGTGGAAAGGGCTGATCCCCAGTGGCATAGTGGTTGTGTGCAGGACGGCAGCCCACAGGGTTGGTGGTTCAAATCCAGGAGCAGCTCTCGAGGAGCAAGGCTAGACCTCCTACTCCCACCAGGGGACAGTGATGCCCCCCAATAAAACAAAACAAAGCAAAAGAATAGTGGAAAAACAGTCAAGGCAAAATTTTCACCCTTTGATGGAGTGCAGTTAGAATTTGATAATCAGACTGTGTATCTCAGAATTATCTAGAGGATATGTTAACAATTGTCTGCTTTCTAACCAAAGCACAGAACTATCAGTTTCTGAGATATCCTTTGCCATAGTGTAGGTTCTCTAGAGGAGAAAAACACATTGTATATATTAAATATCATATATATATCACATATATTATGTTCATTTTATGTGCATATATGATGCATATATATTTATAGGTAAATAAATATACTTGGAAATTTTCATTATAATTTAATCCTATTTTATGGAGTTTTTGAAACACTGTATATGCATGTTTGTGTGTTTAGAGAGAGAGGGAGAGAGTGAGAGAGAGAGAGACTAAAATAAAGAGAAAATAGAATGGCGATATAGAGATTAAGCACTTAGCTAACCAAGAGGTGAAGGGCCAAATCCATCCACATCTGCGCAGAAGAGAGATGTACCAGTGCACTGTCATAAAGGTTATGGCCTTGGTAGCCCTGAAGGGGCCGCTCTGCATCTTCTAGGGTGAGTGTGAGGTGGACTTGATTAAATGACGATTGGGAGGAGGGGAAAGAGAGAAAGAAAGAGCATGAACTTCAGCAGAATATCTCTTTAGTCACACCTGCCAAGGAAACTCTCCTTTAGATGGACTGACTGATCACATCAGACCGCAGCATGAAAAGTGATTACACTATTTTACATTATGGGAAGCAAACTCTCCAGTGTTTGCTAAAGCACTGAAAATGATAGTCTAGCTGAGTTGACGCGTAACATTAACCCTGATAATTTTGATAAAAAATACACTTTACACAACTAACCCCATATAATTCTGATATAAATTATAGCTTGAAAACCACTGAAACAAATGTTATGTTCATCTCAGGAAGTAATGTTAGCTTTTGGGGAAATGGCTTTATTCTCTGCTCCCCTTCCTATTGTTACATTGCACCTTGTTAACAACAGAGGCCTATTTTTCTCCTTTTTTTTTTTAAAAAAAAGTTCTTATCTTCAGCATTTCAAGTTTGAAACAGTTTCAGCTTTCTTATCAGTGGCCAAACAATAGATTCCTTCACCCTGTGGTGAGGTTCAGAGAGCTTGCTCAGTGGGAAGTGCTTCACCTTTGCATGAGAATCCCAACAGCTGGTCTTCTAGTTGAAGTTTAAGAATAGTTCCTCCTGAACTTGGTTTCCAGGAGGATTGTTCACTGGCTGCAGGGCCACTTATTGATTTAGAAAATCTGTGGCTTCAATTCCGAAAGAGCCTGGCTGCCACTGTGTTTTGTAAGTACCTGCATTTAAACGTGGAGAACTGGAGAGGGAATTGGTTTTGAAAGATTTTGTCCCTCTAAACTTTTTTTTTCTTCATGAGCAATAGCATACAACCAGTGTAACCCTATCATCATTTGAAGAAAATGAGCTTTCCAATAGAGACTTTTCCAGGTGGGAGAAGTTAACTTTCTCTGTTATTAGGTTACTGATGGGTCACCAAATGCCTTAGGTGCAACATAGCTATGATTTCAGGAAAGTTTTCCTGATTCTATACACTGCTGTCCAATTTCTCAATGTTACTTTGAAATGCAGAATGGATACATGTATGTCAATGAGATGATTTTTCTATTAGAAATTTAGTCCATCTGTTGTTCTCATATTCAGAAGAAGAAAAATGCATCGCAGAATTATGGGACTGAAAGAATATTGGTAAAATTGTTTATCATTTATTACAAGGTATCCCTGGAACAAGACTTAATTCTGATTGTACACATACACATCTATTTTCCTCTTTCTACTCTTCAATCCCTTTTCTTTTCATCCCATCCTTTCTTTATGCCTCTCCTGAATATCACTGGTGTAAAATAAAATTCAGCATCACTACTTGTAGCCTGAACAATTTACCTTTTTCTGGATATAGCAGTGCACTTTGTCTTTTATAAAATAGTGAAAGCTAACAAAAATTATGCTATTTGGCCAGCATACCTGGTTTGAAAATATTTCTAAAAGTAGCTAAGTGACCTTGGGAATGGTACTCAATCAAAGTTTATTTTTTTAATTGTGTAAAATATGGCTTTGTAAAAATAAATAAACAGGTAGTAAAATAAATGAATAAATAAAAAATTAAGAATGTGTGTGTTAAAGTGTGTTACAGGATCCCACCAGTCATGGCAGGCCCTCAGTACACATTATCCTTCATCAATTAATTCTTGGATGAGCTAAGTACTTAGCCCTCTGAGGAGATTATTTGTAAAACTAGGGGTAAAATGAAAGTAATAAAATGTCCACTGTGGTTGGAATGTTTGAATAAAATATTCAAGTCAAAATTACATTTGTAGCATTTATCATGTGATTGTTGCATGCATGTTAGCAGAAAAGTATTACTGGTAAAAAGACCATTCATTTTGAATTTTCCAACATAGATTATATGAAAAGAGGCTTGTCATTAGGTCTCATAATATATTATTGCATATTTGTGTACAAACTGAGCTTCCTAAAATATGTTAAAACATGCTTTAATAGATTCTTAAGCCAGATTTTAGAATGGCAAATATGATTACCTTAGTTCCCAGGAATCATGTAAAATGATAAAATAATTTTCCTAGAGTTTTCTTCTCTGTTATTGTATCCAAGTCCCAGAAGAAGAAAAATGACCTAAGAGAAGAGTTCTGATACCAATCCACTTTAGTTATCTGTCTACAGTTCAACTTTGGTATTCGACAAAGGCATAACACTAAGTGCTTCACTAGAAAATAACAGAGAATAGACTAGAATGGAAAAATATATTATCAATGGCCCTGAATTATGCATATAAAAGTTGTAGAATTAGAGAACTTTTTGTGAATATTTTTGCCACAATTAGAAACAAGCAACTTTCCTCTAGTTCTTTAAAGCTCCCCCACCAATCATGACCCTAATTCTACCTTACAAATCCGGCTAGACAAGAGCATATACACTGACACAGATTAATGCTCACAACACAGGAAATCCAGGACAGATAAACCCCTCAAGAGCAGTAATGACAGTAGCAATGCCAGAAGGATAAGAGAAAGGTAAGGAGAAACCTATCACAATGATCTACATACAACCTCCTCCCAGGGGGACAGACACCAGAAAAGTGGGTGAAGAAAGACAGCAGTTAGTGTAAGACATGAAAACCTTTTAATAAATTCTCAAGGGTTCATAGGTTTGGGTGGGGTGGGGTGGGAACGAGTTGATACCAAGGGCCCAAGTAGAAAGAAGGTATTGTAAAAATGATGATGACAACATATGTACAAAGATGCATGACAAAATGGATGGATGGATTATGATAAGAGCTGTATGTGCCTCAATTAAATGATTTTTTTAAAAAAGAGAAAGAAAAAATGATCATAACATCAATAAAAATATATACAAGAAGAAAATGTTCCATAATTGAATGTGATGAGAGTTGTGTAACTCCTCTTGATATGAGTGAATTTTTTTTAATTTTATGACATGTGGATGAAGTTCTAATTAAACTATTTAAAAGAAAGCAAAATACATTTTTGAATAATGACTACATTTTGTTCCTTTAAACATTTCAAAGATGTGCTTTATTCTTGAGCATATACACTGGAACCAATCTGAGAGACTTTAATTTATTTATATTTGAAGGCTCACAGACCAAAACAGCAGTATTGATTTCGTTAACTGGCTGCATGAGAAAGGATCTCTTAAGGACGTAGCTGTTGGATGGAACCTACAGAGATAGAAAGGAAAATAAGGGATTCAGGAGTAGGTGGGTACAGTAGTGGTGGTGAAAAGGGGTGTGTGATGGGTAGGTTTGTTATGCCAACAAGACCACAGAAGATTGGTGGGTCTGTTGTGACGGCACGGCCAATGAACACACGGGATGAACTGAAGGGCAGAGATAGGAAGGGTTCAGTGAGTCCCACCTTCTCTTTCCGCATCTTCGGACCAGAGCTGTTTTGTTCGTCCTGTGCCTCGACTTCCAAACAACACTATCCGTGGGACATTAATCGTGGACTGTGGAGCTGTGAGTTGAGGTTCCTTCAAGCCCTACTTCGCCACGGTCCTGGGATATACATCTCTTGAGCTGGGGACTGTTGGACTGTGTCATCTGGCTGACTGTTGGAGACCTGCTCTGCTGTTTGCTGCCTGTGACCACATAGCCTGAATTGCTCAACAGAGGACTACTCAGTGGCCCTCAAGACTCAAAGGACTGCTGGTTTTCTAGCTGCCTCACAGAAGTGAGTTGCATTGGGCAATCTGTACTGCTTTATAGATAGTTAACTGTTTCTTTCTTATCTTATATACCTTTCTCTCTATATAAATATATAAAAAGAATTACTAGTGTCCTGATTTTATTTCTCTACGAGAACCCTGCCGGACACAGGGTGGGGAGATGATATCAAGGGCTCTTTCTACCCTGGATAAAAACTTAGAATGGTGTGGGATATGAAAACTATTTGAAAATCATCCTTAAGTTATCTTTGTGATAAGTGAATGGAGGATACGTTCGCAATCCCTCTGGCTATACTTTGCCTGACTACCTGCCCAGAAGGGAATCTTTCAGGGAGGCTCAAGAATACACGAGGAAGACTTCCTTAGCTGAAATATGGCCATTTTTGAGCATTAACTAATATCTTACACTTTCTCTATGATGCTTCAAAATGTACCATGCAAGACATCATAGTACAACAAATTGAGAGATTAATAGTATCTCTAGAGTAGGGTAGATCATAAATCTAACCCTTCTTTCTTTATGTCACTGACTGTCATATTGTCTAAAGAGTAGGTAGGACAGATGTATTTATAATCCCCTGCCAGGGGGATGGACAACATCAGCTCTTTTCACCACATTTGCTTATGCATTCATCTTGTCTTCAGTAATTTTGTTGGGAAGGCGAGCATCACTGAATGCTGGATTATTAGAACAAAGTGTTTTTGTGTTGAAAGAGTGCAGGAATAGAGGTCTAATGTCCATCTGCTACCTTAAAACTTAACATATAGATATATTAAAATATATCTATTAACCTATCATTATATATAAATGTATTTCCATATGTACATGACAGGATTTAGACCTCCATAACTGTCCTTTGCCTCCTAGTTCTTTCCTCTATTTTCTTCTACTTTCCTCTTGTCCCACTACCATGCTTGAAAGAGTGAAATACATCCTGGCCAACTACACCCCAATGTTGATGTTCCTGTTCAGAGCATCCACAGAACAAAAGGACCATAGGACCAACTCCACCACGAGGCATGACATCTCTCACTGATTCCTAGAACTATCATTGACAACGCTGGAGAAACAGTGTGGGAATTATGCCTAATCTGACCCCACCACACTAAAGGCATGGATCAGAGCAGCAAAGTGAGCAAAGCAATGAAGTCCCGGAGGCATACCAAAAATAGACTTTGGGAACAGAGTGTGACACTCCATCAGCCTTGACCAGAAAGCACTCATAAAGATCAACAAATGAACCTGGCTTTTCTTTTTTTTTTTGATAATTTTCTTTCATTTTTTGCTTTCTTTTGTTGTTTTGTTTTGTTTTGGTTTTGTGTGTGTCTGTGTGCTTATTATTGTTTTTGCATGTCTGTCTAGATAATATTGGCGGGATAAAAAAAATCCATAGAAGACAACAGGATTGATTGTTGTGAGGGATTGGGGGGCACACAGGAGATGGTGAGGCAGGGAGTGCAAAGGAAGGGGGTGCCGAATAAACCTTGGGACAAGGTGTGATAGTTACACAATCTAGTGTCATTTTGAGGATTAAGAGTGTGGGAGTGGAGTCTAGGCTGTCATTGAGGAGATAGACAATGAGGCATCTTTGTGGGTATGCCCTTCCCCTAATGATTCTGCAAATTTCTGGATTTCCTCCTTGGAGATGGGAGAGAGATGCTCTCTGTATGGGCTCATCTCTTGAAGACTTTCTACTGAGAACACTCACTCCCTGAGAGACGGTCTACTGACTACACACATGGCAATATGCTGATAGAACCAGTGCCCTGGGTATTGGAGAAGCTACTTGCAAACCCCTTCCAGGGCCGAGAAATTTGCAACTGTACTGCATCCAAAGTCTTTCTACCTACTGGCCTATTGTGCATTGGGAGCCACTGTATGTGCTGCATGAGTCTGAAGATGACTTTAGAGATTGGTATCAGACATACAGTCTAATATTAAATTTTGGGGCCTGGAATGGGTTGG
Organism: Nesogale talazaci; assembly: GCA_004026705.1. Lineage (NCBI taxonomy): Eukaryota > Metazoa > Chordata > Mammalia > Afrosoricida > Tenrecidae > Nesogale > Nesogale talazaci. The sequence goes on from PVJH01002041.1 coordinate 77,644, forward strand.
GATGGTTTCTTAAAGGACAATTATCCTTTATATAAAACTCTCTCTTATATACATATGAATTTCTATGGATTTGTTTCTGTAGCCAACCTGGACTAACAAATAAGGGAACAACAAATGATCTAAAATCCATGGTGAGGCAGGCATAGGATGTCTGGTGGGGCTTGATAAAGTGCAGTGTAGCTGAGAGGAATTATTGAAACCCAAAGGAAGGTTGTTTTGTTTTTAAGCATTCATCAGCATCAATCCAACTTTAAACTGCCTGCACTGACTTCCATTCCTTTGTGCCACTCACAACTTCCCTCAAGGTCTACAGAACTAATGGCAAATTTCTTCTCCTATATGAATGACTCCTCACATAAAATTCTGAGATGGTAGATAAAAATAGAATAATGAGAGAAGCCTTTTATAAACCTCTTACTCATCTCTGTTGCGCAATGGATAGGGCATTGCACTTCTAGCTCACCTTAATAATCCTTTTGCTGTTCTCATCAAAATTTGTAATCCTTGATATTAAATACTGGTCTTCCTTTTAAAGGTTTAGTTGTGCAAAATCTTTATTCTTTCCTTTAGTGTTCTCTTTCTTCCTCCTTCCCTCTTTACCTCTCCCTTCTTTATTCTCTTTCTCCCCTCCCCTTTACATTTACCCCTCTCCTTCCTCCCCTTTTTGAAACCATAGTCAAACACAGCCTTACAAAAATCAGTAGTTTTTTTGATGGTTTAGACAAGTGGTTCTCAAACTGTGAGTTGTGACCCCTTTGAGGGTTAAATTGCCTTTTCACAGGGGTAGCTCCATTCATAACAGTAGCAAAACTATAGTTACCAAGTAGCAATGAAAATAATTTTAAGGTTGGGGGGATCACCACAACATGAGGAACTGTATGAAAGGGTTACAGCATTAAGAACTTTGAGAATCCTCGACCTATGAGAAGTATCTTTGAAGTATTGGTGGACTAGAAGCAAAATTTCTGCCTTCCCTGCTGGAGACCTTAAGTACTTTATGTACAATTACTAGCCACCTGCCAGTAACAGACTGTATGGTACTATGATAATGTGCTAGTCTGGGTAGACTATAGAAGCAAATTCATGAGCATGTGATAAAGTTTTATATAAAAGATAATTATACATTAAGAAAACATCCCAGACCAGTCCAGATCAAATTGACAAGTCTCTGACAGTAATCTGCAAACTCCTTCAGACTCAGGAAACACATGCAATGATGCCAAATGCAAGATGATCACAAGTCAGTGGGTAGAAATTTGGATCCAGTGATGTTGTAAACATCTCAGAAATGGAAAGAGTCTCCACTTGACTTCTCTAGGCGCAGGTTTCTTGTGGTATCAGAGTAGGTCCATGTTGCTTCTCCTCAGGGATTTCTCACAGGGAGCCAGACTTGTCAGTTGAGTCTCTCAGGCAGCAAGTGTTGTCAGTGATAAGTACCCAAATAACTGAACCAAGAGACAGTGTCTCTGCCTCCAAGAAGGAATTGCCACATTTCCCAGAATTCTCAATAGAAGACCATGCCACACTGAGATCTCATTGACTGTCTCCAGATTGACAGTCTAAACGTCACCCCTATACTCTTAATCCTCAAATTGACACCATATAGGTAACTGCCACAAATAGTGAAATAGATTTTAAGTGGAATATCCAGATTATGATGTATTAAGAACAAAAGCCAATAAAGCCCAATGGATCAGTGATCTAATCTGCAGGTGATCATAGGGATGGAATGGAATCAACCTGCTGAGTAACAAACCAAAAGTTAGTTCAATGGCAGCTTACAACATCATCATATATTTGGTTCATGCAATCATAAGTATGCATATGATATGTAATAGCAAATAAATATTTGGAGCTTAATTATATAGATAACAAGGCATAAAAACACATATCTCTAAATATGTGTTTTTATTTACTTAATATTTACTTTTCAATGGCATAAGATAACTTGGATTCTCCTTCCATGAGTGCTTATTAAAAAAAGGAGGACTGAGCTATACTTGTTAATATAGATTAGGCCTAGTATGTGTTAATATTCGTTTTCAGGGTTTTAGTTTGTTTTGTTATTACTTTTTAAGAATATTCCTGATGCAGAATCAAAGTTGTTTGAGGAAACATTATTTCTCCCCAATATTTTTAATATCATTTTATTTATGAAAACAGGATGAAGAATGAGGATGTGATAGTCTATTTCTTAAATAAGCTAAGACATAATGAATGAACATCTATATTTTTAAATTCATATAATTTATTTCAGTAATTTTCGCATCAATTTCTGGCTATTCTTAGATTTGTCTCTTGCTGTTTCTGTTTCTATTAAACCTGTTGAAGAATTCATACCTTTATTCTCTCATTCAATATGCATTAGCTATGGTCCATGTTTAATGTGTCTGATTTTGACTACTTATTAGTATGCACATAAAGTTTTTCATAATTTTATGAATTACTTTTCATATTTCAAATTGATTTCTTATTTACATTGTATTACCAATGGCATTTTACTGCATTTTTCTTGCATTTTTGACTTTATTCCTATTATTCTTAATTTATAGAATCATTTTCTTTTAAAAATATCATTTCTTCTGCAAATTGTCCCTTCAATTATAAGTGGTTTATGATAGAAAGTCATTGTGGTAGTTATATAGATTTTTATCAATTTGAGAGGATTAAGAGTGAAGGGGTAGTGTCAAGCCTGTTAATTAGGCCATAGCCAATGTGACCTCTGTGTGGGCATGACCTTCTCCAAAGGATTTTGGGAATTCCTGTATTCCTGCTTGGAGGTGGGATATTCTCTCTCTCTCTCTCTCTCTCCTCAGTCATCCTTGTTCACAAGCCACATAGAGACAGGCTGGTGCAGTCAGAATGGAACTGGAGGAACCTCGAGGAGACCCCCGTATGTGCTGAGATTCCTTCAATGACATTGGATTCACAAGACTTCCCACCTACTGGCCTGTGATTTTCTTGCATTTGGCACTATTGTATGGGTTTCATGAGTCTGAAGAGGACTTTATAGATTGATATTGCATTTATGGATCAATATTGGACTTACAGACTTGATGCAGATTGGACTGGGATGTTTTCTCAATATTCAATTTCTCTTGTATATAAAGTTCTTTCCTCTACACATATGATTGTCTTTGATTTTGTTTCTATAGTATTTCCAGACTAAAAGATTATGGTACCTTGGGAATGGGTACTAGAGAAACAAATGACAAAAACAGACAGTGGATATATTTTTGAATTCTGCTTCATGGTAGTGTTTCTTCTTTTTGCAGCCAGAAGACAGACATGTCTATGTACTTTACTGGATTGGTGTATAGAAAGAAAATGGAAAGTTCTTTTTTTTTTTTTTTTTTTTTTAGGCATCACTGCCCTTGGTGGTGGGAGTAGGAGGCCCAGCCTTTGCTCCTGTGAGCGGGAATTGAACCTCTGTCCCAGGGGGCCGCAGTCCCGCCGACAACCACTACGCCACTGGGGCTCAGCCAAGAAAATGGAAAGTTTTGATTATTTTGTTTGATTTTCGTCTTTGGTTATTCTTTTTTTCAGATGATAAAATGAATGCTGTTAATGCATACTTGGAGCTCAAGGGATCAAATTGCCCCTTAAATTTCTCATAGCTGCTCAGGGAAAATGGCAGACACAAGGTGAAAATGGATGACAGAGAACCTGACTCTGGCTTGATGCTCTCAGAGGTCTAATCCTAAATTTTGTATCAATAAAATAGTTTAGATAAGGATTAAATTAAACTAAGTAAGGATTGAACTTGACTGTTTAAAGAACTGGGTTAAGGATCTGGTTCTACATTGTTAATGCTGATTTCTTCTGGTTATTGCTGAATAAGGATTTATAGAAATTATTATTGGAAGTATGAAAAGAGAGAGTTTGTATTTCATTTTGAATCTATAAATAGGTTAGGACACATCAGCAAAGAAGGCTTTGAAAAGAAAAGCCCCACCCAGTGCTTTGGAGTACTCAGGGCATGTTGCCTAACTGGCCAAAGTTTACAGATTGAAAGAAATAAAAAAAAAAACAGGAACTCTTAATATTTGAATTTTGAACTAGCAGTTTTTGTCAGAAGCTGAAAAATTTAGAACCATGAAGTAAACTCCTCTCTAGGACTGAATGTTAAAGGGAGCCTGCAGTAGCCTGAAACACTTGGTATGTGAACACCTGGATCCTCTTGTTAAGTAGATGTGGGAGAAAAGCAGCAATAGTTAGACAGACTGAGTCTGGCCACTATGCACCTGGTTTACAGGAGTTAGAGGAGAAGATGAGAGTGGTTTGACTGATCTGAAGTTCATGACCTAGAACAAGGGGCTAGGGTTGAGAATTTGTGATGGGGTTGTAGTCTAATGGCAAGTTAACCAATGATCACCCTGATGAGGCTAAGTGAGGCAGCCCATATTAAGTTGACTGGCACCTGATCAGATGAAGAGAAGATTTTTGAGCTTGTGAACTGGTGCATATTGTTGCTGACATTATGGTTGGCTTTTTCTATTTGACTTTGCTCTTATGGATGCAGACTTCACAAGGTTCCAACTGGAATGAAGATTCTTCATGCCAAAGAATATGATTGCGTCCTCAGATCACTGAGTTGATGTGTCAAGTGATGAGTCATTCTGCATTTTAACAATTTAACAACGTTCTGTGGCATTTTAAAATTGAAATAAATATATTGCAATACTATTTTTACATTCTATGAAAATTTTTGTTGCTCCATATAGACCAATTTTTTAATCAAGAACCACTTCCCAACCGCCCAGTCAGTGATGTCCCGCTTAAAATCTGGTCACTTTATAAGTGGGCAATATAGAAATAGATACTCAAAATCGGGCAGAAAAAGGCATGAAATGATTGACTTACAACCTTTCATAGCTGGGGGAATATATTCATAGGACTAAGGTGTAGGTGTTATTTAAGTGCAATTATTTTATTATCATTTGTTTGAATAATGTATATGGCTAATGATTTTATGAAAGTGTCAAATTGATAAGGGGTGGTCTGTGGTAGTTATATAATCATTTTCCAATTTGAGATGATTCAGAGTGAAGGGGTAGAGTCTAGCATGTCAATTAGATCATAGCCAATGAGGCCTCTGTGTGGGCATTGCCTTTTCCAGAGGATTCTGGTAACTCCTATATTCATCCTTGGAGGTGGCAGACACTTTCTCAGCACAGGTTCTGTGAGACATCCTCATTGACAAGTCAAATGGAGACAGGCTGATGCAGCCAGAGTCCAATCAGATGAACCTTTAGAAGACCCCTGCCAGTGCTGATCCTTGCAATGCTACTGAATCCACACAACTTCTGTCCCACTGACCTGGGATCTTTCTTCATTCAACATCATTGCATGTGTTTCGTGAGTCTGAAGAGGACTCTATAAATTGGTATTGGACATATGGACTAATATCAGACTTATGAACTTCATCTGGACTGGCTTAGAATGTTTTCTCTATATTCAATTTCTCTCATATATGAAGCTCTTTCCTATACACATATGATTATCTTTGAATTTGTTTCTATAGTCTACTTAGACTAACACAGCCATAAAAGTAATATGACTACAAAACATGGGCTCTGATTTTACTTAATTATGAATTTTTTTCAGTGGAATGCTTGACAGCAATGAAAGTGATTGTTGTAAAGAGTTTATAAAAAAAAAGTGGGTGTTTTCCGATGGCATATTGGTTGTGCGCGGGACTGCGGCCCACTGGGATGGAGGTTCGATTCCAGCTCCACGGAGCAAAGGCTGGGCCTCCTACTCCCACCACCTGAGGGCAGTGATGCCCCCCCCTGAAAAAAAGTGGGTGTTTCATCCATGTTCATTGAAGAACTGTTTACAATAGCAAGAAGATTAAAATAGCCTAATTGTCCATTGGTGGAATATGGTGTAAATTAACTTTGCTACATATACAAAAGGGAATGCTACACATCATTAAAGACTAATGATGAAACTGTGAAATACCTCATGACATGAGTATATTTGAAAGACTGTATTCCTTGTGAAATTATTCAAATACAAAAGGACAAATATTTTTGAGTCTTCTGCAAAAGAAAACAAACAAGGAAAGGTTTTCACACCATATTAAAATAGACTTTGTTGAATACCAGGAGCAGGAAGTGGAGGGAGAAAAGTGAAAGTGATAGGCCAGAGGGTAGTCAGTTGTTACCTTGGAAAAAGGGAGAACCATAATTTACTAAAGGAAGATGATTAAAAACAGTATAAGGGAAAGCATGGCAAATTACTGGGTGGTTTGATAAGTTGTTTCCTTTGTTAAAGGCAAAAACGATGATCTGATAATGTAAATCTCTGCTAAGTCTCAATAAAAAAGTTTGAAGAAAACAAAACTGCAGCAGATGAGTATCCTATAATGAAAATTTGAAAAGACAAGTTACATGTGTTGATATGCAATATGTTTTATGGATTTGCAGAAGCAAAGCAAGTTGCTCTATGTAGATGAAAATACTGAAGTCAAATATACAAAAGAAATGGATTATTTTTGGGTAGTGGGATTATATAAATGATCCTTTTTTACATTTCTATATTTTTCAGATTTCTAAAATGAATATATATTCTTTAATGGAAGTTAATATTTTTTACTGTTCTATATAATGGAACCTGGTGTTGTAGTCCTTACGCATTTGGCTGCAATCTCCATGGTCAGCAGTTTGAAACCATCAGCGACTCAGTGGAAGAAAGACTAGGCTTTCTACTCTTGTAAGCAGCTACTGTATTTGTAGACAGGGTTCTCTGTAGAAAAAAAAAACAGGACACTAGTACTTTTATACATATTGAGATAGATAGATGATAGATAGATAGATGATAGAAAGAGATAGAGATAGATAGATATTTATCATAAGAAATAAACTCTCTATAATGCAGTATGAATGGCTTGGTGCATCTAACTTGGGTGAGATAGCTTTTACAGTGGAAGTCTTTTGCTATCTGACTATAGGCAGCAAACAGCAAGGCAGGTCACCAACAGTCAGCGAGATGACAGACTCTTATAGTCCCCAGATCAGGCAGGGCTTGAAGGAACCTCAACTTCCAGAGATACAGTCCATGGATTAGGTGTCCCACCGGTAGTATAGCTCACAAATCAAGGCACCCATTTGACCCTCCTGTGAGGGACTGTCCAATAAATTTATGGATGGGTTTTGGGTCTCCATTTTGCCTATACCTCTCCACATCAATGTGATTACTTGTTTTTCAATTTATTTTACTTATTCCCATCTACATCTCATGATCACAGAAGTTGATGAGCTTCTTCGATGTGAACTTTGTTGCTTCCCTGATATATGACCGCTTGTTTAACTCCAAACCTATAAGACTCAGATGCTATCTATTTTGATAGCCAGGGACCATCAGCTTTCTTTACCACATTTGCTTATGCACCCATTTTATCTTCAGTGATCATGTAGGGAAGATGAGTGTCATACATTGCCACATTATTAGAACAAACCATTCTTAAACTGAGGTAAGATTTAAGTAGAGCTCCAAAGTCTTTATTCTTCTTTACTGCATTTACATATGTGTGTGGGCATACATTGTATACAATATATTTACATTGACTAACACACCTATCTATATATTAAATATTTACATGTATATATTATCTGTCTATCTATATAATATATAGTTATTATGTTCTAGTTCTTTCCTCTTTTTCTTTTGTCTTTCCTTCTGTCTCACTATTACGTTTACCTATTATTCACCTCTCAATTATTCCTTTTGGATACATTTCAAATGATTCAGAATGCTACACCCCTATCCCCATACATTTAATATCCCTTGCTAGTCCCCTGTCACTGTCCTTATTGACTCCTCACTTCTCTCCTCATGCCTCCTCCTTTTCCATGTCCCATGCCCCTGGAACTTATGGTCCCATTACTATGTCCTTGTGATTACTTTCCCTCCTTATCTTATATAGATAGGCAGTGTGTTAGTCCAGGTAGACTAGAGGAACAAATTTCATAGACACACATATAGATATAAAGAAAAGGTTTATATACAAAAGGAAAGAGACCCTAAGAAGGCATCTCAATCAAGTCCAGTACAAACTCATAAGTCCAATATTAACCCATATGCCTGAAATCAGTCTATAAAGTCTCCATCTGACTCACGAAGTCACAGGTCATTGGGTGCAGAATCCTGGCACTAGCAGAGGTAGCCACATGGCTTGTCAATTCCAGGGCTCAGGGTCTATCAATAGCAGAAACAACTCATTGCTGGCAGTGGTCTCCATGTGGCCGCCCCAGCTTCAGAGATCTGGCTCCATCAGGGCAAAGCTGTGTGGTCTCTCTGGCAGCTCCTCCAGATTCTCGATGCTGTCACTTTGTCTTTTCTGTGACTCATCGCCTCTGAGACTAACTCCCAACAACTGGGTGAGATAGGTTCTCATCTTCCTGAGGGAAATATAGCGAGATTTCCCAGAAGTCTCAGGAGAAAGCCATGCCCACATAGAGGCCTCATTGGCTACTCAATGGTTATCTCCAGATTAACAGGCTAGACTCCACCCCTACATTTCAATCATAAAATTAACATAAGCACATGACTGCTACAGGCAGTAAAATAGAAAAGAAGAAAAGTATGGGGGGGAGAAGATAATGATAAGTGAGAGAGACCATATATGTAGTTCCAAGTCTACCTGTTATCTTAACTCAGAATTGATGAATATTTGTCTGTTAAGTAGCAAGTAGACCCTGGTATAATCCATCAGTTTAGTCCACTTTCCTTTCATGAATCCCTTTCACAAGACTTGCTTACCTAGCATCCCTTATAACCTTTTAGTCCTCAGAATTCATGTCCAAAGGAGCATGCCTTCCACAACACACCATTACCTTCTTGCAGTCAAGAATGGAACAGCATAGTGCCCCACCCACCACCTTATCACACCTTGAGACTTCATGTGGCCTCTTGTGAGTCTCCAAGACCAGTACAGCTGAGGGGCCAAATGTTGACCCTGAGTCAGAAGCCTATAATCAAACGCCCTCACAGAATTCATGACTTTGCATCCATAGCTGATCTGTTGCATTGTCATTTTGGTTTGATCCCATGAGGGTGGGTCAGGTCAACTGCACTCCCTGAACTGTGTCTTTGGTGCCATGCTCTGTGGCAATGATATCTAGGGAGGGGACATAATGTCTCAAGCTGCCACTCATTGAGCTGCTCCAAGGAAGAACATCACCCTCAAGGCTGGCACACTGGAATGAGATCTATTCTTTCTTTCTGTTTCTGGAGACATAAATACTATCACTTTCCCTTGGTGGATTAGTGCCCTGTTCCCCATTGCCATCTGTTTTCTTCCCCCTACCCTTCTGTGAACAGTAAAAGCATATTGGGATGTGAGGGGTTCAGCACAAGTGCGACCATGTTTTCCGGGAAACACGACAGGGTCTTATACTCATTTTTCCTCAAGAAAACATCCTAGGGCTTATTTTCAGAAGATGGGTCATTTTTTTAATATGGTGAAACATCTACACTTATTCAAATATAGTTAAATTGTCTTATTCTGGAACATCATCATAACTCTCCGAACTCCATATTCAATCCTGAATTTCTTGTGACTTCATTTCCTTTAGAACCATTGGCCCCAGTCTCTCATGTCGAGCAGTAGAGCTCTCATTGAATGAGCTATTCTTATCTATGTAGCCTGCTTAGCGTGCATTCCTAACAACACTGTCGGTGATTATATCCCAATGAAGTCTTCAATCACATCATGATCTCTTGCAGGCTAGGCTTCACAAAGTTTCCAAGCTGATTTCCAGCCATTCTATTTTGAATGTAGTTGCTCATTTCTATGCACAAATGATCTTTGAATAACTTGCTTACTGCAACATCAAGAGTCTACAGATAGGTCAAACTGATCCTGAAGTAATTTCCCCAGTTACAGAGTGCCCTATCAGAATAGGTACACTCAGCAACTAGCAGACCACATATATGGGATTACTGAAATGTACAATAAGTAGCATTATTTTAGAAAACTCAAACTAGATGGCATTAGCGCTTCCTGTGCCTAGGAAAATAGTAAATCCAAAACAATACCATATTCCTGGAGGGATTGTAGCGGTTAATCCTACCATCAAGGATTTGACAAGTGTAGTGTTGGTAATTCTCACCACATCTCCATTTAACTTGCCTATCTGGCCTGTGCCATTTAACTTGCCTATCTGGCCTGTGCAAAAATCAGATCTTGGAGAATGACAGTAGATTATCATAAGCTTAATTAGGCAGAGACTAACTGCAGGTGCCTTTCCAGGTGTGGTTTTTGTGCTTGAGCAGATTAATTCTTCACTTGGTGCTTGTTATGTCATCTATTGTTCTGGCCAATGATTTTTTCTTTCATTCTGTTTAGAAGCAGTTTGTCTTCAGCTGACAAGGACAACAATACACTTTTATCCTCTCTCCAGGACTATACCATAATTTAGCCCACAGAGATTTGATCATCTTTCCCGTTCACAGAATATTCCACTGGTTCATTACATTGATGGCACGTGTTGATTTGACATAGTAAGAAACAAGTATCAATGACCTTAGACCTACTGGTAAAACATCTGTGTGCTTGGGTGGAAAATTAACCCAACAAAAGTTAAAAAAATATAGTGAACTTTCTAAGAGTCCATTAGTGTGGGCCCTATTGAGATATTCCTACTAGAGGGAAAGATAAATTACTGGATCAGACCCATCCCATTACTAAAAAGGAGGCACAATGTTTGGTGGGCCATTTTAGATCTTAGTGGCAGCATTTCTTCATTTAAGTGTGATACTCTAACCTATTCATCAAGTGACTCAAAAGCTGTGAGTGTGAATGGGGTCCTCCCCAAAGGAAAGCTCTACAACCATTCACACTGCCATGCAAGCTATTCTGCCACCTGTGCCATATGTTTCCTGATCCAATGGTGCTTGAGGTACCATTTGCACTAGAAATGCCATTGGAGTCTTTGGAAGCCCCTATTGGTGAATCAGAGAAAATATTTCGGGTTTGGGAAGAAAGCTCTGCCATTCTTTGCAGACAAATACCCCCGCTTTGAAAAATAATTTTTAGCTTGCTACTGAACAAGCCACCATGTAACCTAAGCTGCCCATTATGAGCCATAAGTCATAAAGTTGCCTACGCACAGCAGCATTTAATCATTAAATAAAAGTGGTATAGATGAGTTCAGGCTCGAGCAAAACTCAAAGGTACAAGTAAGCTGCATGAAGAAGTAGTCCTAATGCTTATAGTCTCCACAACTGCTACAGTACTGCTTCTCTCCCAGTCTGTAGCTATGCCCTCATAGGATGTTCCTTATGATCTGTTTACTGAGCAAGGACAAACCCATGCTTCCTGTACTGATTGTCCTGTATAATACACATATACCACTTGACACTGGACAGCAACAGCACTACAGTCCCGCCCTGAGACCTCCCTGGAGGACAAATGTTGAAGAGCTATCTTCCTGATTGGCAAAACTTTGAGCAGTACATCTAGGTATTCCATTTGCTTGGAAGAAGAAATGGCCAAATGGGCATCTGTGAACTGATACATGAGCTTGTACAATTGCTTGGCTCGTTGATCAAGGACTTGGTAGGATCATGACTGGAGAATTGGTTAGAAGGTGAAGTGTAGACAATGTATGGGGATAGATCTCCTGTTGTGTGCCAAAACAGTGAAGATATGTGTGTTTAATATGAATGTGTACCAAAGGGTTACCCTGTAGAGGAGAACTTTAAAAACCAAGTGAATAGGATGACATGCTCTGTGAAAACTAGTCACTCTCTTTCACCAGCCACTCCTGCCTTTGCCCAATGGGAAAAATCACAAAATGTCCATGGTGGCAGGGATTGTGATTATGTGGGTGCTCAGCAACATGGGCTTTCACTCACGAAGACTGTCTTGGCCACAGTCACTGCTAAGAACTGCCCAATAAGCCAGCACAACAGAACGACACTGAGTCCAAGCTATGGGACCAGCACTCAGGGACATCCACCAGCAACCTGGTTATCACATATGACTATAACCTTCATGGAAAGGGCAATGCTTTATTCTTACTGGAATAGATACATTCGCGTTGGATCTGCCTTCTGTGCATGCAATGTTTCTGTCAAAACTACAAATCATGGGCTTACAGAATGTCTCATCTACTGATATCATACCCCATACAGCATTGCCTCAGATCAAAGGACTCACCTCACAGAAAATGAAGTGTAGCAGTGGGCTCATGCAACTCAAATGTCTTACCACATGCCCCATAATTTTGATGTAGCTGACTTCCCAGAAAAATGGATTGCCAAAGACACAATTATGGTGCCAGCTATTTGGCAACACACTGTTGGGGCCATGTTCTTCAGGAAACTGTGAATGCTTTAAACCAGCATCTGATACATGGTGCTGTGTCTCCAATAGCCATACCCATGAGTCCAGGACCTGTGGAGTGGTACCACACACTGTTACTCCTATTGAGCTGTTCATTATATTTGTGTTTCTGTCCCTGCAAACCTTGGCTCTTTGTCTCTGTAAGTCATAGTTATACAAATAGAATATGCCTACCTGGAGAGAGGGCAACAATTCCCTTGAACTGTGAGTTCAGAATACCTCCTGGCCATTTTGGACTCCCTGAACCTCCAGGGCCCCAGGAAGATGAAGGTGGCACTGTGCTGTGTGGTAAAATTGACCTTGATTGTAAAGGGCAAATGGATTGGCATTGTAAAATGGTGGTAAAGAAGTGTGGAAATTTTTTTTTAAAAAAAGAAAGAATTATGGATTCCAGGAGATTCCTTAGGTCAGCTCAGGATTTCCATGTCCTGTAACTAAAGTCAATAATAAACAATACCATCCCAATTTGTACATGAATACTGATAACCCAGACTCGTCAAAGATGACTATTTGGGTCATACTACCAGTTATAGAACCACTACCAGCTGGGGTACTTGCTGATGGCAAAAGAAATAAGGAATGGGTTGTAGAATAAGGTGCTTCTAAACACCAGCTATGGCCACATAATCAGCTGTAGGAAGAATGACTGTTCTTGTTATGAATATAGTAGAATCCCAGACCTGGATGGTAATCCATTCTAGAAGTAGTGCCGAGATGTGATACAGTCAAGTTCCAAATTAGTTTTCCCATAAAACAGTAACTGAAAATGGATTAATCCATTCTCAACCACTAAGTTTTTACCCTAACCTTGCTTTTATATACAAAACATTACACAGAAATGTCAAAGTAAGTAAGTTCAGAGATATATAATTTAAATCAGAAACAGCATTTAAAAATGAGGTGTTTTTTTAACAATTGCAGTATGACCCATTCATTGACATTGATGAGGACCTGGACCTGTGGACATAGAGACAGCGTCATTGTTTGAAAGGAGAAGCCCCTTCCGTAAAATAAACCGGTAGCTGCTTTTCAGTAGTTTTTTCCCTTTCTTTGGGTTTTTCACTAGGACTCAGGTGGCTTTCTCTAAAAAGAGTCTGCCTAATGTGGTCTGCCATTGCCACTTCCTTTACCGTTTTCATCAACAATTTCTATGACATGATTAAGCAGTTCCTTATTGAGATGATTCTTAAAAAAAAAAATTTCTCAGGACCCATGTTATTTTATCTAAAAATAGTACAAAGGCCACAAAAACTATGAAAATTATAGCAAAATGCTTGGAACATAGTCATAAAAGATTTAAACAACATGTACCAACAACACCAATTAATGCCGAGTTATCGAAACACGAACTGTTTTTGTTTATGAATTGTGAAAATCGATGCGTGAGGCCCCAATAAAATGATTTTTAATAAAAAACATCACGTGTGTTAGGTAGTGTGGCATTCACATATTCATGATGCCAATTTCATGATTGGGATGTAGGGGTGGAGTCTAGCCTTTTAATCTGGAGATAGCTGAGGCGTAGCCAAGGAGACCTCTGCGTGGGCAAGGCTTTCTCCTGAGATTTCTGGGAAGTCTCACGGTATTTCTCAATTGGAGAAGGGAGACTTGACTCAGTCTCTGAGAAGACAGGCTACTGAAAAGATGAGAAGACAGCATGGTGATTGATCCTGTTTCCTATAGAATGGAGGAGCCATGGGGAGACCCCTGCCAGCACCTGAATGCCTCTACTGCATGTGATTTGTGAATCGAAAGGAGACTTTATAGACTGATATCAGACATATGGGCTAATGTTGGATTTATGAGCTTGGACTGGACTGGGCTGGGATGCTTTCTCAATGTTCCATTCCTCTTGTATATAAACCTTTACCTTATATCCATATGCGTGTCTATGAATTTGTTTCTCTAGTCTACCCGGACTAACACAGGTAGGATTTTGATGCTTTCCTTTAGCACCATTGAAAAATTTTATTGACATTTTATGTTGAAATTCAATTATGTTGAATATTGATGCATCAGAGTCCTGGGGTTCTACTGCAATTCCTATTTGTATGTATGCACCAAATATTTTCCTTATATTCACTTACAAAAATAATATGGAGTTAGTTTACCGTTGTATGTGAGTTAGTTGTGTCATGCTAGACATAAGCATCATTTTATTATTGCCTGCTTGGAGATTATTTATGGTTAAATAGCTATTTACAGGTGTCAATCTGACAGGAGGTGATCTGTGGTTGTTAGATTTTATGTCAACTAGACATTCCTGAGTGAAGGTAGGAGTGGAGCCCAACCTATCCTTCAAGTCACAGCATTATTAAATTTTTTTGGAGTTGTGGCCTTTGGAAGAGCGACCCAGATCTGGGCCAACCTCTCTCTTGTCCATTCGGCTTCTGCTGCATCTGGGTCGTACACCTGACTCATGGATCACTTGCTATGTTACAGGAAGCACCTAGGAGCTGACAGTAAATTGACAACTTTGGATTCACTCACCTCCATATTCTGCTTCCTGTTTGTCAGCTCCTGCAGCTAAAGAAGTCAGGAGAAGCCTCCAACTTATATTTGATCTATGAACTTAAACCATACGGAACTTATCTTCTGCTACATTTGTGCAAGCTATTTCGTGACATAAATCTCTTTTTATATACAGATACAAATAAGCATCACTGGTTTTCCTTCTCTAGAGAACCCCAAACTAACATAAACAGTTTTGAGGTTGATTCTTTTGGCACTCTCATTAACTTAATCTGACTTGCATGTGATATTAAAGATATTGTTCTGTGGGTTCAATATTCATTAATGATTATGGATAAGTGTCTCTTATAGTCAGTTTGTCAAGTAGTGCTCTTCCAAATTTGTTGGCATAGTAGAGTGAGTATCTCCAGCCTTACATTTGTTTTTTGAAACATTTTCATTGGTATTTCCTCAATTCTTGATCCTTGGTTTTCTTCCCCTAATGCCCTGATTTATTTTTAATTCCTTGACACTCCCAATATATGTGTCTAATTTGGTTGAGTATGATGCTTGTTTTTGTCTCTTGGGAATCTGTTGGTGTGTTAGGTTATGTGGGGTTGACTAGAGAAACAAATCCAGGGACATTCATATATGTGTAGGAAAGAGCTTTATGTGGAAGAGTGATTATATATAAAGAAAACCTCCCTTCCTAGTGCAGAGCAAGTCCAAACATCTGAAAGACTCAGACAATACATGCTACGATGACAAATGCAGGAAAATCACTAGGCGGTGTGTGAAAAATCTTGTGGATTCACTATCAGTGGGAGCATATGGGTGATGTGGGTCTTCATGTGGTTCCTCCACCTCTCTGAGTGTCTCAAAAGCAGAAAGTGAATCAGAAAGAGGGAATGCTTGGTGATCTCAGCAAGTATTGTTAATAGGAAAAACAATGCAGAGAGAGGGTGTTTTCGACCAAGGATAAAAAGGAAGTTCTCATAATCCTCATGAAAAGCCCGCACCCATAGGGAGGCATCATTAGAAACTAGCCCTACATCTATTTATCAAGTTGACATGAAATCATGTAACAGCTGGCATTGCTGTGCTCAGTTTTTATTCTTTCCTGTCCCTTTTATTAAAATATCATTTTATTGGAATCTTTTAGAGCATAAAACCAAACATTTGGGTAGGACACTTAAACCTAAGGTTTAAGAAAAGCCTAAATCATTTCATATAGTTCCTCCTGTAAATTTCCAGTTTGAGTTAATCTAATTAGGAATTGGACAGTTTTAGAGGTTTTTTTGTCACCATGTTTACTAGCAATGTAGCATAGGCTTTAAATTCATCTAACAATAACTTACTTTGAATTGATGGCTTATCAGAGATATTTTTATCAATGTATACTTCATCCATGAAGGTCAAAGGATGGTACAAATGGTTAATTCTGCTGGCAGAAATTTCAGAAGTTCAGTCCACTTAGATATGACTTGCAAGAAAGGTCTGGTTATCTACTTTTGAAATATCATTGTGGTAGTTACATAATCTGATATCAATTTGGGACTTGAGAGGATGTCAATAGGATCTTAGTCAATGAAGCTTCTGTGTGAACATGGCCTTCTGAGAATTCTGGGAATTCCTGTAGTTCCTTCTTGGAGGCAGAAGACCCACTCTCTATGTGTCTCACTCCCTTAGAGACTGTCTACTGACAGGACTCAAGACTGACTCCCTGAGTGACACTGAACTGACAAGACACATGGCACTGCACTGATAGACCCCATGCCCTAGAAGACTTTGCACCCATTGGCCTGTGATCTTCCTGCATTCAGCATCATTGCATATGTTTTGTGAGTTTGAAGAGGACTTTATATATTGGTGTCAGACATGGGCTAATATCAGACCTATGGACTTGATGTGGACTGGACTGGGATGTTCTCTCAATATTCAAATTGCCTTGTATATAAAACTCTTTCTTATGCACATATGAGTGTCTATGAATTTGTTTCTCTAGTCAACCCAGACTAACACAGTCATCCATTGAGAATATTAGGGACCTCCATTCTGCTCACACATCTGGAATCAATATGAATCAGAATCAATAATATGGCAACTTTTTTAGTCCACCCTCTGATTTTGGTTTTTCCTTTGAGATGTTCCCATAAGTGGTATATTTTTTCCAATTACATTTTATTCCACCCTTGTTAGCCTCACTGTGGGAGTTGCAGAGTGGTTTCAATTGTATTCATTAAACTCCATTCTTAGTTACTTAGGTCTTGGGGAACCTCTCAGTGACTGCTGTATACAATGCTATAATTTTTCACTCACTCCAGTTTTAACTCCTGCATCTTAAGTTTTCACATAATTCGGAATGGATTTGTATCTGTTTTTTAAGTTTGTTGTTCTTCACCTTTCTTCATCAATTAACTTTTGTTCCTAAGCAAAGATGGAAAGGGTGACCCTTATGGAACTTCATGCACTTTCATTAGTGACTGCAAGATCCCTTTCCAATTTATACTCCTCAAGACTTGTTCAGTACGATTTCTAATTTCTTCAGGAAGTCCCCATATCAACAGTGGAGAAAAACCTATAAGAAAGCTTGTACTTCTCTTATATTTGCAATCACTAAGACCTTTATCCTCTAGACTAGCACATAGTAGCCTAACTCTTCTTACTATTGTAGAGTTGAATCTTGCAGGCACAGGGATCTTTTTGGACTTTGACTGCCTGCAACCTTAGTACTCTGTTAGGTCTAAGAATAGTTGTGAACTTGTATTTTTCTGGATTTACTTTCTTGTAAATTTGAAAGTGACACTCATTTTAGATCTCTATAACCTTTCTTCCACCCCAACTCTTTTGAAACCAAAAATATAAACCTGTCATTGTGATAGAAGAAAAAATGACAATGAATTATATTGAACACTTAATAGCCTCTTGTAGTGACACAGTCTGTATGATAGGTTTTTGTTTTGTTTTCCCCAGTGCTTGACAATATAGATGCCATTGCTTTCCACTCCCAATTTAGTGATTCATAATCTTTGATTCATGTGAGTAGAATGAAAGAATATGCATTTAAAACAACTTCAGTTATAGTACTCATGCATTCTGATATTTAACATTATGTAGTACTAGAAGCAGATACCCAAGCAGCTGCATTTATTAAGTTGCCTGTTACTTTTTTAAATATTCAAAACTGTTAGTCTCACCTGGTTTAATAAATCTAAATCTATTCATACCCATTAGATTTCTAAATAGGAACACTGAAGAAAGCAAAGTGGTTAACAGAGTGGTTGGCATGTATTAGGAGCCTGCTAAATTATTATTAAAAAGAAAAATGATTTAAGACGTAGTTAGTTTGCTGTTTAGTCATTTCAAGAGTAATGTAAAACATGTAAACTCTTAGAGCTTGGCATACAACATATTTTGTATGTTGTATGCTGCTTTGACTTGAGAAACAAATCCAGTGGCACTCATATATGTGTAGGAACTTTATATCAAGAATTAATATCTATATTGATCTCCTTTCACTATAAATTACTATATTTACATATATCCATGCCTTTAGCTATACCTTTATAAAATAGATTTGCTTCCTATTTTTTCCTCTATATCCACGCATCTTCCTCCTATCCCATTATCATGCTCAGTCTCCATTCAACTCTCCATAATTCCTCTTGGATATATTACACCTGATTAAACCCCACCAGACATTATATGTCCACATTGCCATCAGTGTTAGATCTCTTGCTGTCCCATTATTCATGAGTTTTTTGGCTCCTCACTCTTGCTCCATGCCCCTTTCTCTTCCATATTCTCCCAGAAGCACTGGTGTCTTTGTTTTCTCCTGAGGCTTGTTCATGGTGCCTCTCTTATATTGGTGGACATAGGGGAAAACAAAAGCACACAAACAAAAGAAAACAAGAAAACCCCCCAACAATATACAGTTTCAGGTGTGTCTGCTGACCCTTATGTATGGTTTTCCAATCAAGTATGATGAGTTGCCAAGCGCTGTCCCCCAAGTCAGAAGTCCATTTTCAGGATTTCTTGGGGACAACTTGGTTGCTTTGCTCCCCTTGCTGCCCTGTCGTACTCCCTTTGTGTTTCACTCGACAGTGCATAGGGCAGACCAGGTACACTTTCCCCACAGTGTTTCCAGTGCTGTCCCCCATAAGTACTATGCATCAGTAAGGCAATATCATGTCATGTGTTTGGACCCACCCTATGGTCCTCTCTGTGCATCTGTTCATTGGCTTCTCAGAGCAGGAATGTCATCCCCAGGGCTTGGTGGGCCAGGATAGAGTTCTCTCTCTCCTTCCCTCCCATTCTTCCTCTTAGCTCCCTCCCATGTGGTCTGGACAGACCCACCTCTCTCCCCAGTGTGGTCCTCTGTCTTTCCTTCTTCTGGAAAGAGGACAACATAGCTAGGGTTGGCCCAGCCCCATCATCTTCTTTGTTAGTTGGCTACTCCATGCAAGTGTATTGCCCTCAAGACTTGACACTCTGGGGTGGAAAGCCAAGAATTCTGATAGGTCATTCTAATTGTATCTGTATTTTCCATTATAACTTTCCTGTGTCTTTTCTTAAATCCATTGGTATGTTTGGGACATAAAAGTACTATACAACCTCAATAGATCTGCTTGTTTGTCTTCATCAAAGATTAGATATCCAGACCATTCCTTGAAGACTGGTTTTAGAAGTCCTTTTTCTAGTAGCTATGCTCTTACTCAACTCTCGACTAAGAAAACTCTCTTCAAGTTTTATGGTGGATTCAACTTAAATCTTATTTTAGGGATAACACTATAATAATCTGCTAATGCTACTATCTAAGCATGGTTGGGTTAGGATGAGTTAACTAGAGAAGCAAATCCAGTGACATTCATATATGTGTAAGAAAGAGTTTTATATATCAGGAAAACATCCCAACCCAGTCAAACTCAAGTCTAAAAGTCTGCCACTAGTCCTTAATCCCTTCTCAGTTTTACATAACCACAAGCAATGATGCAGAATGCAAACATCACAAGCTGGTGGGCACAAAATCCCATGGATCCAGGGGTGGTAGACTCATCCCCAGGACTCTGGCAGGTTCCAGTGTAGCACGTCAGCAGGAAAGTGAAGGCAGAAAAAGAAGAGGAGGTTCCTAAGATACTTCTTATGAGAAGGTCATGCCCCCAAAGAGGCACTATAAGACTGTGACCTTGACCAAAGGGAAAAAAGACTGTGACCAGATTGACAGGTTAAACTCCATCCCTATATGTTTATATTTTCAAGTTGACATGAAATTATGTCACTAGCACAATGCTCTTTGCATTGGAAATATAATGTTAGATGTTTGGGAAAATGCTAGGCTACATATACAAAGAGTATACATACCAACTCCACATCTGTGAAGCAAATTTTTAAAGACTTCTATTACACCTGAAAAATAAATAAACCAGAAAGAACTATGATATTTTGAGATGCTTATCTCAGTTGTCATCAAGACAACTCTGACTCATGGGGACCTAATATATGCAGGGCAGAGATGTTCCACAGAGTCTTAGTGACTGTGACTTTCCAGAAGGAGATTGCTAGGCCTATCATTTAGGGCATCCCTAGGCGGGTCAGATCAGTAGCGTGAGCACATCATCCAAGGAGCCCATATTGATACAAAACATGATATAATGCAAAAAGAAGCAATACAACGGATACGCTTGCTCCTGGAATCAAACTGTGCTTAAGGCCATGGGACACTGAGCATGTTGCCACAATTTTCTTGATTTCATATTCTTCATCTTTAGAAATGAGGAAAAACTTCATAGTCTTACAACTTTGTTAAGATTACATGAGATAGAAAGTAATTAAATTATATTGGTGAGATATCTGGTACATAAAGCAAATTTTCTTTACTACACTACTGTACATGTATTACTGATTCGTGCAAAAAAAAACAACAACCCCACAATACTTTCTTAAGAAACTGCCACAAGCAGTATTAGTTTCTAGTGATGCAATCCAATCAATATCCCAATAGTGGTAGTACCATTTATTTCTATAGAAGTAAGTGCCTTATACTGAGCTACACCTATAAGGCCACAAGTAGAGAAAACTATGCATACCTATCTGTTCATCTGACTTAATCGAGGGGAAAAAAAAGCGTTGTGGTGCTTAACTAAAATTTATCTCCAGTCATTGATGTTCAGCTCATAGTGGGGAAAAATGACTCTAAGCTTTTCACTTATCAAACTGTGCACTAGTTTTCTTTTTTCGTGGTTTGTTGTGTGTGGCAGTCACGTGCTTATGTTAATTTTATAATTGAAATGTAGGGGTGGAGCCTGGCCTGTTAATCAGGAGAAAGCCATTGAGTAGCTGATGAGGCCTCAGTGTGGGCATGGCTTTCACCTGAGAACCCTGGGAAATCTCGCGGTATTTCCCCTGTGAAGATGAGAAGCTATCTTCCCCAGTTGTTGGGAGTTAGTATGAGAGATAATTAACCACAGGCAACACAGAATGGCGGCGGCTGGGAGGCTGGAGTAGCCAGTAGAGAGACCACACGACTTTGCCCTGATGAAGACAGACCTCTGAAGCTGGAGTGACATGCTGTTGATGGACCTGAGCCATGGAAGTGAGGAGCCATGGGGAGACCCCTGCCAGCGCCAGAATTCTGTACCCACTGACCTGTGACTTCCTGAGTCGGAAGCAGGCTTTATACACTGATTTCAGGCATATGGGTTATTATTGGACTTAGGACTTTGCACTGGACTGGATTAGTGTGCCTTTTTAGGGTCATATTTCTTTTATATATAAACCCTTTCCTTATACCTATATGCGTGTCCTTGCATTTGGTCCTCTAGTCTACCTGGACTAACACATTGTGTCAATCGATTTTGAGGAAATTTTTAGTAACTCTCACATGAGAGCAAGCAAATCTAAGTGATCTTTCCTCATATATGCTCATGCATTTATAAAGCCTTCTTAAACCAAAATATTAGAGAAGTAGTAGTCTTATAGGAGTTCATGGCCTAAGAATGGTTCAGAACTCTTGACTTTCCTCCTCTTTATCACCCTTCCTTATATCAGATTTCTCTAAGGGAATAAAGCAATGAAACAGAACTTTTTGCTACATACTTTGACCACATGGATCTTATACTATATACAGATATGTTCTAGTTGCTAACCGAGTCAAGGAATTGGGTAATGACTTCAAACTTCTCACTCACTGCCAGAGAGTCAATTCCGACTCATAGCAATCCTAAAATCCTTGGAAAGCCTCACCTCTTCTGTTGTGTAGTTAGTGGTTTCCAACTGTGGGCCTTGTAGTTAGCAGCCAACAAGTAACAAACTTAAGTTTAATTGATGATGAAAATGATATGCCTACATCTTCAGCAAATTAAAAATAAGCAGTTTATGTAGTTTCCATTTGGAAAGTTAGTTAAGAAATCATCTTTGTTATTCAGTAAAATATCCAATTATGATATGGGTGGAGAGAAGGTGGGGTAGAGAGATGGAACCAACCGCAAGGACACACACATACATTCCTATTGGAAGGATGAAATCAAAGGAGTGTGTTGGGGGGGAGGTCAGGCAGTGTAAGATATGACACAACAATAATACTTTATAAAATATTGAGGGTTGGTGGGGAAGGGAGACCAGGGGAAGAGGGGAAAGGATGGAAGAGCCGAATCAAGGGCTCAAGGGGAAAGGCGGATGTTTGGAGAATGATGACAGCAACGAACATATGAAGGTGCTTGGCACGGTTTGTTTATTTATGTATTGTGAAAAACGATGAACAAGCCCCCAATAAAATGATTTTTAATTTAAAAAAATTAAAAATGGAACAGCTCCCAAAAATATATATCCAATTGTGGCCTCCAACAAGCACATTGACGTCTAAAAGGGTACTATCATTACAATTATGCATAATTTTTATGTAGGATAAATATTTATGATAGCAGATATCCAGTTCTGACTAAACAGTAGATAAGAAGTACATTATATGTGTCAGAATTACATAATTTCATATCAGTTTTAAGATACAGGAGTGCATGGGTGGTATTCAAACTATCAACCAAGTGACTCTTTGTGATCATGGTCTTCTCCTCAGGTAGACCCTGGTAACATTCCTGTCTTAACCTTCCTGCTTGTAATATATATTGGAACCTAACAAAGCCCTGCGGATGCATCCACCACCATTGCATCTACATGCCTTTTACACACCAATCTGTGATATTCCTGCATTCTGCATCACTGCATGTGGTTACATGAGTCTGTAGAGGGGCTTATGACTAGTATCAGACTTATGAACTTAAGTTTGTCTGAACTTGGATGTTTTCTTGATATGAGCAAAACATTAAGATAGCAGACAGACTTTGGACCTCTACTTAAAGTCTCCCTTAACACAAGAAGACTTTGTTCTAATAACCTGGCACCCTGTGTTACTCACCTTCGTGACATGATCACTGAAGACAAAATGGGTGCATAAACAAATGTGGTGAAGAGAGCAGATGGTGTCTGGCTATCCAAATAGATATTATATTTTTCAGATGAAAGGATGCACCTGACCAAAACACATATCCAATTTTTAGAACAGAAAAACAAGAAAAATATTCTGAACCAAATAGTACCAGTATACTCAAATGTTTTGGGGTACCACACCTTCAGACCGTATGACACACCCTTGTTTTCCCCCCATTTTTTGGGGGGGGACTGTGTCTTATGGTCCAAAAATATGGTATTATCTAGGGTCTTAAATGTTTGAATTTAAATAAGCAGCCATCCAGCAGGAAAGCCAATAAAGTCCACACGGAAGAAGTACACCAGAGGTGTACACCTCAGGTGATCCTGAGGTGTCAATGGAATCAGGTAATATATATATATATTATATATATATATATATATAATATATATATATATATTACCTGGAAACCCAAATCCCATCTGTGAAAAATTGGATAGCCCCTCACTGAAGAGTTATAAAGTAGGGATGATTCAACCAAGGTACTGTATAGCACCGACAAAACACACATAATTCCCCTAATTCCTGAATGTTTCTTATCCTACGCTACCTTAACAAATCTGGTTAGACTAGAGGACACACATTGATACATTAAGGAGCTCTTGATACATGGGATTCAGGACCTCTCAAGGAGCAGTAATGGGAATAACAATATCATGAGGGTAGGGAGATGGTTGGGGACAGGGAAGTAGGAGAAAGTGGGAACCCATCACAAGATAAGATATATAACCCCTGCCTCCGACAAATAACAGAAATTTGGATGAAGGGAGGCAACGGACAGTGTAAGATATGAAATAATAATAACAATATGATCAATTGTCCATGTGGGTGAGAGAGGAAAAAAGAGGAGCTACCAACAGCTTAAATAGAAAATGTTTTGGAAATAATGATGACAACATATGTACAAATATGCTCAATACAATTGATGTATGAAATGTTATAAGAGCTTTAAAAGCCTCCAGTAGAATGATTTTGAAAAATCCTTGCTTTTGACTTTCTTTTCATTCTTGTAGCTGAAATGATGAATCCCATGCTGGGTGAGTCTTATAAGTCTGTGATTTGTTGTGAAAGCTATACAAAGTCTTGCCATATGCCTTTGTAAGGATACTGTAAAAATAATGCCTTTCAGAAAGATTAATACAAAACTAATCACAATGAAGTAGAGATTAAAGATGTCCTAAATGCCTGACTTCTCCAAAATCTTATACCACTCTCTTAACCTCGATATCAACCACCACACCTCCACTTAGTATGTCCCCTCATGTCCCAGGGTTCTGCAATTCAGTGCAACAATTCAGAGAACTCAACATTTCAGGTTCATCTCAACCACAGCACTTGAAGTTGGTGAAATGAGATCAAGTGTTAGGCCATGATTCAAGAACCAGAGGTCAGATAGACAAGCTAGATGTCAGACCAGAGCAAAAAAGGAGAAATAGTCCAAAGGAAAAGCTGGTCTTCCCTTTTCATACAGGCCATATAAATATGCTGGATCCATATCAAGATGACTATCCAAGTCCTGGATCAGCAGTCTTTTGAGGTTATAATTGGCCTCTGATTGCTCTATAATTGCTGTTTGTCACCAGAAGGCAACACCTTCTGTCTTTTGTGTATGCTCAGATGGGAAGATCGCTGGGATCGCTTTTGTCTTCTGCAGACCCAACTAAGGTGAGAACGAAAAATATATGCCATCATAATCCTATCTCATTAGCATTACAGGAAACCCCCACAAAATGAGTTAATAATCCCAGATATAAAAGTTAAATTTTATAATACAAAAAGGAGACACTAACTAAAGGGCCAATATTAAGTAATTAACTACATTTCAGACCACCTCCTAGCTTTTCTAACCATCAGACCTTTCATCCTTGAAGCATTATTCTCTGCCTCCCAATCATTTTATTTTTCTAAAACCATCATTGACAATTAGCCTTTCCATATAAAAGAGTCCTAAGTGTAATATTTCTTAGAAATAAACCCTTTGGGTCTGCTATTGATGTCCCTTTTATCAGGTCAGATTCTTAAATAGTTCTTTCAGCTTCAACCTCCCAGCCCCTGATGAATCCTGACAGATTAGTTCCTTGTCCTGATTCTGTACCGTGGTGTAAATGTAATGCTATATTCTCCACTCCCGCACTGCCCGCCTCCACCGCACTGCATAGCCTCTTTATCTGTTACTTTGCCTTCAGCTATTTTTCCTTCCTTCCATTTGATATTTGCTGTTTCCTAAATCTTTCTCCCTTTAGAAGGGATATCAGGTTCGTGCCCCTCCAGATTACTGGTAGGAAAGACTCGTCTTGCAAGTGCTTCTACCCTAGTCAGTGCCCATTAATGTTGGGTTGGGTTACATAGGTAAAGACCACCTCAGCCACTAAACAATACTGAGCTGTGCACATCAATTTTTGCAGATAGGTAGAAGGCCCAGTCAATCCCATCAAGCCTTTGGGAATTGTGGCATACATGTTATAGTTATAGTCTCTTGCTGCCTGTGGCAGTCATGTCCTTATGTTAATTTTATGATTGAAATGTAGGGGTGGAGTCTAGCCTGTTAACCTGGAGATAGCCATTGAGTAGCCAATGAGGCCTCTATGTGGGCATGGCTTTCTCCTGAGACTTCTGTGAAATATCGCGATATTTCCTTCGTGAAGATGAAAAGCTATCTTCCCCAGTTGCTGGGAGTTAGTTCTCAGAGATGATTAATCACGGAAAAGACAAGCTGGCAGCGTCCAAGATGCTGGAGGAGCTGGTGGAGAGACTACACAGCTTTGCCCTGATGCAGACAGACCTCTGAAGCTGGTGTTGCCAGATGCAGACCTCTGCCAGCGATAAGTTGCTTTTGCTGTTGATGAACACTGAGCCCTGGAAGTGAGGAGCCATGGGAAGACCCCTGCCAGCGCCGGTATTCTGTACCCACTGACCTGTGACTTCGTGAGTTGGAAGGAGACTTTATAGACTGATTTTGGGCATATGGGTTAATATCAGACTTATTACTTTGAACTGGACTGGACTCAATGTCTTGTTCCTCTTGTATATAAACCCTTTCCTTATATCGATATGCGTGTCCTTCAATTTGTTCCTCTAGTCTACCCAGATTGACACAGTGAGTGATTACTCCCTACTTCCAAAACTTGCAGTTGCATCTGTGATCCTAAGATCACAGCATCTGGCAGGGAAAAGAATCACTGTTATGTTATTTGGAGTCAGTGGCACCAGCATCTTGCACAAGCATTCCCTTCACTCCTTCATGCACAACCTCTACCCCAGAAACACAGAAATCTATTCAGTCATGATCTTCCTGTTGGCCCCCTTATATATACTTTTGCTGTCCATATTTTTTTTAATATTAAATCATTTTATTGGGGACCCATACATCACTTATCAAAAGCCATACATGCATACATTTTGCCAAGCACCTTCACATTTTTAAATGTGAAAAAATAGTTACAAAGGCTTGTTGAATGCCCATTGTCCCCTTAAAGTTAATCCCAAATTAAATGTGTTAATCCGGGTTGACTAGAGAAACACATCTAAAGACATGTATATGTATATAAGAAATAATTTATATGCAAGAGCAATTGAATACTGAGAAAACACTCAGCCCAGTCCAGATCAAGTCCATATATCTAATATTAACCCATATGTCAGATACCAATCTATATATTCCTTTTCAGGCTCATGCAGCCATGCAATGGCATTATATACGGGAAAATACAGGCCAGTGGATGGAAAGCCTTGTGGATCTAGTGGTGTTGTAAGCATTTCAGCGCTAATATGGGTCTCCACGTGGTTCCTTCTGCTCCAGGGCTCTGGCATAGCTCCATGTGTCTTGTCATTAGGAATACAAAGCAGCGAGTCTATGTGTACATGGCCTCCTGTAAGCTATCTATCTCCATCATGCCTCCAATGAGACCATCAGGCTTCCACCTGGTAAGATTCCACCTCTTCACAAGTTGACAGGAGATTATGTAGCTGGCATTCCAAACTTCTGCAGTGTGGGAGATTTTCCTTCAAATATATCTTATCCAGCATCATTCTAATCAACCATGCTTAGAGCATTTTAATAGTCACTACCTTAGCAATGACCCATATCTGGATTGCTTTCATTCATAGACACTTCTTTCCACAGTATCTTTCAGTTTGGACACTAGTTATTTACCATTGCTTGCTATGTTTTTCTTCCCCCCTTTACCTTACTTGATCTCAGTTCCATAATGTCTATATTTTCTTCATGTATATACCCATTCCAAGATACTTTTGGCTGTATTTGATTTTCCCCACTGCTAGTCCTTTTTCTAACTCCATAAATTGACCTAGAATGCAGGTTTCATTGGAATCTGAGCCCTTATGGTGATGGAAAGAATAATCATTTATGGCATTATATGCATAGCATCTGGCTGTAAACATTGAAAATGATAGTATTTTTCTTTCAAGGAATATAATCTACGTCTTTTCTGCATCAGGATATTTAAAGATTCCTATTGCCCAAAAGTAGATAGAAATAAATATTCACCATGGGTTTTACTTTTGATCATATTCTTTATCAAATATTTTCATATTTTTTGTTCCACAGTATACTATTTATGACAATTCTTCAAAATTTGCTGGCTTAAGAAACATATGACCAAAGAAAGATTTTTTGCTGTATGTACATGTCTTATAAGAAATTTCTTTACTTACTTTCTTGTTTCCAACTACCCAATTAGTGATATGTCTTCACTTGTGGTACACAGAGTGTTCAAGCTCTCACAGCTACCTCTATCATTTGATACCATTGTCTTTGGTATTGACAAGAGACAGAAACAGCTTTTAGGTATACTCTCAGCCAGTATCATTCTTTTTAATTAATTTGTTCCCGTCAACATGATATTATGTGTAGCATTTTCGGCTGATTAAAAAGAGCTAAGAAGCTCCCTGCATAACAATATCAAATTTGAATATGAGGCATATCCAATTTCCCATGTTCAGATGGTTTGTAACCTTCAGATGCTAGTAACACATATTGCAAACCATGTATATTGAGTTTAAATTGATGGAATTTATTTTATTCTAAGAAATGCAACTTCATTAAAATAATAAAACATTTTTATGTTAGAATATCATAAATAATTTAAAATAAAGAACAGACTAACAAGGACTATCATCTTTTTCCTAAAGGTCCTCATAAATTCTGCACAATTCTACTCATTTGTACTTATGCTCTTCCTTGGGATAAAAGCTTATGCCTCACTTAGTACAAACCCTTTGTCCCTAAATAGTTTAGTGTTTTATATATATAGCCAATGACAGCCTAAGATAACTGTATTTACTCTATTTTGAAAAAAAAATTCAATTATGACCTAATCACATTTTGCAAAATTATAAGAGGATCTAAAATGTGGGGATAAGAAGCCAATATATTGATTGCTATCCCAAGACTAACAAAGTGACTTATACATTTCTAAGTTATTTGTAATTGAATATTAGCTTCTATAAAGGAAATACTTCCTGACCTATATTTCACCTGGATCTCATTCAGATATGGAAAACCATGTCTGGATACAGAGATGTTCATATAACTTTCATATTAAACATTACCTTTTGATTCTCTCTGTATATGTGTATATTATATATTACTATATTGAAGATAATTATTGCTATAGTTCTCAAAAGTCATAGACTTAAGAAATTTCTATATAAGTCCCCCTTTTAGAGGCTATTAAATCTCAGGCAATAAATATTCTACTGTAGTAAGTTTCCCAGTAAAATGATTTTTAAGAAGAAATATATAAATACTTAAGCATGCATATGTGTTTTTTTTGAATAGACACATATAAATACTTAAAAAAGTGTGTTCTCAAGTTTCACAGCTTTTGAGTTTTTTGTGTAACACTACTAGTCATAAGATTTTGGACAAGTTCTTTTTTTGAGAATAAGGCTGATAAGACTATCTACTTCACAAGGCACTTGTGATGAATCAGGATGATAATCCATGAAAATAATTTGAAATCCAGTACCTAAAACAAAGCAGTGTTTATTTTTAACTTGTCTAATAGGAAAATGCAAAGGTATAGATGTACTTCCAAAGGTTGAAACAAAGCAAGGGGAAGTTGGTGTGTAGTAGACATTTTAGAATTTATACTAAATTAAGCACATTTTGTATTTGGCTAAAACATATTTCCAACGTACTGAGAATGCATAAGGTTTATCGTTATGACCCACCCAGTTGGTTCTGAATCATAGCAACTGTAGAAACACAAGTCAATGTTCTATAATGGCTGCAATTTAGCTAACCAGGCATTAGCCATCTATCCGTAGGTCTACTTGGAGGACAGAAATAGCCAGGTCAGAACACAGCCAGAGGTATTGTAAATATTATTTACCCAGCCCCATATCCATTGACAACCCACCCCCACCAATCAGTGTTATTTTGTGATCTACACAATAAACCAAAACCAAAATTGACTGCCATTGAGTTAATGGAACTTATAGTGATCCTATAGGACAGTGTAGAATTACCCCCTGGCGATTTCTGAGAATGTAACTGTTTACATGACTATAAAGCATTGGTTCTCAACCTTCCTAATGAAAAGACCCTTAAATACAGTTCCTCATGTGGTGGTGATCCCCACCCATATAGTATTTTCATTACTATTTCAAGACTGCAATTTTGCTACTGTTATGAGTTGGGCAGCCCCTGTGAAAGGGCCATTCGACCCCTAAAGGGGTCGTGACCTACAGGTTGAGAACCACTGGACTATGTAGCCTTTTTTTCGCTAGCAGGGCTAGTGGTGGCTTTGAAGTTCAGACCTGGTGAATTGCAATGTTAACTACTATGCCAACAGGGCTCCCTTGTGTGCACAAAAGCAGCAACCAAGCAATGAGTTTTGGATATCTGGTATCATTATGACAATGTTTTCGAATTAGATCCTACAATAACTCTGAAAATTGACCATATCCTGTCTAGCCAGCCACCGCTGGAAGCAGTACTGTTCTTCCTGGTCTGTAAACCCCAATGCAAATAAAATGATATGTCTCAGATTAGGTCTTGGTCAGTTTTTTCTGTTTCTCCTAATCTATGCATACAGAATCACTTCCACTTTAGATCCTAAATGCAAACAATTGATGAGCCAGCCAGGAGATTGAAAAACCCCAGAGTCTCAATGTATGAAACGCTAACGATGAAATCCTGATATTAACACCCACGTTTGATCTATAAAGTCATTTATTAGCTTCATAAGTATTAGTATGTGAAAATAGGGGTACCCAGAAAATGCCACAAGTATTGGGAGGTTTCCAGAATGGTGCCGAAGTTGTCAAAGCTAAGAAAAATGTCAAGGCACTCATTACTTACCACTGCCTGGCTCCCTTTGTGTGCTATCTGTTGTGCCATTGAAGCAGAGATGGCTGCACTTATGAGGACATGAGGACTGACAGAGGAATTGAAATTAGGAAGAGAAGCCAGCAAATGAGTGCCCAGGAAATGCTAGCTAACTACCTTCAGACATCAGATTCTGAAGTAGAATTGATGGCCTGCCATCAGTTTACCTCAATAGTGAGTATGAGGAGTGATGATTACACAAACTGGCATCCCAAATGCTGGAGTCCTCTTCAGATTCCGATAGTGGGGTACAGTTAGGGGAGGAAATAGAGATTCCTGTTTGAAGCCTTAGCCTGTTTTAGTAACCAAATTTAAGACAGATTATCTCTGACAATGGGGCATATATCCCTGGTAGTTCCTGGTTATCAAACAATAGCAACCTGTAACCTTGTGCGGTTACACTGTGGTGGACTTAGTATAATTAGTTACTCAGTATAGACAGGGGAAGAGAATCTCTTGCTACTTGGCTACTCCACTTGTGGCACACCAAGTTAAAGGGCATCAAAATCATAGGGCACAAAGGTCTTCTCTCAATATGCAGTGGGCCTTTCAATAGCACCTCTATGCTGTGGTGAACCACGACCATGTAGTATTTCTCCTAGTTTGGATTATAGCTGCTTGATGTCACTTTGGTCTAATAAGAGGATTATGCTATCCTCCACATTATACAGGATGATTCCGGATGTGGTACAGGAAGTTATCCAAGGACTATGACTGAAGCATGTGCTGTATATGGAGAATTATATAGGCCTTGAAAATGAGCTGTCACAGAGGATAAGAAAGTGCCACCCTCTTGTTCACCCCCAACCAGTGTAATGGGATCTTAGTGTTGATATTTAGTTTAATTGTAGGACAATGACTCAAACCTCAGCCAACTGAGGTCAAATGGAGAAGTTCTGACTCCTCTTCTGATGAAGAGAATAAACTTGAGAACCAGAAGGGCCTTCTATGGGTGACCAGGAAATGTCAGTGGGTAGACTTGCTAGCCAACAGGATCTTGAGGTGGGCAATGGATAAACAGCCTGATGTCCCCAATGCCATGCTAGTGTAGCTCTCATGAAGGCTACACATGGGGCAGCAGTTCACCATAGGACAGGACACCTGTGGTACCCCTGTTCGAGGCATGTAGCCACCATGGAATCTGCCAAACTCCCTTGATTAGGGTTGGGGGCCACGGTCTGTCTGCCCCTTGAGTAAGGAGGCTAGGGGGGATGGAAACCCCATGTACAACTACCCGTTCATTGGTCTCTAAAAATGAATTGACTCTTTTAGCCCTAATTGATACTGGGGTAGAATAAACTTCTGTTCATGGCAAAATTCAGTTATTGCAAGCACAGCTTAGTGCCATTGACAGTTATGGAGGAAGCACAGTACAAATATGCCAAGTTGTCCTGTCCCTGTAAACTAACCACATGTTAGCTCCCTTGAGACTATAAAGTATGCATTTCCCCACTCTCCTAACGTATTCTGAGTGTGGACATACTTGGGGACATATCACTCATGACCCCTGTAAACAAGTTCTATGTTTAGACATTCAAAAGGTTAAATTCATAATTGGCGATGGGCAATGTGAACCCCTATCCATCTGCCCATGCCTCACCAAGTGGTGAATATCAAACAGCATTGCCACTGGTCTGGAGATTATCACAGCCAACCAAACCTTGTTAAAAGCCAATTTTGTTAAAAATAAGTCTCTTTAGATCAAGCCATAGTTAAATCCCAATATGGCCATGAAAAAATCAGATGGTTTATGGAACATGACTTTGGACTAGTGAGAGCACAATAAGGTGGTACTTCTCCATATGGAGTGTCCACTACTGTCTCCTTGTTAAACAGCATCAGGTAAAATT
Organism: Nesogale talazaci; assembly: GCA_004026705.1. NCBI lineage: Eukaryota > Metazoa > Chordata > Mammalia > Afrosoricida > Tenrecidae > Nesogale > Nesogale talazaci. The sequence goes on from PVJH01002041.1 coordinate 110,136, forward strand.
AGGAAACTAAAATTCTATACTGATAAATCAACATGGTTTTCAGCACCCAATAGCCCCCAATAGTTGGAGCATATGTCGTTTGAACGAAGCGGGGAAGTCACTGGATCTTCACTATCCCTCTCTGCCCATTGCCTCGGGATCTAACTCCACAGAAGAGAGTTATCTCTCTCCTACGAGAATGGAACATTAGTTCTTAGTGGTTCTTTATTTAAGCCTCTAGTAGGATTAGAGGTGTCACCATGATTACACTCAACAGTTTTCTCAAACTGGCAAGTGATTAATCTAAGTGGGAGTACAATTGCTAATGGGATTCTAGTCCTAAACCTGTGGAACATTGTAGTTTCTGAAAAGAAATTTTGCTGACATCCATTCCCAAGAAAGACTGGAAATTAATTTAAACTTGGTGGATGGTTTTACTTTGGGGTGTCTTTACAAATCTCTCCTGCATCTGCATGTATTCTGTTTGACAGGCAAGATTTAGCCATGTTAGTGCGTCTCACTTCTCTATCTTCTCACCTTTACTATTTTCAGGATTTTGTGTGTGTTGGGGGAAGGGGGATTGTCAATGAGGCCACCATTAATGCTGATGTAAGGAATCAAGTAATGTATTGAGTATGTGGGGAATGCCAAAATCTTCAGTTTTCAGTCTGACTTATAAAGTCATTCCAACGAATACTAGTCGAACAAGCCTACTAGACTGGCAAACCCTGCCTGGGTTCAGGTGACCTCTCCCCCCCACCCTTTTTCAAGATAATGGTTCTAGGCATGGAGCTATTTCCTTACTGGTCTAATTTTTTTTTTACGCAATCCTGTGTTTCTGTCCAACTTGAGATTTCTTAACATTGGAGTGATCTGTTTTAATGAGATGTATTACTATATCAATCTATAACTACAAATTTCCAACACCCAGCTCTTAGTGATAATGTGGAAGACTGTTAGTAAGATTGACATGAACATCTAATGGTGTTGGGTTGGGTTTTAGTATAGGAACACTAGTTAATACTAAAAAAATGACCTCATTAAGCTAAGGAGTCATCCCCTGTGTTCTTTGAGTCTACATGGAGGACACCCTCCCTCCTCAGAAAGACCTGCGAAGCATAGCTTGATGTATTGTGAAAACTTTGCTTCCTACTTTCTTCCTTATCAGAATGTTCAGTCTATGACATACAAAATCATGACCTGACAATGTGCTTCAGATACCTGACATCATGGTGTAATGGTTTCAATAGCCTACCTCACTCAAAGTTTAACAGTTATAAAATGTCTCTATGAAGACCGTTAGAGTGTAATTTTTTCTGTCCAACCTATCACCTCTGAAACAATACTGGTAAAGTAGGTCATGCAATGCAAATAGAGTGATGTGTCTCAGATTGGTTTCTGGACAATCATTTAAAGTCTCTCTGCATCTACATTAAAAGAGACTCTCTCTGTGAGGATTGAGCCCAAACAGCAATCATTTGTACAACAGAATAAAACACTACCCAGTCCTGCAGTTGCTCAGATTGAATCCATTATGCCAGTTACTGTATCGATTCATCTCATTGAGGGTCTAAGTTTCAAGTGACCCTATGGCAAAACTGGCTTCCTCTGATAATGCAAGGACCGATGCATTTGCATTAGAGTGCTGACTAACAATATGGGCAAGGAACATTGACTTTTTTTTCCAGGAGAAAATGTATATCTCATACAAGCATTAATTACAGATTAGGCTGAAAATATTATTGAAGAGAGAATATTCACAGTATTTCATCCTGCTTTCCATATTCCTTGTCATATTCAGAATGAATAGGGGGAAATGGCTAAACCAAAGCTAAATATAATTATTATGCATATCTCCAGGGGAGTCCTGTAGGCAGGATGAAAAAAACCCTTTTAGAATCCTTATTCACAATGTTAAAATTTGAAAAGCAGACCCAATCTTAATGAACCAATTATTCCTCCAAAAAGAAAAGCAAATTAAAGCAATAAGTAAATAAATTAAAAGTGCTCTTGACCTTACTCTAGAGTGTAAAGAAAGAAAGAAATGGTGATACTATTCAGAAGACTCCAGGTAGAAATTTTCCAAACTATCAGTGAAATAAAATATAGAGAAAGAAGGGCTACGTCATTAATGAAGTAAATAGGAATGTTTAAGTTGATTATGACCCTTAGTCATCTTTCAAACTTCTAATTGAACTCACTTCCCTGGCTAAGCGATAGCCAAGCCTGTAAGATAACAGCAGGGGTATAATCTCCTTTTAGAACAATCAACTATAGGAGATGGAAAGGAAAGCATTTTCCAGATGTAAAGTTCAGAAGGAAGAAACATTTAGGAAAGAAGAAGGGATGATAAAGGTAAATAGGGAGGGTTTGTGAAGGTGGCTTTACATTAAAACAATTGCAATCAATGTCATGAATTGTTGAATGGAAAACTAATTTGCTTTGCAAACCACTCAAACAACAAAAAGTTAAATGAAAAAACCTACTGCAAACACAATGTAGCTGTGGATATCCCTGTAATGTTCTGATTTTCAGGGTTATAGTGGTAAAGAGAATACATTTAGCTGCTATTGTGAAGTAAATGGTAGAGTAATGTCCATGAGCATTAGAAATGCAAAAGACCAATTGCTAGCGACATCAATCCACCAGAATCTATGAAGGATTGCCCTCTTCTGTATATTCCCTAGTGCTTTGTCCAGGCCAATTTTAAATAGCTCCAGTAATAAATTTCTGCCATTTCTTCTGGGAAACTATTCCACTACCTAATTAAATCTCAGAGTTGACAACTTTTCCTGACATTCAGACTAAATTTTCCCGTGTTCAATTTCAACCTGCTATTTCCATTTTCACAGCACATGCTTGTAGCAGTGCAAGTAACTCCTCTGCTTCCCCATTACTTACGATCAACAGTAGCTCCCCTAAATTTGAGTCGCCTGTTGCAATGAATTTCTGTATCAAAATGGATCTTTTCAAGATCCATGATGGCACAAGTTTTACTGCAGACACATACAAAAAACAAGTCAATTCCAAAAATAAAGACATGAGTTAGTGAATGTAGAAGTATGATGTTTAACAGAACATGAAAACATTAAGAAAATTGTAGTTCAAGACAGAAGCAAATTATAGACCTTTTTTCTCTCCTTCTGCTCTCTAAGATTACTGACAAAGCACTCTGCTGTCCACAGGTAGAAACAGCCTTCCCTTTTGCACTTCTATGGCATTTTCCAAACTGCATAAATGCAGTTTGGTTTTGTAACAACAGAGGGAGGCAAGAAGGGCAACCTTTTCTTAAATTAAAGGTGTCGAGATGCTCTTCCTATTGATATTGCATCAATAGAAAGTCCTTCTATGAGTTGAGGTATGAGAGGCCATTGCAAGCACATTTTGCAAGCAGTTTTTTTCTTTTTTAGGTGAAAGAATATCACCCTTAGAAATAATCTTGGATTTGGAATTGACAGTGAGAAATGGGAATCTAGAATGTCAATCATTATTTATAAATGTACTAAGGTTTTTTTTTATATTGCTTAGCTTTGATTTTCTATTTCCCAAATAAATCTGTTACAATATGATTCATCCTTCAGTAACATTTTAGCTATCGGAGATTATATGTTTTTAAAATGGAATATTTTCAGTAATTTTGAGCTAATAGTATAATTTCAAAAGAAATATATGCAATCCTTAGATTATCTGGCAATATGTGGGCAGATAGAATTCTTATTATTATGGAAAATTGCCTGGTAGAAAAGATTCATATTGAAGTTAGAATGTACAAGCTTCAAAGTAGAAATATATGTTAATCTGTCAAAATATGAGAGCGTAATCTGTGATTCTAAATATTGAACCAGCTTTAAATAATATTTACTGATATTCCTAAGATTTTTCAGTATCAACCTTATATAATCCTATTTGTTAAAAATCTTATGCTGCTTGAAGTACACTTTTTTTTTCTTATTTGTTTAGATTGAGCTGTCATTGCTGATATAAGATGATACCGCATCATGATTTTGATTTTCATCTCCTGGATAGCTAATGATTATGATAGTGTTTCCATAAGTTTATTCTTACAATGTTTATTTTGTGTGTGGCTATTGTGAAAGGTTCTATTTCTTTGATTTCATTTTCTGATTTCTCAATATTATATGAATCTGTTTTATTTTTGTGTATGAATCTTGTTTCCTGCCATAATGCCAATTTTCTCAATTGTCTAAAACTTATGTGTGGTGTCTTTGGAGGTTTTCTACATATAAAAAAACATATCAGATGCAAACAGCAATAGTCTCACTTCTTTTCTCATTTGAATTCTTTGATTTGTGTTTGCTGTCTAATAGTTCTTTTTAAGACCTTCATCACAATGCTGAATAAGAGTGATGATAAAGTGAATCCTTGTCTTGCTCTCATTTGCAGAGGGAATTCTTTCAGTTTGTTGTTTAATTATTTAAAATATTTATAAAAGATCATTTTATTGAGGGCTCATCCAGTTCTTATAACAATCCATACATCAATTGTATCAAGCATATTTATACATGCTGCCATCATCATTTTCTAAATATTTACTATATGAGCCCTTGGTATCAGGTCTCTTTTTTACCTCCCTCCAACCCTGACACTCTTGTGTCTCCTTGATAAATTATACATCGTTATTATTTACATGCCTTTCGTTGGCCACCATCTCCCCTACCCCATGGTTTCTGTGGTTGCTCCCCTTGGTGGGGGTTGTGGTTATTTGTCAATCATTATGATCCAAAGCCCTCAGGATCTGAAATGGGAGTAGCAATACCAGGAGAATAGGGGGGAGGGGGTGAAGAGGAGGGGAGGAACAGGGAAAGGATTATAATGATCGACACATAACCACAACCCCCACGTAAGGGGCGCAACCACAGAAACCAGGGGGTAAGGGAGACGGTGGCCAATGAAAGACATGCAAATAATAAATCTGACCTAAATTCCATATGTCATGATTTCTTTTCTGCACCAGTGCACATGCTTCTATATACCCATAACTGAAAGGAAGAAATGAGGTCATGATAGTGGGGATGAGGAAACCTCAAAGAACCAGATGAATATTGTGTGTCTCATCAGAGATATACTGCACCATGATTGACTAATCCCTTTCTTGTGACCTTTCTGTATGTGGAAGTCCCATTGTCTACAGATGGATTTTGGGTCTCTGCTCTGACCCAATCAATGTCAACAATATGGTGTTTTTGTGTTTGTTTTGCGTCTTCAGATGATTGTTACCTTATCCCATCAACACTTCATGATCCCCTATGCTGGTGTGCTTCTTCCTTGTGAGCTTCTCACTTCTCTGCTGGATGGTCACATATTTAACTTCAAGACTCTAAGACCTCAGACTCCATATCTTTTGATAGCCAACACCATCAGCTTTTTGCACCTCCTTTGCTTGTACACCTATTTTGTTTGCAGCAATCATACTGTGAGCATGAGCATTATTGAATGCCAGGTTGTTAGAACAGTGTTCTTGCATCCAGGAAGGCTTCAGCAGATGTCCAAAGTATGTCCACTTCCTCAATGTATTGTCATATAATTATATGTGCATAGGAAAATACCTCTACATTTATGGACAAATATATTTACATATGTACACACCCATGTTTATTCCTCTATCCATAGCTTTGCTTCCTTGATCTTTCCTCTGTTTCCTTGTACATTCCTCCTGTCTCATCATCACACTCACCCTTCTTCTGCATGTTAGTAATTCCTCTCAGCTATATTGCTGTGCTCCAACACACCCATGATCACTATGTGCTCCTCATTGTGGATTTTAATTCCCTAGGTGTTTTCCTGTCTATGGTGTTGTTTGCTCACCGCTCCCATTCCCTGCCTCCACTTTCCCCAAATCCTTCCAGAACCATTAGTCCCTTTCTTTCTCCTCCGGTTTGATTCCCATGTCTACCTTATACATATAGGGAAAGCAACAATAATTGTGACAAAACAAAAAGAAAATGAAAGATTGAATAAAAAGGGAAAAATGAAAATAAAAATAAAAACAGGCATAAACCCCCCTGAAAATGCAGCCTAATTCCAGGTCTGTTCACTACCCTTTATGAATATCTCTTCACTATACTGGGTTTTGGGAATTGCCTCTCCTAGACTGAAGTCTATTTTGGGGGCTCCCCAGAATCTCTTTGGTTTGCTTTCTTCTGTTGCTGATCCATTTGGCTATCCTCTATATTTTGACTGGTGAGTTTAATCCATTAACTTCTGTGTAATTATTGCTGTGTGTACGTTTGTTGCTGTCCTTTTTTGTTTGAGTTATGATTTTTGTTTTGTTTGTGTGGGTATATTGTATTATTTGTTCTTATATTTTTGTGTTGCTTTGAGTACTGTTCATGGTTTTGATGCCTGGGTGTTGTTGTATTGTATGTTGCTAACAGATTTGCCTACTATTGTTTTTTATTTTTCTGTCTATGTGTTCTCTTTAACATATTTTTGCAGAACTAATATAATTCATACAAATTCCTTTAATTTACAAATTCCTTTAATTTTTTTCCTATTTGAAAATACCCTTGTTTCTTTTTCATATTTCAGGAGGAGTATTGTCAAAGAATTCACTTTCAGCATTTTACAGATATCGCTATATTGTCTACTTAAATGCATACCTTCTGCTGAGAAAACAGATGTATTTTAATTTTTTAGGTGACTATCCTTTTATCTTATGGCTTTTATGATTCTCTTGTCTTTGAAATTTGAGAATGTGACTATAATATGTCTTTGTTGGTCTTCTGTAGTTTATCCTGTTTAGATTTCTATCAGCTTCTTGAATGGTAACATTCTCCTTTTATATGGTGTTAGGAAAATTTTCTTTAATTAAAACATGCACAATTAAAAAATAATTTTATTGGGGGCTCTTACAGCTATTATGGCATTCCATACATCATTGGTATCCAGTACATTTGCACGCATGTTGCCACATTCATTTCCTAATATTTTCCACTTGAGCTCTTGGTATAAACTCCTCTTTCCCCTTCCCTTTTTTTAATGAATCATTTTATTGGGTACTCATACACCTCCCCACGATCCATACATAATCAATTGTATGCAGGCCACATTTGTACATTTGTTGCCATCTTCACGCTCAAAACATCCTCCCTCTACTTAAGCCCCCAGTACCATCTCCCCATATTTTCCTTCCTCCTCCTTGCTCCCTGATGAATCCTTAATAATTTGCAAATTGTTATTGCTTTTTCATATCGTACACTGTCCAGCGTTTCCCTTTACTCACTTTGCTTTTGACAATGTCCCAGAGAGGAGACTATATGTAGATCCCTTAAATTGGTTCCCCCTTTCTACTCCACCATCCCTCCACCCTCCCCATATCACCACTCCAATCAGTAGTCCTGAGGGAGCATCTATCCCATGTTTATGACTCCAGTGTACATCCACTGGTCTAGCTGGATTTTTCTGGTAGAATTGGGATCATGATAGTGGATTGGAGGAAGCATTTAAGAACAAGAGGAAAGTTGAATATTTCGTTATTACTACACTGTATTTTAATTGGCTCATCTCCTCCCTGGATGCCCTCTGTAAGAGGATTTCACTTCACCTATTGATGGGCTTTGGGTCCCCAATCTGTACTCCCCCCTATTTATAATGATATAATTTTAGTTCTTTGATATCTGACATCAGATACCTTCAACACCTCATGGTCACACAAGCTGATGTGCTTCTTCTATGTGGGCTTTGTTGCTTCTAAGCTGAATGGCCGCTTGTTTACTCAAGCCTTTAAGACACCAGACACTATATTTTTTGATAGCTAGGTACCATCAGCTTTCTTCACCACATATGCTTATGCAAACATTTGTCATCAGCGATCATATCAGGAAAGTGAGCACACAATGCCATGATATTTAGTTCCTGAAGCCTGATAACAGATCCCTTTGACACCCCATGGTTCCACAAGTGGTGTGCTTCATCCACGTGGGCTTTTTGCTTCTGAGCTGGATGGCCACTTGTTAACTCAAGTTAACTTAAGTTAACTCTTAAGACCCCATACACTACATCTTTTGACAGCTGGGCACCATCAGCTTTCTTCACCACCTTTGCTGATGCACAACTTTGTCTTCAGTGATTGTGTCGGGAAGGTGAGCATCATGGAATGCCAATTTAATAGAACAAAGTGCTCTTGCAATGAGGAAGTACTTCAGTGGAGGTCCAATGCCCATCTGCTGTCCTACTACTATGCCTATAAGTACATGCTCATTGATCTATTTCCCCATCATCATATATACATATATGCACCTATGCACATGCCAGTATTTAAAACTCTATAAATGCCCTTTACCCCCCAGTTCTTTCCTCTATTTCCTTTTACTTTCCTCTTGTCCCACTATCATGCTCAGTCTCCATTTGGATTTCAGTATTTTCTTTCTGTTACATTACTCTTGATCAATCCCTATTGGACTTCTCTCACCCACCTTGTCACTTATTTTGGATCAATTGATACACCCTTATCCCTGGGCTGGTCAACACCATCTCCTTTCCCCCTCTTCCCCTTCTCCCATATCCCCCGCTCCGGAACCATTTGTCCCGCCTTTTTTGCCTCCAGACTGTTCATCCAGCCTATCTTATCTAGATAGACCTGCAGAGGTAACAATATGTACCCCAAAAAAGGCACCATAAAATGAATCTACCAAAGAAAATAAAACAATGATAACAAAAAAACCCAATGTCATATATATGTAAAAAATAAAATAACAATATAAAAACTTGTAAATAGTTCAAGGTCTGTTTGTGGAACTGCCGGATGGGGTGCCACACCATGGTCCCAAAATTTATCCTAGCCACTCCATCTGGAGCTCCAAGCTCTGTTGCACACCCTTAGTGTTTTGCCCTGGGGTGATTCTGTCACACAGGGTTTATTACTGACCCTGTTTCTCCATTGTTGACCCCGAAAGGCCTTGGGTCAGTGTTGGTAGCGGTATTTCATAGTGGGGCTGGCCATCTTTCTGGCTGTTCTGAGTGAGAATATCGTCCTGAAGGCTCGGTGGGCGAGCATGCACTCCATTCTCTCTTCCTCCCCCTTCATTTGTTCTCATGTACTCTGGTCAGGCATCTCTCACTCCCCAAGCTGCAGCTTCAGTGCTGACCTCCAAGACAAACTTCCCTCGTGCAGAGGTGGCTGCCCCTGTAGTCGGAATTGGGTTTCTGTGCTCAGATGCCTCCATTGCTTCCCCACTCCATGCTGTCACACTGCATTCACATCCTGGATCACTGGGTTTACATTTGGACCCTCCTTCCCTGTGGAGATATAAACAATGTGCTCACCCTGGGTAGGTTAGTACTCCATTCCCTCTCTACACATCACCATCTGCCTCACCTCCACCCTCATCCCCCCCCCACTCTAGTTGACTACCATATGTAACCCTGGATTTGGTCTGGCCCCTGCCATATTACCTGGGCCCCTCCTCAGGCATTTCTGAATACAGTAGTTTGTTTTTTTTTCCCGATAACCCTTTTGCATTTTTTTAAAACTAAGCTTACCTCAGAGGACTCAAAAACATGCACAATTTTATCTGTAGAATTTTTTTTCTTTTTTTATTAAAAATATTCTATTGGGGGCTCTTACAGCTCTTATCACAATCCCTACATACATCCATTTTATCAAGCACATTTGTACATATATTTCCATAATTATTTTCAGTACATTTTCTTTCTACTTGAGACCTTGTTATCAGCTCATTTCCCACCCCTCCCTATCCTCCCTCCTTAATGAAGCCTTGATAATTTATAATTTTTTCATAAATTTTTGCTTCTTCCTGCTCCAGAACCCCAGTGCTATTTTGATTGCTTCTCACGATGTTATCCCACATGATTTTGGGGTTTCCTTTATAATCCTCTGCTTTTATGTTAATTGTTTGTCTTGTTGCTTGTAGTCAGGAGAATTGTCTTAAAAACCCACAATTCTACTTTCCATTCTTTTCTTCTTCCATCATATTAGAAACTTCTATTTTCTTCTTATTAAATCTTCTGGCATTCTTTTTGGTATAGGGTTTCTAATTTTTCTATTCTTTCCATTGTTCAGTTGAATTTTTCTTTCATGAGTTGGAAGTATCTCATCTTGATTCTTCTGAATCCTCTTTCTAATATTTCCTGGGTCTTTTCTTAATATTTGGATACTGTTCAATTATTCTTTGTGCTGGTTTATTTTCTTGTCTCTCTCTCTCTCTCTCTCTACTGTCATTGACTTCTCTTTCCGTAGCACCGAGGTACAGTTTTTGATGCTGGTTGGACTACTGGGAGTAGTTCAGTCTTTATGTGGTGTTGAAAATAAAAGAAGGGAGAAAGTAATGAAAAGCTAAAGAAAAAAAAGGATGTAAAGATCAAAGAGCAAGGAAATATAGTTAAAAATTACTTTGAAAAAAAAGAAGAAAAGTCTTTTTTTTTTTAATTTAGGGAGCATCACTGCCCTCTGATGGTCGTGGGAGCTGCTCAGTCTTATTCCTGGAGAGCCACTGCTGGATTTGATCCACCAAGCCCGTGGGCCGCAATCCTGCACTCAACCACTACGCCACCAGGGCTCAGCCTGAAAAAGTGTTTTTTTGTTTTGTTTTGTTTTTAAAAAGAGAAAGTAACATAGACATTTGAGAGCATTCCTTCCAAATCAGGGGTCTGCTAATTGGAGGAAAAAAAGGGTGCAGAGTGTGTTACTGGAGTTGCTTTGGGCTAAGAGACCTGCAGCTAAAAGTTCCCTGTGTCAGGTGAGCACCTGGAACAGTAATGGACCAGTAGCAATGTAGAGAACTGAGCTAAGGATTGCTTGTTTGCTTTCTAGATGGTCATTTCTAGGCTTGGTTGCAGCTGTTGTGTTGGGTCCTGGTCTTTAGTGCCCATCTGGACCTGGTTGCTGGGGAACTTGAAGTCAACAATGAAGCCTGGTTCCTGGCATCATGGCCGTCCATGTCTGAGCACAATGACTGTTACCATGGTGAGCTAAATTGGCATACATTCTTTGATTCTGCAGATCTCTCTTATGCCCAGTCTGGTACTGTAGGGGGTCACTTTGGGGTTATTTTAATCAGAGACAGAGACCTGCTCCCAGGTCCAGGTGCTGGCATCATGGAAGTTCACTCTTGAACCTGATCTCTAAGACCATGGGAGGCCATGCTTTCACTTAGCCAAGGACTCTGTGTAGACCAATGTGAGATATGGCAGGTTGGAAACTGAAGAGAGAGCTCTGGCCATCTCATGAGTTGATCATTCCCCTTACCACCTCTATGCTTTGTCCTACAGATTCCGAGTATTGAGAATATTAATTACATAACTTTCAAGCTGCACTTGAGATTGTAGACCATTCTTTGTTTACTTTGTGTAGATTTAATCCTCATTGTGGAGAAATCCAGCTGTGTGTGTACAATTGGCCAGGTTACTCTGGAATTCACTCTGACATTTATTATCATGAACATTTTGAAAAATTGTTTCCACCTAATAAAATGTATCTCTCACAATATCTATATTTATTTTTACTAAAAATATATTTGCCTTAATTTGTATGTTCTGTACAGAAAAGTCACAGTTCTTGGCCTCTCCCACTTTGCATTTTGTTGGGGATGTCACACACTTGGAAACCAAATTAGCTAATATGAAAAAAAGAAAATAAGTCTTTTATACTAAATAATCCTTTAGGGCTTATAATTTTATATTAAATGATTTTCACTATATATTTTAAAGGTTTGAATAATATAAAAGCAGCAAAGCAGATTAAATTTCATAAGAAACATACTAAAGATATTGAGAATAGTAAGAGGGTCTAGTTTTATGAAAGTGGCAAAAGGTAATAATTGAATCTGCAGAGTAATAATAATACAAATATTTTAGCTGACACATAAGTGCTTAAAGATAATGGCAATAATATCATCCACGTTATTGCAGAGCTACAAGGCTGTGCAAAAATGCAGATCATGAAATACTTTTGCTGATAAGAGAGGCCTGAAACAAGCTAAAAGTTCAATCTTGAGGGTCTTAATTAGTAGACTGTGATAACAGTGATATAAAATCAAATTAAAATATAAAATAGAATTTTCCTCTTAAATTCTGTGAGATGAAAACAATTCTATAATGTTTTTTGGAAGAACAAAATATTGCTGCTTAAAATATTGATATTTAAATAATCTAATATGAGGGGTTGCGTGAACATTAAAGAAGCAATACAGCACTGTGATTTTACACAAGGTGCATTTGAGGACCTTTTGAACTTTCCTTAGACCTTTAAAATAAATTACATATTAATTTTTAAATTTTATTCAAAGAAATGTGAACCTAAAATTTGAGTAAAGAATATTTGAATTAAGGGTAAAGTTGGAAAAGCATAAGATAATCTAATATGATAATGTAGGAATGTAAAGAGTTGTTCAAGCAATATACAAATGATTATTTTTTTAAATTATCAGTTAGAAATAAAAGTCAGAATATCTATTAAAGCAGAAATAAATCAACATAGAGGAATATAGACACTTTTGAACACTAAATTACTGAGAATATTTGAGCAATAAAATGTTTTTATAACATAATATAATATATTTATGAGGTGAATTCTTCATAATAAAAATAGAAGGTAGAATTAAGAGGTAGCAACAATTTTACTTAGGGAAAATAATTCACTTTTTTGCAACTTGTAATTAGTTTTTTAAATATAGCAGATTAATATTTTTCTCTCATTTTATTGCCTATAATAAAATGCATTGCTATCAATTTTATTATGACTTACAGTGGCATGCATTAGCTGCTTACTTCAGGTGAACAGCTTAAACCACTGTTGCTTTTCATGAGAAAATGGGGGCTTTCTGCTCACAGTAAGAGTTACAGTCTTGGTCACTCACAGAGATGCATATACCTTGTCCTATAGGGTCACAGTGAGTCTGCCTCAACCCAATGGCAGCACATTCATTAGGGACAGAGTAGAACTGTTTCTGTGTGTTCCCAAGCTGTGCTTTCTACAGAAGCAAAATTCTTTTCTTTCTCCAGTGGAGGGGCTTGGTGGTTCAACCTGCGAATCTAGTATGTATCCACCCAATTTGTACCTAATTAGCAACTGGGGCCCAGTTACTGCGCATTTTATAGTAACACACACACTTGTGAGCTCAACTAAGGAAATTTGGTTATGTTTTGGGTTGTTAGTTGCAAGGTCCATTGTTTGAAACTGCCAGCTGTTCTGCCAGGTAATGACTGCGTTTTTTAGTCCTATTAATAGTTACAGTCTAGACAGGCTTTCCTGAAGATGAGAAGATGGCACCGATGTAGACTGAGCCACCTAAAGATCCCATGGTGAGACCAGTAGATCAACAGGTGAGGAGGTCAATTCTGGGGAATCAGAGACAAGACATAGACACTTAGCATCCCAGTTTGTTTTTTCCAGACCTCCCTCACTGATTTTTGCCCATAAAGAGCTCAGAATGACTTTCGCATTGCACCTGCCTGCAATATTTCCTCTCTCCTACTGTAGCCTGATCAGTGGGGCAGCTACTACCAGCTTCTCCTTTATCCACCTAGCTCTGTGAATTACCAGCTCAATGAGATATCCCAAGACATTCTGCCCCCTATCACAAGTGCAGATCACTGGCCCCACATTCTTATGGACCTCTAGAACCCCTAAATATAAAATTCTGTGAAGTTCTGATTAGCAGAGCCCCCACATCAGCAATTCCTTCACATAGACCTGGTTTGTCCCCTCCTTGGCAAGGGCACAAATCTTTGGATAGTTATCAACCCAGCTAACTCAAAAGGGAGCCAGCCCCAGTAAGATAGGAAAACATTTTGAACCCATAGCAGACTCCAAGGATTTCTTAAATTAGTTACTATATTCTTTTGAGAAAGAAAATCACAAAACTGTTTCCTGCCACAGAATCCAGTGATTCTTGCATTCGTGGCATCTTCGCTCCCCGATCAAGGCAACTAGAGGACACTGTGACTTCCATTTCTAAGTAGGATCATCCCCTAACTGGAAGCCCCTTAACTTTGGGTCTGCACTGCTTCCACCCTGGGACTACATGAGATACTAATTAATAATTGTGCTAAAATCCACAATAAAGGACCTTTCATTATAAGCACACTAACAGAAGGCCAGCATTCTCCCAATATAATTTCCAGGAGAAGTAAGCGACTCTGGTAGATGTAATGAGCACCTCACTAACACAACCACCATCACTTTAAGACCTTGCTGCCTGCACCTCAGTGACACAGGCTTTTACTCTTTTATAACGTATCAGGTGACATCACATTTCTTAAAATCTTCTTCTCCAAGTCATCAAAAATTACTACACTTAACAGGGCTGTTTCCTATGATTAATAATACCACTTAAAACCAATTTGTAAGCATCTAAATCCTATTCTTCCAACCCACCCAAATGTAACTCCCTCCTCATCAACATGCAGTACTATTCCCAGCATCTATCTGATCCTCCTCTAATCTAATGATCCAACTCCTCCCCCAAAAGAAAAACCCAGAAGCCTGCTCATTGCCTATAGCTCAATCACTGTGTGCAAAAAAACAGCAATCAACAGCTACCACCAAAAAATCAAAGGAAACAACAGTCAACAACTGAAGATTATCCAAATCCAATGGAATACACACAAGAAGCCCTTGAATTTCCAGAGAAAGAATACAAAAGAACGAGGTTGAGGGTCTTACAAGTTATTTAGGGATCAATCCTCAAAATAGATAAAAATATGGAGATACTAGAAATATCACACCCTAAGGAACTTCATGAGGTAAGGAACTATGAAGTAGAAATAAAAAATAAAGTTCCAGATCTGACTAATAAAATGTAATAAATGGAAAATCCAATCAGCAAACTTGAAAACAACCAAGCAGAATTCAGCAAGCAAGAGAAGCAGTTTGATGAAAAAAGCAAAATAATCTGAAAAAAGCCTGAGGATGATGTGGGATAGCATGACATGAAATAATCTTTGACTCATTGGGTGCCTGAGCAGGAAGAAACAAATGTCTACATTTACAACAGTAAGAGAAATTTTGGGAGAAAATATATCTTTTATCATAAAAAGGAGAAAATAATCATGCAAGAAGCAGAGAAAATAGTGAGAGCACCTATAGAGATAAAGGACAGCCACATGTAAAAGTAAACAGATAAGAAAAAGCTCAGAACTTCACAGAGAACATATAGGAAGGAAGAAATTGAGCAATGTATCTTGAAAGTTGAGAGTCAATATTCCAATGAAAGAATATTTTATCCAGCAAAATTTTCAAGGAAAAATAAATGCTTTACCAAATAACGATTTAGAGAATTCATAAAATCAAAACCAGCACTACAAAATATGTTCTAACTCTTTTTTGTGAATTTAATATTGCAACAATTTTTTATTTAAAGTTTTATTCTGCAAGCAACAGCAATGTACAATTACACACCCCACCAGCCATAATTGACACCCCTTTATGTGGAAGTAAAGATGATGTCCCAGGGAGCATCACAACCCCAGACAGAGTTTGTAGAATACTATGTCAAAACAGTAAGGTTTGTCTTTTTCAAATTGTGTTTTCCCAGGAAGGTAGTTTTGTTTTGTTTGTTTTAATATTGACATTGTCCATGACCTCAATTTTTAATTTATTTAAAAAAATTCTAATCATTTAATTAGGGGCTCATACAATTCTAATTTCTTATGGGCAGAAAGCCAGTAATGCTAGCACTCAAACATGAGACCACCACATGGTATAACAACACTCAGAAACCAACACAGATAAAACAATTCTGAAAACATTACAGATATAGTGGAGAAATGAAGACAAGAATAAACTCCTTGCATGTGTACACCAACTAATAAATGGGGAAGAAATTAAAATATCAAAGAAAATTTATTAGGTTACAATGACTAAGCGATATTTAGAGTTCATTACAATAAATGTCAATGACCTAAACACATCAAAAGACAGAATATACGACTGCATTAGACAACTAGATCCATCAAGCCAATGTCTTCAATAGGCATGTTTCAAAGTCACAGAAAAAATATACTTAGGGTCAAAGCATAGTGAAAAATTTACGAAGGTAATGACAATTTTGAAAAGCAGGTGTGGCAGTTTTAATCTCTGACAAATAGATGTCAAAGTACACAATATAACAAGAGACAAGGATGCACATTACATAATGCTCAAGGGATCAATAAACCAGGTAAATGATAATAATAAACAATTATGCTCCCCCAAATATCCTCGAGATTCATTAATGAAATCCTCAAAGACATGAAGAGCGAAAACACCAGATCAAAAATTACAGTAGGTCATTTCAATACACAATTCTCAAAGAACTATAGTTCAACAGGTAAGACATGCAATAAAGGAATGAAACAGCTGAACACCCCAATTGTATAACTTGACCTCCTAGATATTTATAGAGTTCTCCATCTAAGAACAATTATATGCATTTTTCTCTAATGCACATGACTCATATTCTAAAATAGACCACATTCTGGGACATAAAGTAAGCTCGAGAACATTCAAACACTTAGAGATCATTCAATCCATCTTCTATGACCACAGTGCCATGAAACTGGAAGCTTCCAAAAGAAAGAATAAGAAAAGACAGACAATCAGAGACTCAATAACACACTCTCAAATAAGAGATGAAATAAGGAAGTTGCTAGAAACCGATAATGCCAACACAGCATACAAAGCCTATGGGACACAGCAAAAGAGGTTACTACATTGCAATTAATTCATACATGAGAAAAAAGGAGAGAATTATATTCAGCACCTTAATACAGCAACTCCAATAATTAGAAGAGTCAGCAGCATAACCCCTTCTATAGAAAAAGAAAAGAAATCATAAAAAATAATAATAAAATAAATATAAACAATTAAAAAAATAAAAATAAAAAGAAATAAATGAAATGAAAAACAATAAAATCGATGAAAAAATCAACAAAGCTAAAAGTTGGTACTTTGAAAGAATCAACAGACTTAGCAAATTTAGCAAAGGTAACAAAGGTGCAGACAACAGTATCTAGAATTAGGGATGAAACAGGGGAAGTCATAGCAGACGTGAACAGATTAATAACAGTACAATGAAAGACTGTATTCCAACAAATTCAATAATTTGGAGCACATGAGCAAATACCACAAAAATAATTCTCTCTCCAAATTAATGCACATGGACATTAAGAACTTGAACATACCCATAGCAAAAGAAGAAATAAAGTAATCAAGACACCCCCTCCAATGTGTCCAGATGACTTCACAGGAGATTTCTACCAAGTATTCAGAGTAGAGCCCATACAAATCCTACACAAACTTTTCAAGGACATAGCAAGAGACACAACCAAGATTAAAAAAAAACAGGCAATACTCTGACAGGGATAGAGAAATACAGACAAATTGCTCTCATGAACATAAATACAAGTAATCTCATCAAAATCTTGGCAAATTGACTTCAACAACATACCATTTCATGACCAAATGAGATTCAATACCACAGATGCAAGACATGCATAGTTCAACATTTATAAAGCAATTGACATCTACCACATTAACAGGAAAAAGGATAAGAACCATATGATCATATCAAATAATGCAGAAAAAGTCTTGGACCATATCCAACATCCAATCCTAATAAAACTTCTCAAGACAATAAGATTAGAAGGGAAAATCTTCAATACAAAAAATGCCACATATGAAAAACCAATAGCCAATATTACTCTCAGTGGAGAAAAGTTGAAACATTCCCACTGAATAAGGGAAGCTGACAAGGGTATCCCTTATCTCCACTTTTATTAAACATTGTGCTGGAAGTCCCAGCATGTACCATAAGACAACACAGCAAAAAATCAAAGTTGTACAGTTGGTCAAAAAATAAATAAAATTTTGTTATTTGCAGAGGATATGATTTTATATCTTGAGAATCCTAAGATGCCTGCAATAGGACTGCAGGAAGCAATAGAGGAGTTAGAGTATCAGAATATAAGATTAACAAGCAGAAATGATTGGATTTCTATATGTCAGTGATGGAAATTCAGAAAATATGTATCCAGAAAAAACACCATTCACAATAGTCATACAAAAGTGGAAATACCTGGGAATAAACCTAATAAAAAAGCCCAGACACACAAAATCTAAAGGCCTGTACAAAGAAAACTATGGAACATTAGTACAAGAAACCAAAAGGGATCTACATAAATGAAAGAACATCTCATGTTTGTGAATCAGAAGACTCAATATTGTGAAAATGTCAATGCTACTTAAAGAAAACTACAAGTTCAAAGCAATCCCAATCTAAATTCCCAGAACATTCTTTAAAAACCTGGAAAATCTGATTACCAGCTTCATATGGAGAGGGAAGAACCTGAAGAAAGACAACAGTATTCACAAAGAAAAATAAAGTCTGTGACCTTGCACTGCCTGAGCTCATAGCCTTCTGTACAGAGTTATCAAAACAGCCAGGTACTGATATTATGATGGATAGATGGACCAAAGGATTGGGAGATAAAATGCAGAAACAAAAACATTCACATACAGACAACTGATTTTTGACAAAATCCAACAAGAATTAAATGGAAAGCAGATGCCCACTTCAATAAATAGTGTTGGACAAACTGGATATCCACCCACAGAAGAAACACAATGTAGATCAAAGACCTAGAGGTAAAACCCAAAGTTATCAAGATGATCAGTTAAAAAACTGGGACAAATCTAAGTGTCCTACTGCAGCAAATACATGGGTTACCAGAAATAACAAACTAAAAGAACTCCATGGAAGACCAAATAGATGTGTGGGACCTATTAAAAATAAAAGACTTGTGTACATCAAAAGACTTCATTGAAAGAGTGAAAAAGAGAGCCCACAAAACTGAGGGTGGGAGATCAGTACCATCATAACAGACAAATGACTAATTAGTAAAGTCTACTGTATTTTACAAGCCTACAATAAGAAAAAAAATGTATACATATATGAGAGAGTGGACAAATGACCTGAACCGATTATTCACAGAAAATGACACTTCAATGGCTAATAAATTCATGAGGAAATGCTCCTGTTCACTATTCATGCAGGAATTTAAGGTCTAAACCAACTATGAGATACCATCATACACCCATAACCATAACCCAATTAAAAAAAATCACCTGAGAACAACAAATACTGGAGAGAGTGTGATGAGACTATGACAATCATTCACTGCTAGTGGGCTTGTAAATATATACAGCTACTATGGAAGGTGATATGGCAATACCTAAAAGAGATGGAAACTGATATACCACATGATCCAGCAATACCATTACAGGGTACATACCCCAAAGAAATAAGAAACAGAGCATAAGCAGTCATTTGCTCCCCCATGTCCATTGCAACACAGTTCAAAACAGCAATAAGTTGGAAATAGCTTAAATTCCTCTCATTAGAAAATTGGATTAAAAAAACACTCTGGTATATACACACAATGGCATACTATGCATCACTATAAACAGCGTCTGGAAGACATTATGCTGAGGGGATAATCAATCACAAAAGGACAAATATTGTATGAGTTCATTGCTGTAGGAACCAGCAGGAGAATGGGCACTAGCTCAGATTTTTTTTAAGAGTCGCTGACATGTAAATCTATGATGTGGCCCCGTACACGTAGATAGCCCTGTTAAAAGAATGAGGGAAACTGATGGGATAAAGAAAGCAGGAGAAGGGGAAGGGAGCAAACATGTTTGGAGGAACACAGATGCATGGCTCTTGATCGGGAAAGAGAGTCTAAATTGTGAGACTCTGGTGTGCAGAAGCCAATGGGCGACGGTGAGAGCCTAAGATTCATTTGTGGGATCTGCATAGGAAATATGCCTATGGTGAACTTCTTCTTTATAGTTTCTATGACTCAGCATTGACTTGACAGTGAGCAGTGAGCCTATAATTGCATGACCTGTATAGATATATAATTATGAGTATATAAGCTGTGGACTGTCAAGTTCATTTTAACTCATAACAGCATTGACTGAAGATGAATTGCATTATGAAAAGACATGACAATGACATGAATAGAGTAAGGATATTGGAACTTTAATAAGTTGATGGGGCACAATTTAAAATAAGAAAACACAACTACAGATATCTATTAGTAAACAGAACTTGGCAAGTATGAAGTGTGAATCTAGGTAAATTCACAGTCATAAAAAATGGATGGAAGGCATAGAACATATAGCTTGGGCACTAGTGAGCTGAAGTGGACTTGTATTGGTGATTTTGAATCACACAAACATATCATTTACTATGTCAAATGATAGCTCATGAAGAGGGGTTTTGCATCCATCATCTAAAAAGTATTTAAGATATATTTTGAAATAAAGTGTTGTCTGTAATATATATCTGTGTATACATAAGGAAATTCAGTTAATATGATTTTATTAAATTTTACATACCAATTACTAAAGATAGTAGTAGAAAAACTGTAGAATTTTATCAACTTCTTCAGTCTGAAATTGACCAACCATGAAATCAAGATGCACTGGTGAATATTGGTTAATGAAATGCAAAAGTTGGAGGCAAAGAGGAAGGAACAGTAAATAAAAAATATTACCATAGTGTTAAAAAGAAACTATAGGCTGAATGATAGAATTTTGCAATATCAAGGTAATACCTTCCTTGTAAGCAACTATTTTCAACAACTTATATAATAACTATACATGTGGACCTCATCGGGACTTTAATTGATTACATCTATTGGAAGAGATGAAGGATAAGCTCAATATCAGCATTGAAAACAAAATCAGGACTGGCTATTCATGTGTTGTTTAGTTTATTTGAAGCTGAACTTGAAAATTAAAAAAAGTCCACAAGAGACATATCATGACATTGAATTTCAAGAATATTCCAAGAATAGAATTGATTCTTTGATCTCCCATGACAAAAATGTGAGATTGGTGCGATAACATTAAGAACATCGTGTATTTAAAAAAAGCAAGATGAGATCATCAATTGGTCACCCCTTTACAGGGGAGTCACAGCGAGGAGACACACCAGTCAAGGTGCAGCCGGGCAGTGATGATGCTTACAAGCTTCCTCTAGTTCCTGAAGCCTTCCTCCCCACCCCACCCCCCACCACAATCATCATGGTCCCAACTCTACCTTACAAATCCAGTGGACTGGAGAAGGTACACTAATATAGAGGGGAGCTGGAGATATGGGGAAACCAAGATGGATGAGCCCCTTCGGGCCAATGGTTAGATTGGAGATGCTGGAAGGGAAGAGAGAAGGTGGGATAGAGAGACGGAACCAACTGCAGGGATATACACATAAACTCTTATTTGAAAGACGGGCATTAAAGGAGTGGGTTGGGGGAGAAGTCGGGCAGTGTAAGATATGATAGAACAATAACAATGTATAAAGTATTGATGGTTGGTGGGGAGGAGAGAGCAGGGGAAGAGGGGAAGGGATGGAAAAGCTGATACTAGGGACTCAAGGGAAAAAGCAGACGATTGGAGAACAGTAATAGAAGTGGAAATGTGAGGGTGCTTGGCACAGTATATTTATTTATGTATTGTGAAAAACAATGTATGAGCCCCCAATAAAATGATTTTTTAAAAAAAGACTTGAAAGAATACATGAAAGAATGAAAAGATCAAAATGGATTTCAGAAGAGATTCTGAAACTTGCTCTTTATAATTGATGCTATTGGTATTGGATGGTGTCCAATCAATTACACCCCCATGTAAAACAGAATGAAACACCACTCAATCCTAACAATTGTTGTTATGTTTGAGAACATTCAGCCACTATGTTAAAGTATCTTATCAAGGGTCTTACTCTTTTTACTTCTCTTCTGCTTTACTAAGGATGCTGTTCTTCTCCACAAACGGTCTTTCTTTTAGCATGTCCCAAGTATGTGAGGTGATGTCTAACTATTCTTGCTTCCAAGGAACATTCCGGCTATATTTCTTCCAAGAATGATTTGTTTTTTCTGTTCAAAGTCCATGGTATTTTGAATATTCTTTGTCACTATCATAAGTCACATGTATCTATTAGTCTTCTATCTTCCTTATTCAATGTCCAACTTTTACATATCTATGAGGTGACTGAAAACATCATGCCTTGGGTCAGGCACCTTAGTCCTCAAAAGGTCATTTTTGCTTTCCAGCTTCGTAAAGAGGTCTTGGGGGGCAGATTTGCTTAATTCAATGATCTTGTTCTCTTGACTGCTGCTTCCATGACATTGATGGTGGATACAAGGACAAAATCCTTGACAACTTCAAATGTTTCTTTATTTATCATGATGCTAACTATTGCTCCAGGTGAGAGGATTTTCATTTTCTTTGCAATGAGTTGTAACCCATACTAAAGACTATAATCCTTTATTTTCATCAAGCAGGTCCTTCAATTTCACCTCACCATCTGAAGTCTAGGATGTGTTATCGGCATATCTATTTAAGGCTTGCTCTTATACTGTCTTTATACAGTCCAACTTCTCTGATGATTTGCTAAGCATACAGATCAAAAAATATGGTAAATGCATTAAAATCTGACAGTCATCTTTCCTGATTTAAGCCATGTTCTCTTCATGCCACTGCCTCTTGATTGCATATACAGGTTATTCATTAGCACAATGAAATATTCTGGAAATTTCTTTATTTTCAAGGTAAGAAACAGGTTATTATGATCCAACCAGTCAATGACTTTGGCATAGTCAACAAAACACATGCAAATCTCTTTCTGGTATCCTTTGTTTTCAGCCAAGATCCATCTGACATCTGCAGTAATAGTCTTTGTTCCATATCCTCTTCTTAATCTGGTCTGAACCTCTGGCAGTTCCCTGTCAATTAAATGCTACACATATTGTTCCAAGATCTTCAGCAATATTTTAGTGACATATGATATTAGTGATATTGTTCTACCATTTGAGAATGCTATGGGATCACCTTTCATTGGAATGGGTACAACATGGGTTCTCTTTGAATCAATTGATCAAGTAACTATTTCTCAAATGTTCTTCATTAGCTTGTTGAAACATTTTCATTAATATAGTAATTCTTAGATCCTTGTTTTTGGCTAATGCTTTCCATGCAGATTGAAGTTCTTCCATCAACATCATTGTACATAACTACCTTCTGAAATGGCAGAATGTTGACTAATTTAGGGAATTTATTTTGTAAGGTGATTCTGTGTATTACTTTCATCATTTTAGTTACTTCCTTCATCAATTATTATTTTGCTAATAGAATCTTATAGAGTCTTTCAATACTGCAATTTGAGACTTGAGTTTTTCTTAGTTTTTCAGTTTAAAATAAGCTGAGCCTGTTATTTTGATTTTTTGATTTTTTGATTTTTTGATTTTCTAACTCTACACCTGTGCACATATCAGTATTATATTTGAATTTATCTTCCAAAGCTTCCCTTTGAAGTTTTCTATTAGCTCACCAACTTCATCGTGGCTTTAGTAATTTAATAATTATGAGAAAGTTTCAGAGTCTCTTCTGACATCCATTTTGATCTCTTCATCATTTCCTGTATTTTTAGATAACTTTTGCTTTTTTATGAATGATTTTTTTTCTTCCCACAGAGCATGAGTATACAATGCAAGGAATCTGTTGTTGAGAAGTTTTCAAAATTCATATTGGATAGATTCATGATTGTATTTTGGCACTTGTGCACTTGTTTTAATTTTATTCAGCTTAAAATTGAGCATACATATGATTAATATAGACTCCCTAGTACAAAACTGACCCTGAGGTTATACATCTATACAGGAGTGGAAAGTGCTAACTTTCACCAAAGGAGCAGCTGATGGGTATGAACTAGTACATTGTATTTAGCTACCCACTATTCCTAGAGGAATCATTTAGTTAGTCATTAGAGAAATGTGAATCAAAATCACAATGAGATATCTCAGCTCAGCGTTAATATCAAAGATCATAAATAAGAAACAACATTTGTTGCTGAGGTTGTGAAGAAGCTAGAGACTTTATAAACTGGGGTAGGAATATATAATGGTCAAACTATTGTGTAAAATGGCATTGCACTTCTCTAAAAAGTGGAAAATAAAAATACCACATGATCCAGTAATTATAGAGGTAGGAAATAGAGAGCTTACAGGAAGAGGGGGGTAAAGAAACATTTGGAATGACAAGACATCTGGAAGAGTCAACTCAATAGCATCAAACAATTTAAATCTTAAGCCTGCTGCTCTCAGCCTCCTAGGCTGATTCTGAGCTCCAAGGTCATCAAACTCAAGACTCTTTCTGAGCAACAGTGCATGTTTACTTCCCAGTCCACGTTCAGGTAAAATCTAGCCATGAGGAGAGCATGGCCACAGTGAATGATTTGAGCCGAAAAATCAGACCATTCCTGAAATCGGGTCTTTTATAACCTAGAGAAACACACAGGCCAAGTATTCCCCACCTGTTGAAAAGCTCTCGACACAGTTTATTCAGCAACAACTCATCTGAGCCCTCCACTGCACTCCTGCTGTTTCAGGTGCTTTTCTTTCCTTTCTAAATAAGCTTTGCTTTTTGCTTGCCTTTTTGCAGTCCCTGAGTCCATTCTTCAGATCACAAGACCAGGAAGCACTGGGTACATTAGAGCATGTGCAACAAATTCACTAAGATTTTATCCTAGAGAAACAAGAACCATCACATGAACAGAGGCAGTTTTGTGTGTCCATATTAACTGCAGCATTATTCACATTAGCAAAAACATGAATAGATAAATATACTATAACACATGACCACATGGAATGCTTTGCAATGTTAAAGAATATCAATGAATCTGAAAAACACGTCCTAACAAGAATGAGCCTGGAGGACAGCATCCTAGTCCACCTCAAAGGACAAGTAGTGAATGATACCACCCTTGTAAAAAAGTCAAGAACAGTTGTCTCAGTGAAATAATTGAAAGCTACCATATAGCAAAGAAGAAATGAGGGTAAATTGCTAGCTAAAGGATAGATATATATTAACTTGGGTGGAGGGTAAGGCAGGTGATTATAAGAGTGAAGTCAATGCAGAATGATCCAGGCAAAGGAAGACATTGGGAGGAGCACAAGAGTGTAGGGCAAAGAAGGTAAAAGACTATCATATACACAATCTTGCAGTAAAGTAATAACAGTAATCTAGAGTGGATAGATAGGATTATGTATTGGAAAGTAAGTGGGACTACACACACACTCAAAAGCTTGATTGAGAATATTTGTATGTATGCTAACATATAACCATGTATACAAAAGCATATAGGGCACCGAACAGAAGGAACAATAATAAGAGTGCTGTTACAAAGTGGGAATGCCAATAAGTGACATGGAAAAATGTGTATGGGTTGTTCAGTGGAAAATGAATTTGCTCTGTAAACCTTTACCACAATCACTAAAAAGTGAGTATGGTCTTTCCAAATTTAGAGCATTCTATTCTGTCTTGATACCATCTTGCTTTAACCCCATTGGGATATTCTGTAATCATATAATTTTTTTTTCTCATTAAACTTGTTTCAATGGCACTCACAATTTTGTGACAAATGTTGGTCAATTTTGTTTCCATTTATAAAGTACTGATCTTCAAAACTAATAACGTAAATTTCCACACACAAAAGAAACATATGGTTCACAAAACATTCTTTTACACATAGAAGGTAAGAGACATTAATAGAGATATAAATATAAACATGTATGTATGTAAATATATTAATATTTTATTATAAGGATATAGGTTTATGTACATATATTTATAAGTTAAGTGTCAGGGTAGCAGATGGACATTGGCCCCATACTCAAGTCCTCCTTCGAAGCAAGAACACTTTGTGTTCTAATAACCTGACATTCTGTGTTTCTCATCTTCTGAACATGATCGCCAAAGAATGCATTCGTGTAGAAGCAAATTTGGCGAGACAGAAAGCTGATGGTTCCTGGCTATTAGAAGATATAGCATCTGGCATCTTAAATACTTGTAGTTCAAAAGGAGCCATCTAGCAGGGAAGCAAGAAAGCATACATGGGAGAAATGTACCAGCCTGTGTTGTCATGAGGCATCAAAGGATCAGGTACCAGGCATCAGAAAACCCCAAACAAACATATCAATGTGAATGAGGGGGTTTGGAGTGGAGACCCAGAGACCAACTGTAGATAATTGGGCATATCCTTACAGAAGGGTCACAAGGAAGGGATGAGCCAGCCAGAGTGCAGTGTAGCACCAATGGAACACTTAACATTCCTCTAGTTCTTTAATGCTTCCTGACCCCCACTATCGTGACCCCAGTTCTACCTTACAAATCTAGTTAGACTGGAGCATGTAAACTGATAAAGATAAGAGATTTGCACAAATGGAATCTCTCTGGACAGATAAATGCCTCAGGAAAGATAATTAGTGCAGAGATACCATGAGTGTAGGGAGAAGGTGTGGGGTGAAAAGGGTGAGAAAGGGGCAGTTGATTGCAATGGTGGATGTAAAACACCCACCCCCTGGGGGATAAACAACAGAAACGTGGGTGAAGGGAGATGGCATGTGGTGTGAAATATTAAACTAAAAATAATTTATAAATGAACAAGGATTCATGAAGCAGGGAGGAGGGGGGTGTGATGGCAAAAAGGAGGAGCTGAAACCAAGGGCTCAAGAAGAAAGAAAATGCTTTGAAAATTATAATGGCAACATATGTATAAATGTGTTTGATACAATTGATGTATGGATTGCTAGAAAAGTTGTAAGAGTCCTCAATAAAATGACTTGTAAACACACAACCAATAACAAATATTCCTTTCCTTCTGAAAGTGTTACGGCATACTGCTATCATTAACCAAGCTTTTACTGTTAAATTGCCAATTAAGGCAAGCAATACTGAGACAGTTTCCCCATCACTGATTATGACTGGGGTGGTGGCAAGTATTATGAATAATATTCACCTAGCCTCCTGAGCCTTCTGGACTGATTCAGTGACCTTGCCAGCGCCAGCAGTCTTCTTGTCCACTGACTTGATGACATCCACAATAATTGTCTGCCTCATGTCTCAAACAGCAAAGCGACCTAGAGTAGGAGAGTCAAAGAAGTTTCCATACACATCAACTCGCCAGGCACCATGCCAGTGATGGCCATATTGTCAGACTTCCAGCGCTTGAGGCCATATTCCAGCTTCTTGCCAGAATGGGGATCCATCTCTTTGAGCACAGCAAACTTTTAAGCAATGTGAGCAGTATGAAAACCCAACATAGGACATATGTAGCACTGATTTGGCCTGCGTGGTTCAGGAAGATCACCTGAAGTGAAGACATCTGCTTCTATTGGTGTGGGGGCTTTCCTGGCAGGGTCTGTGGATCTGAGAGAAAGGCATAGAAAGAGCAGGATGCTGCTCTTGAAGGCGCTGGGTATCCGTACCCTTAGGTAGCTGGAACCCGCGCTTCGAAGTCTCCTGGAATATTCCAGTCTTGAGTCAGGTAGAAGCTGCTTGGTAGCCTGTGTTTCCATGACTCCTGGAAAGAACTCTAAGCTTGAGGCAATAAGACTCCAGACCAGCTCACCTGATACCCTTCTGCTTTAAACCTCTGAAACACAACCTATCAGAATGCCTCCAGCTCCCCCATCGTAAAAGCTAAAATCCTGTAATACAATTGGACGATAGTGTCCTGTAATATGATTGGGTGGTTGGTCCTGTAATGTGATTGGACTAAATAGTCTTGTAAGACAGTTGGCCAGCTGGCCAGCTACACCTTATTTACATAACTCGGCTGCTAAGACTTCATTTACGTGGCCCGCAGTGTTGGCTACTCATTTTTCTAACTGCAAACCTATGACCATATAAGGATATGTTTGGACACCAGGGAGTATGTGAAAGAAATGATCTCACTGGTCAAGTAAACCTGTATATGCCTTACGAAAGCTGTAATAAAGTTACATCTGTGCCATCGAGCCAGTCTCCGAGTCTGTGTGCATGATTGGTTGACTCTGTCACCCTCACTTCGCTGCATGCTAGACCTGTTTCCATATACTGGTGAGTCATTTTTGATGTTACCAGCCACATAGCCATGGTGAACATCTTTGATTGAAATGTGCTTGACATTAAAGTCTTTAGTTTTCCCAGGGCAGAACTTCATCCGGACTGATTCGTGCATTTCGACAGACTTCACTTCAGTGGTAATATTGACTGGAACAAAGCTGACCACCAGTCTAGGTTTCAGACCTTTTTTCCCCCTCACTCTGCCCACAGGGACTGTGCTGATTGATACTGCCAATTTGGTATGCATCCTGGAGAGGCAGGTGCAGGGCCTTGTCAGCTGGTAGAAAAATGCAATCCGGAGCTTCAAATAGTGTGGTTTCATTGGCATTGCTATCCTTTTGGGTAATCTTCCATGCCTTGAACCAAAGAATATTAGTTAGCATTTGGCTTCAGCATGTTGTCACCATTCCAACCAGAAATTGGCTCACACTCGACTGTCAGTGTTGTAGCCAATTTTCTTAACGCAGGTGCTGACTTCCCTAACTATTTCCATATATCTCTGGCTCTAGGGTGGCTCAGTAGAATCCATTTTATTAACAACATCCATTACAAGATTCACACCCAGTGTGTAAGCATGCTCACTGTTGTGTCCATTCTTGGAGAAACCAGCTTTACATTTACCAACACCAGCAGCCACAATGAGGACAGCACAATCAGTCCGTGATGTCCCTGCAATCATGTTTTTAATAAGGTCTCTCTGTCTGGATGACGGTCACATCGTACTTGCTGGTCTCCAATTTCCACAGGGAGATATCAGTGGAGATCCCACACTCATCTTCATCCTTCAGCTTATCCAAGACCAGATCTACTTGAAGGATTCATTCTCCATCTCAACAACTTCCTTTTCAAAATGTTCAATGGTTCATTAGTCGACGCCACCACCTTTGTTGATCAAGTGATTATTTGTGGTGAATTTTCCAGAGTTGATATATTCAAAGAAGATGATGATGTTGATATGTGTGTTTTCCTTTCCCATTTTGACTTAGGATTTTGCAGTGGTTTTCACTGACGTCTGTTTTGAGGCGGGTGGGGAAGCCATAGTATATTTCCTCTATTTGCTTTATTGTCATTTCCTTTTAGTAAATGATGTCTTCGGTTCCCTCTTTCTAATCTTGTACATACATATTATTTTGACTACTGTTAAGACTGGATTGATTTCCAGATAATTTTTATTGTGTATCTTTTCTCAGAAGTATTTCTGACCATGAATTTTGGTCCTATACCTGAACTATCTTGTCCTTGCCTCTGTACAGATATATGTGTTTATGTGTGTGTGTGTGTGATATTTCCAGTCGTCCATTGTACTTGAGACATTTTTGCTGATTTTTAATTGTATGCTTGTGTACTTTATCAACACTTTTGTTTTCTTTTGTTTTGTTTCAATATATACAGACAATGGGGTTGATGTTCTAGTTAAGTTGCTAATTTAGCAGCACTTGAATGCTCATCATGTTTCCACAGGAGTTTGAGAGTTGATGGGGGTATGTTTATATGTCTGTAATCGCAGGTCACGTAGAGTAGCTATGGGCAGGCTGGGTGAGTTTCAACCAACACTTATCATCAGTCCAGTAGTGTTGTGATATTTGGACATTTGTGACTAGTAAATTTCATGACTCGACTGATAAGGGGAAAACATGGGGAAGAGAAGCTGGAATAAGAAGGAAAAGAAAGGAAAAAAATAAAGAACAAACCAAGAAGCACTAAAATGAAAAAGAAAATGAAGCTAAATAGAACTCCATCAAGTGTTAGTCTTCGAAACCAATGGGGGCAGGAACGTGATGCTCACTGTACATGAGTATACACCACTGACCGGAGAGGGCAAGGGGTGTGTGCTGCTGTCTGTGAAGGTGATGAGGAGTAGGTGGCCTGGTGCACAGGATTGCCCACTGTCACATACTGATGTGACACTGCCAACTAAGGAATCAGCAGGGACACTGCGCTGGCTCTCTGCAATCAAAACAAACAAAAGGAAAACAAAGGGAGGGGGGATTAAGACGAATAAAAAAAGAATGAAGGAAATAGGACACAGCATTGGCAGTGAGGAGTTTTAGGTGAGGCAGAGGCAGACGTTCCAGGTCCAGGTGGGGGCATCAGGTTTCTGGTACTTAGGAGATTTGAGAAAGTCTCTGGGCATGCTGACGCAGAGTCGGCAGATGGGAACACTGCTTGCAGTAATTCCGAATTGCCATTTTGTGCTAGGCCCTTGCTTGGTCTTTTCATTCAGTCTTACTGAGAGAGAGATTTGGAACACAAACAGTGGGTATTTGACCTACTTATTTATGCTTGTCTTTGGAGAATTGCCACCTATATTCATTGCACTTATTTCCTTTGGTCTTGATTGTAGAGAATCTGGAGAGTATATTGACCTATCTTGCTATCTTGCAACAACATCAATAATAATTACTTTTTAACTAATGTATTTGAAATAAAAGAGATTGCTATTTCCCAAAACCAACATCACTGCCACTGAGCCAATGCCCAATCACAGTGACCCTGTGGCTTCCTGTGCAGAACTGTGCTTTAGGCTTCCTGAATGAGAACCGGTGGTTTCAAACTGGTAGTTTCAAGCTGCCAATCTTGAAGATAACAGCTCAAGACATAATCACAATGCCACCTGTGCTCCTCTGTACACACACACACACACACACACACACTCACACACCCTCACACACACACACACACATAATCCAAAGAGGAGTAAAGTTTTCTTATCAAAGAAATACACGGATTTTGTTAGGATCCAACTCATTGTGAACCACATATAACAGAAGGAGATGTTGCCATTCTCAATTTGCCTTGAACGATTCCCTCAAGAGTGGATGTTCTGGAGCCCATTGTTGGAGCCACATAACAATACCTCTCTTCTTCACTACCCATATACCCTCTCAAGTGTAACATCCTTCCTCATTGGTCCTTCCTAATAATATGTCCAAAGAAAGTGAGATTGAAGTTTCCTCACCCTTGATTATAAGGAGACCTCTAGTTGTGCTTCCTCTAAGACGGTTTTCTTTATTTTTTTGGAAGTCTGCTCTATATTAAAAAAATCTCCAATAATACCATAATTCAAGTGAACAATTAACCTTTGGTAATTTCTTGGTTTTGCAAAATTTTTAGTAAGGATCAAAACACCTTACATTTCCAAGTCTCATTTTAGATCATTTATTTCTTTAAGTTGTCTATACTTTCTTTAAACAAGTTACGTTATCTGCATATCTCAGGTTACTAATCAATCTTCCTCTAATCCTAATGTGTATTCTTGTCATTGTCCAACTTCTTAGATGATTTTCTCAGCATACAGCTACAACTATGATACACAACCTTATCTATTTTAAAACAATTCCACCTTTTTTCTTTTAGTTTTAATTTCTTTCTCTCTCCTTTATTTTCTATATGAATGACTCCATTATGGTTTATATAGACATACCTCAGAGATATTGCAGATTCAGATCTACACAACAACAATAAAGTGAAATCTGTAATAAACAGAGGTACACACATTTAAGACAATTTTTCTAGTGCAAATGTTTACAGTGTAATGTAGTCTACTGAGTGAAAAATTGAGATATTATGATAATTATCAAAATGTGACATAAATTACAAAATGAGCACATGCTGTTTGAAAAAAATGGCGCCAATGTATAATTGGTTACAGAGTTGCCACAAATCTTCAATTTGTAAAAATAGGAATACAAAAGAATAGGAATATCTTGGAACTGCAATAGAGAACAATAAATGAAATATATGTGTATACTATTGCTTCATGTGCACAAAGTTTAGGAAATGACCATTATTTACAATGTTATACATAATTTGCTATGATAATATTGACAGATGTTTTTACATAGTTGATAAAGCACAGGTAGGCATCTTTCTTACATTGTCTTATTCAGCCAAGAATATATATCCAATATATAAATATTTTATATTTTCAAATTTCAGCAGTGTATTTCTAGTTCCACTTATTCTTCTGAATCATGTTTGAATTTCTGACAATTCTCTACTGATGCAGATCCATCAGTTTTTTTATTATCTTCAGCATAATTTTCCTTACATATTATTTAATGATACTACTTAACAATTTTTTGCATTCCATTGTGTCACAAATAGGAGAGTTACTATTTCCCTTATACTACCATCTTCATTTAGGAGGAAAATAAGTAATGATTCTTTTAGGAATATCTAAAGTTTCTAGTTTCATCATTATTGATCAGCAATATTTTTTACATGTTGTTGTTAGCTGCCATGCATAAGTCCCAAATCATGGAGATGCCACAGACAACAGAGTAAAAATATTCATTGGTCTCCCATATGCCTACCCTCAAGTTTAATATTTAATACTAGAACATTTTGAGCCATAGGGCTTTTTATTGACTTCCTTTTAGAAGTTCATCATTGGGTCTTTCTTCATTGCTCATGTTATTTGGGAAGTTCTGATGAAAGCTATACAGGATCCTAGTAATGTGCAAGTTTCCACTGATGCTCACAAAAATAAACTTAAAATTACTTGACAGTTAGATTTAAAATTATTTGTCAATTGTACTCCAATTGGTTGTGGCTGCCATGTGGCACATGTCCATGAGTCAAACCTAAGTCTCTTGCATGGATGTTAAGCATCCTAGTCTAAGCCATCACCTACATGGAATTTCAATAGTCTGTTAAAATCTAATTTTCAGAAAAAAAAACATAGTTTTTTTCAAATATGTCCACATTAATTGCCTAGTCATGGAATTAGTTAGTTAATGTGGAAATCATTAAGATAATCAAGTTTGTTTTCCATGCATACAGAGGTACAAGGATTATTTAGTTCACTAGAAAGTTATTCTGAAATATTTATTGAGCTAGAGACCAAACTAGTGAATGTCCATAGGGCAATAAAAACATACTTTTGCAATGATTTTTCTGCTGGACAGAAAATTGTAGGCTTGCAGATAACTCCATCGAATCTGGGCTCACTCTTCTCAAAGAGTACCTTGACATATAAAATGGAGGTGCAGCATCCTAATGACTTAATTAGTCCATAGATCAAATTATTACACCATTCGAGAGGACATGTCACTATACCACCAGAACTTATGTCTAAACACAGTACATATTTTCTAATCAGATGCTGAAACTGGAAAGAAAATGGTGAAGTATAATTGTCAAGTATTTTTAAGAGCAATTTTTTATGAACATTAGCAAATCAATGTTTAAATACAATGGAAATTAATATATTTGTTTCACTCTGGGAATTATTAACTACTATAGTTTTGTGCTGGAATTGTAATAGTTTATTGTTACTTCTTCCCCTAATATCTATGTTGTTATATAGATATTACTATATCCACTTGACCATGAAAGTTGGACTTGAAAAAAAATAAATGCTAAATATACACACTGATTTCTAGCCAGTTCGCAAATAATCCTTCCTCTTCACATTTATTTTCTCAAGAAGAAAATGAAATGTGAATATAAGCAAGATGTAGATCACTCATATCAGATTGATCTGGATGCTTGAATACTTTTTAATTTAAATATTTTCCTTTTCAACAATACATTTCTTTCTATTCCTTGATAACACAGAGTTCATATCTTCCTCAGTTGTTTTCAATAGATATTTGGAAGGGGGAATTCAGTCAAAGCCCTTTCCTTTCCTTTGAACTCCTCTCTTTGATACTGTACTATTGAAACTGTTTGATACTGGAATCTTCTATATGTGTAACTGCAATTCTGGTATTTACATAAAAGTGTATGGCATTTATCAGAAAATGGGGCAATTAGATATATTCACCTCTTCAACTGTATGAGCTTATCAGGAAGATTTTCTCCACCATTTCTCTTTTTAAAATAATGTGCTCATTCATTATCAGTGCTATTACAACTATTTTCAATTATTGAATTGACCTTTGGTTTTATAAACATCAGTAAATCAAACATTAAAATGCAATGACAATTTGTAACAGCAATTCATCATGAAACAAACAGAGACCATCTGAAAAGTGAAAAGTCACACATTATTAATCACAGTCACAATCAAAGTGCTCCATGGCATTATGTCTGCTGACAGCAGAGAAGTTCTTTAAAATTTTTGTATCTTAAAGGTTACAGTATTTTGAAGTTTACTTTTTAAAAAAGGTGATTATTGGACTTTTTCCCGATCTCTTGCTTTGAGGGTACCCAATGAATAGAGGCCCAGGACAAACATAAAATAAGTATTTTAATGGTCTCCCTCTATTCTTCTGTCAAGTGTTAGGTTGACAGATGTGGGTTTGCCTTTGTGAATGGGCGATATTAAAAGTTTTGCCCTATCAACTACCCCCACTGTTCCTGTAAATAGTTTCCACTAATGTAAAATTTTAATCTGTACAAGTTAATCATTCCTGCATCACAGTAGAGTTTTTAATTATATACTACTTAGGACAAGGGAATAAGTGATCTAAAATCAATGGTGAACAGGGTGTAAGATGCCTGGTAGGACTTAATCAGAGCAATGTAGCAAAGAAGCATAACTGAAACCTGAGTGAGACAAGAAGACAGTAAAAGGAAACAGAGGAAAGAACTAAGAGTTAAAGGACATTTATAGAGGTCTAAATATAGGCATGTGCATATGTAAATTATCTATATATAACAATAGGTATGTACATACCTATTATATATAAACTATATACCTATTATATATAACAATATCTATGTACATACATTTATATGTTAAGTACTAAGTCAATAGATGGGCATTGGGTCTCTATTTAAGTATTCCCTCAATGCAAGAACATTTTGTTCTAATAACCGGCATTATGTGATGCTCACTTTCATGATATGATCCCTGAAGTTAAATTGGGTGCATAAGCAAATATGGTGAAGAAAGATGATGGTGCCTGACTATCAAAAGATATAGCATCTGTGGTCTCAAAGACTTGAAGATAAACAAGTGATCATCAGGCTGAGAAGCAACAAAACCCACGTGGAAGAAGTACACTAGCCTGTGTAATCAGGAAGTGATGATGGGTTCAGGTTTCAGGCATCAAAGACCCAGAATTTTAAAAAATCAAATCATATTGATCTGAACGAGGGAGTGTACCGGATACCCAAAGGCCATCTGTAAAAAATTGAACATCCCCTTACAGGAGGACCACAAGGAAGAGATGAGCCTGTCAGGGTGCAGTATAGCACTGACAAAACATACAACTTTCCTCTAATTTTTTAATGCTTTCTTCCCCCCCACTAGCATGACATCAATCCTACTTTACAAATCTGGCTAGACCAGAGCATGTGCATTTGTACAGATAAGTGCTCACAAGACAGGGAGTTCAGGACAGATAAAGCCCTCAGGACCAATAGTGAATGTAGCATTAACAGGAGGATAAGAGGAAGGTGGGGGGTGAAAGGAGGAATCTAGCACATTGATCTTTATATCACCCCTTCCTAGATGGACAGACCACCAAAAGGTTGGTAAAGGGAGACCATGGTTGGTATAAGAAAATAAAAAGCAATAATTTACAAATGGTCAAGGGTTCATGAGGAAGGGTGGATGGGGGGAGGGATAAATGAACTGATATCACAAGCTCAAGTAAAAAGAAAAAGTGTTGGAAATAATGATGGTAACATACATACAGATGTGCTTGACACAATGGACGGATAAATGGATTGTGATGAGAGCTGTAACAGCACCAATAAAAAGGTAGATAGATAGATAGATGATAGATAGATAGATAGATAGATAGATAGATAGTTAGATAGATATACAGATGATAGATCGATCGATAGATATTAAATTAATTACATCACGCCCCCCCTATTCTTGTGCATTCCCCGGCGAGGGCGCCCAGCACTGTAAAGAAATCGGCACTCTACTTTCTTGCGGCACTGATTTTGTTTACCTGGATGTACAGACAGACCTAAGTGTTTTAGCAAAACGGAAAACAGTCACTGCCTTTCTTCTCTCTTCCGGTTTGGTCTAATAGTAACTTGGGGCTGGCTTTGGCGTGTGGAGCGGGCGCCCGTTTGCTGGCCTGGGCTGGTCAGCCGCCTTGGGGGGGGCAGTTTCTAGTGGGTGGGCAGCTAAGTTGATCCTGTGCTTTTGCAGCCTTCGAGGTCTGGGTGGGGCCAGAGGAGGGGGAGTGTGTCCCCAGAGTCCACTGAGATAGGGCAGAACCTGCCCTTCCCCAGCACTTGTGCTGATGGTGTGTCGGGGCCCTGGTGGAGTCTGAGCACGCTGTACTCAGGTGTCTATCCATCTGATCACCAACCATGAAATCTGCCGGGGGTGGGGACTTGGCCTCTTCCAGCTTCAGGGCCAGCAGGGTGCGGTGTGGGGGGTGTGAGCAGCTTGTCTTTATTGCTTTCTCTGCTGCCCAGGTTGTGGGGTTTGGAGCTCCTGACTGGCCCTGGCCCTCTGCACTCTCTGTTAAATGGGCAGAGGAACCCAGCAGGCTGAATTCCCACCCTGCCCTGCGATGGAGCCTGGGCAAGCCCTGTGGCTTCCCCCCACAGCACTGCCACTCCTGGCCTGAGAATGGCAGCTGTGCCAGGGTGCACTGAGCCGAGCCTTGGTTGCATTTGTGCCCTCACTACCTCTGTGATGTGTCCATGTGCTGGACCTGTTTCTCGGAGTGACCGGTGAACCCTGAACCTTGCTTTCATGCCCTGGTGCCTCGAGGACGTCCCCTGGGTGGCTGGGCCTCTGCCTTGGCACTTGGAGGAGTCCTTGTGCTGGGGAAGGAGTGGGAGTTGTTTGGTGAACCGGGCAGACAGACATGACTCCCCAGCTCCGGGCGGAGGGATTGAGGCATCCTTGGTGGCCCCAGCAAGCCCTGGTCATATCCTGAGGCATCCTGATGCCCTTGGGGGCTTCATCTGGCTGCGTGTGACAGCTTGGAGATATGTTCGTGAATGTGGAGGGCCCATCGGTCACTGGCCACTTACCTTTCAGCCGCAGACTCAGCTTAGCTCACCGTGGGTGTCTGCCCTAAGCTACACTGCCCACTGTGGGTAGAGGCTGTTGAGGCAGCATGGTCTGGGAGCCAGAGCACCATCTCCCAATTATGGGAACTAAGGGCAGCCCTCTGGGGGTTGGGTCAGCTCTGGCGGGAGGTCTCATGGACAGTTGACCTAGGCCCTTGAGGTCTTGGGGAGCCACTCCGGGGTGCAGAGTTGGGCAGACCCCGTCTCTGACCAGCTTTCCCTAGAGGAGGGGAAAGGCTACTCCAGGCTTTGGGGTGAGGTTGGGGAGGGGTAGCCCCTATTCAGGGTGAAGGCGCCCTTGACATAGGTCCTTTGGGTACCTCAAAAGTGTTCAGGAAGGTCTCTGGGAGCCTGTGTAGTAGTGGTCCTGACCTCACCAGGGGCTCCCGAGTGCCTTGGGTTCTGCGGGGTGTCGGCTTCAGGGGCGCCCCTCAGCCAGGGGCCACACCAAGCTGCCTGCAGCTCGATGGGGGCTGAGGGAGCTTCTCTGATGTTGCCTATGTCTGGGACCCGGGTGAGTGCTGGCTTGATGGTAGAGGCTGGGAGCTAGCTGACGGGTTTTCTGCAGAGGGGATGGGGGCCTTCCTAGACAGGGCATCTTGGGGTGCAGGAGCATGAACCCTAGCCAAGACAACTGTTGGATATGCTTTGTTTGCTTTTTAAATAGCAATAATTAGCCATGTTAAAGATGCAAATGTGTGCGCGTGTGCGCGCGTGCGTGCGTGCGTGAGTGTGTGTGTGTGAGTGTGTGTGTGTGGTGTTGGAGGGACCCTGGCGAAAGCTTCCTGGTCTAGCTGAGAAGGGACTGTGCGGGGTACCAGGCAGAGAAGCCTGGCTCAGGTCCTTTCTCCATGCCACCCTGAGCTTGTGGGAGGTCCTTGAGGTCCCTCTGGTCTTTTCCGGCTGACTTGGCTGCAACGGAGGGCCATGACTGTGATCCAAGTTCCCTGGCTGCTCTGGGGGAGCTCTCTAGTTGTACACAGCCTCGGGGTAGAGGCATGGTTGTGCTGCGGTGAGTGGACACCGGAGTTGGGATTGGGGAGGCACGATTGGTGGGGGCCCCATGAGAATATGGGGTGGCCATGGTCACATGACTACGACACTTTCCTGAAAGCGCTGCAGTCTGTTGTAGAGATGGAGCAGACTGGAGGCCTAGAAGCCCTGGCCTCGGGCCATGGCCGACTGGCTGGCCACAGAGGGAAGGGTGAGATCGTACATTAAGTGGAGGTGGGGTCAGCTACCGCGAGTGAACTGAGACTGCAACTGTGGTGATTATCCTGAGACCTCAGGATGTGCCCAAAAGCCCCACCCTCTGGGGGGGGTGTGTAGGGGCAAATGAACCGAGTCCCACGAAGTGTGGGGCAGCTGCCTGCTGACCCCGGGGGGGGGGGGGAAGCCTGGGCCTGAGCACTTTGTGACCCCTGCCTGCATGGTCCCAAGCTGCTGTTTGTCAATAAAGCCAGTTGACAGATTAAAAAAAAAATTAATGACACCATCAATATAAATACCAGATGTGCCAGGGGGATGATTTATATTGTTCTCTATCATAAAATGTTAATAGTGTCTCTAAAGTGAACCAGAGGCATATATAAACTATAGACTTATGAATGGACTTGAGGTTCCCACATAATTGCAACCTCAAACTAAGAAGATTTAGTTCTTATGGCATAACCCTACTTGTTAATTGCCCTCAGAAATCACTGAGTGAAAAAACAAGATAGTGCCTGACTAACAGAAAGAAAAGTGTCTGGCATCTTAAAGATTTGTCTCCAAGTAAACAGCCACCTATGTGAGGCATCATTTAAATCCACATAGAGGAAACACATTGACTGTGTGACTCAAGGATTGTAAAGAATAGAATCCAAATCTGAAGGAAGGAATGGTTGAGAGAGCTTAAATTGTGAACATCCGGTGTGCAGAATGCTCTGGATAACAGTGAGTGCCCCAATTCCATTCATGAAGTCCTCACATTAAGTAAGCCTCTAGCAAATGGCCTAGGACCCAGTCCAGGGAAATCACTAGCCTTGCTGCCTGACAGTAACTGTTGTGAACTTGATTACGGCAGATGTAGTTGAGCTAAAATGTAATATCTTATGTCCCCTTGTCCATTTTGATCTATTTTGAAGCTGCTTCAGTTCTAATATTTTCTATGTTCTTTTCATTTGAGGTTTTTCTGTTTTTTCTACTCACTGTTTATTTGCTTGACTTCTGTTTTTGTTTTATATGATTTCTGTCCATGAAATACAGTATAAGTAAATATATATAAACATTAGCTATAATAGTAATCGTGCATGGCAGAGGAGGATAAGGGGAAATGGGAAGATAACAACATTGAATATAAGAAAATCATCTGAAATTGATTTTGTCATGATGGGACAACTCGTTTAAGCATAAGTGAGCTATTAAATTATTTGATGCTTGAAAAAATATTTGATATGTAAGTATATGCCAATAACACTATTAAAATAGAACAAACATAAACACCTGTGATTATAATGGAAGGTGAGTGGAGGTAAATAAACACATTTCCTATTTATATATTGTTAGGTCTCTTGAGGAGAGAGATACCTCGGTCCTTGCCTCCACGCAAGGCAGAATTCACGCTGAAGTCTTGGTTTGCGATCCAAGGGAGTTTTTTGACAGAAGTTTCAGGTTTACACAGGCATCATCAGGGTCCCTCACCCATATTTGCCTCCCAGAAAGCTGCTTGGGAAAATCCTGGCTCCCAGGACTGCACCCAGGCTACGTTACATTGTACTGAAGCCACTAGGAAAGAGTTGTGTCAGAGAAAAACCTCTGGTCTTTTCAATTCTCCCGTGGGGAGGCGCGGTTGACCACCTTGGTCGACCCCATTGGCTGAGTTGAATTCACCTTGCCTAAGTGTGCCAATCCAGATGTAGCCCTCCTAACTGGAAGCTGTGAACAGGCGCAATGTACCTCACCTTCCTGGACGACAGCTTGAACCTCCAAGTATGCACAATGGACACCCCTTTCCCTATACTATTCTTTCTAACAACACCAGCCTCACTTTTATAATATTTAAAGGTTGACTTATAGAAGAAACTGGATTTCTACGATTTATTAATTGAAGTCAAACCAAAAATTTTGCTGCTAAAATTCCAGTTCATGAATGGACTTACAGTTCATGAATGCACTTATCACAAGCAAAAAATGTCTATGTGTGTTTCTGTGCTGGGTGCAGACAAATTATTTTAATATAGAATTAGTAATTTGATTCAATTTAAAACATCTAGATTCTATCCTTTCTATAATTTATTTTATATCCCTTCATTCAATGTCAAGAAATAATTTGCCCATAGTTCATCTCTGTCATATATAACTGGCATCTGTATACATTTAGAGATCAGAATCATAGATTGACCCTAACATGATATTATTCATTTCCAGCAACAGTGCTAAGATTGTATCTATTT
Organism: Nesogale talazaci; assembly: GCA_004026705.1. Classification (NCBI taxonomy): domain Eukaryota; kingdom Metazoa; phylum Chordata; class Mammalia; order Afrosoricida; family Tenrecidae; genus Nesogale; species Nesogale talazaci. Next base: position 150,396 of record PVJH01002041.1, read on the forward strand.
AATATATTCTGTATCTAGAGAAGTTACTCTGCTGAGTATAGTAAGCAAACCTTTTTAAAAGTCCAGTAATTTATAAACATTAGTAAATAAAAATGCATTTCCAGTATCTAAATTTTTTTTGGTGTTGCTTATCTTCCATTTTCTGGAACTGACTCCTCTGGCTAATCATGGTTTCTGACTAGCTTCATTTCTCTGGCTTCTTTTTCACTCCATATCTATGCACCAGCAAGGGCAACTTAAAAACTACAATGTATATATACTATGTATCAACCAGTGAACTAACCTCTCATTTATGGTTTCCTTTGACACGTGCAATACACTCTAAAATATCCTTATTCTAAATTTTATACATAAAAATATAATTCTCAGCGTTGAGATTTTCCTTTTCTGAAGTATCAAAATCTGGTATATCTGTTCCCAACCTGAGTATATTTTATACTACTATTGTATTTACTCCTTGTTTCTTTCTTCTTCTTCTTTTTAAACATGTACCTTCTGAAGCATGTGAAAGAGCTCTCACTGGATAAGGAACAGTATGGAACCTTTCTTTTTATAAAACGAAACATATTTTCTCTTTGTTCGGTGACACATTACCACTGTGTTATGTTCATCACTTAAAATAGGTTCATATAAATTCTGAAAAGTCGGTGGCCTGTCACAAATTCATATTCTAACACATATTTTATATAGTGATAAGAGAAAACATCAAGTTTTCATGGGAATGCCCGTTAATGAATGTGAATTACAGAAAAATATAGAAAGTGATAGTACTTTGGTATTAAAATACCTTATATTTCCATGAGTGCACACACATTCGCACAAAAATAATGATTCCTTCGGCACATTCTAATGACAAGTATGGAGACTATGAGTCTTAGTTTGCATATATAGAACATATAGAAGGAGCCCTGGTGGTGTAGAAATTAACAATTCAGCTGTTAACCAAAAGGGTCAATGATTTGAACCACCAACAGGAGAAAGATGTGGTAGTTTCTTTCTGGAAAGATGAACGGTCTTAGGGACCTAATGGGGCAGGTCTAGCCTGTCATGTAAGGTCACTATGGGTCATAATCGACTCAGCAGCAGTGAGTTTTCCATATCATAAAAGAGTAAATGCCCTGTCCATGATTGATTAGAATTTCTTTAAGCACGGATTCAGGCCCACTTTCTCACCATCATGTCAACAAAGGGCTTTCGTGTCACACCCTTTCCATCTCCAGAGTAGGCCCTGTGAAGACAATGACAACATTTCCAAATCTGGTCTTCCTAGGGTTATAGTTCCCAAAATTAATGCATCTTACAAACGAATAATATGTTAAAATTCCTGGAGTGTGATGATGCTCTTTTTATGCTCACAACCTTCAATGGGACTCTAGTGCTGACTACTCATTTTTCACAACTTTTTAACTCAAAAGGGTCTTGAGTGATGATATCGTTCATCCTCTTTATTGTGTACATAGAAAAATAAATGAAGCTGAAAGTGCAGACATGATTTATGTAGACAATTAATTTTCTAAAACTTTTATCTGTGAATCACTTACAATAAGACAGATATTAAGTCCATACATCCCAAATCATTTCCATTATAAACCAAACCTCTCATCAAACTCAAACTCACTGCTATTGAGGTAGTGGTGATTCACAGTGAATCTGGAGGACAGTGGAGAACTGTCTCTGTGACTTGCCCTGACTGTTAATGTTTCTGGAGTAGAAAGCCTTGTCTTTGTCCCGTGGGGCCGCTGGTGATTTCCAAATGTGGATCTTGGGGATAGAAGCTCAACTTGTAAACACTATGCCATTGTTGCTCCAAAACCAAATCTACTTTCCCAATTGTATCTGTCATCATTCTCCATGGTACAATGAGTCATAAGTGTATACCTATTCTTCCTTGCACAAATGTCTTTGCTTACATAATTACTAGCATTCTCAATTTTTGTATATGAAACCCTTATCTAGGTTTTAAATTTCGGACTACATTCTATCTAACATGTCATTTGGAAGGTTATATTATTTGTTAATGCTCATGGCAATTTTTAGTCTCTTAAGGCATATATTTCCCACCTGTGCTCATTCATGTTATATATTTTTATTTAATTCTAAACTTTTTTTGACCCCCTCCCCTAATTCTAAACTGCTTAGACATTGTTTCTGATCCTTACCCACCAATTATGCTACCTTTACAATGTTTAGTACAGTACTTTACATATGATAAATGCAAAATAAATATCTGTATTCTAGATGAGTGCAAAAATGAATTATTAGGAATGTAAGGAGTTCTTCATACTGATTTTATGTGATGACAAAGTGTTCATATATTTGGAAAATCTCAAAGTTTGGCGTTAAGAGTAAAACATATGTGAGATTAACAGAATTTCTTTATATTTCATCTGGATATTTTGGCATTGAGAAAACAGCTAAATTCTTTAAAAATCATCTGATTCACTCTGGCATTAGTTATGATGTTTTCTTTTTGATTGGATACAGTCCCATTTAAAAACATGGGAAAAAACTCATTTTAAGACACATGCATCCAATATAAAGCACAGCAGGGATCATTTTTTGCAAAGCTAAATAATAAATATAGTTTTGCGTTTAGATGTGAACATTCCCTTCTTATCCACTGAAACTTTTGGCACTGATTTCTACGAAGCCCTATGCACATTTTGTGATATTTTCTTTTTTATTGCAATGCTCAGATGGATTATGCATCAGCTATCAACAATCTGTTTATAAAAGAAGGAACACTCTGGGAATTGTCAGGAGGATCGTCTACATATCAGTGCATACTAATGAACATTAGCTGTTCAATAAAACTGCCGGGGTCTGTAAAAGTAGATACTTGATGGTATATTTATTTTTTTTCTCTTTTAAAGGTTTTTTTTACTTACAGGAAAGGGTAGAGGGAATAGATAATGATATTTTATATCGCTCTGGATAAATATTAGAAGACAATAAGCATATAAAAGAAAAAAGAGAATGCACATAAATATATCCTAATAATGCATAAAATATTAAAATATATTGGAAGAGTAAAGTGTTAACAGCTTTCATGTTGCACAACATAAAGTTGTTCAGTAAGTAACTCTACTCAAAACTGTATTTCCTTTATGATTACTTAAATGACCTGTTGATTTTTAATGTTTTGCAGTTTCCTTTGTACTATCTTTTGCTTCTCTTGACATGTTTATTCCTAAATTGCATGTTTTCAGTGACTGTTTTAAAGGGCATTGTTTACATGATTCCCTTTTCAGAGCTTTCTGCATTAATATAAAGAAATTTGGTAGCTGTTGTGTGTTAATTTTGTATCCGGCCACATAGCCAAATCTTTCAGTTATTTTCAAAATTTTTCTATTTTTGTTTCTTTGTTTCTTGGTATATAATTGCTACCAGGAAGAGCCTCAATGTTTCAAACCTCTCCACTCTTTGGTTACTATCACACCCAAACACAAGAGTCTATTCAGTCATTAGGGAGGTATTGTGAAGATCCCATCTTTTTTCCAGCCTGCATTTTCACTCCCTATGGTCTCTTACATCGATGAGGAAATGTGTCTTATTTTCACATCCCTTTGCGTTCCAAAGAAACCTACCCCCACCTCTCCTTTCTGCTATAATTTTTAAAATGAGATATCCATGTCACAAATCAAGAGATTTCTATCAAAGGAAATCAGGCACACATTCGAAGGCTATGGGAAGAGACATATACAAAACTCAAAGTTTTGCCATGTTCAGTTAAAGGACTCAAAGCTTGGGCATACACATACTGAAGATAAAGCTTGGACATGTGCAGATTGAAGACCCCTGCGAAGGCAAGCTAAAAATCAGCAACACTATGTCACACACACTTGAATACATCCACAAAATTTAATGACACACACAACTATGCCCTCTAAGTGGGTGTGGGAAGGGATAAATGTAAAAGGGAGGCCTCAGCATGCTCTGTTGGTTCTACCACCTTCTTTCTGTATATATCCATGTGATTCTCAATGCCTTCCGAATGTATCCCCCCCTTTTCCCCCCTTTTTATAGATTACTTTAAAATTAATCATTTAATTAGAGGGCTCTTACAAATCATATAACAATCCGTCATTCAATTGTGTTAAGCACACTTGTACATATGTTACCACCAACTTTTCCAAAACACTTTATTTCTTCTTGAGCCCTTGGTATCAGCTCCTTTTCTGTTCCCTCCCTCCCTCCTTCACCTTGCCACCCTAGTGAATCCTTGATCAAATATATATGACTGTTGTGTTTTCATGCCTTACACTGTCCACTGTCTCCCTTCACCTCCATTTTTGTTATTCAACCCCTTTTATGGTGGGGTATCTATCCACCCATCTTGTGATGGCTTCTCCCTTTTTGCCTCTAACGCCCCCCCTCCACCCTCATGATATTGTTACTCCTACTACTGCTCCTGAGAGTTTGGAGATAGCTTATATTTGTTGGTGAGAATGTACTATCAAAAACTCTACTTTCACTCATGAAAGTTTACTTTGACTTGCAATTGTGCTACTGCCATGTCAAATCTTTGTGTGCAGAGAAGCAAACACAGAGGAAAATCATGCCTAAAACTACCGCTTTCCATGTCTTGTCACTAGGTGAGATACTGGCCATTGAATTTGTTTATATGTTCTTTATTATGTTAAGGGATTTCTCTTTTATTTATATTTTGTTGAGCATTTTATCAGGAATGAGTATTGGATTCTGTCAAATGCCTTTTGTGCACCTCAATTGATATGATTATGTTTTTCTTTCCTATGTTTTCTTTGTTTTATAGAGTAAACTAACTGATTTTCTAATTTTTAAGGATTCTTGCATATTTTGAATGAACACTGCTTGATCAGTGTTTGGGCCAGGGTCAAATCAGGCCGCCCCCTGGATCAGGCATCCCCTTTCACCCCTTTGCACCAGCCTCACAAGATGAATAACCGGTTGAACTTGGTAACCCCTGCGGCTGGCATTTTACTGAGCTTCTCTCCCCAAAGGACACATCCCCTTCACAGAGCTTATCTCCCAGGGTTGGGTCTGTCCAGTCTGTTTCAGGATGTGGATCTGCAGAAGACAAGATGTACTCACAAACCGTATCCTGACTCAGACTTACAGCTGCTACATCAGAAAGTCTCATTCCCCTTATGGGTGCATTCATCCTTAGCTCAAGCACTATATATGTCCCACTGTCTCACTGCCAGATGTGACTTCCCTGGCCTAACTCTCGGGTCTCGGAACCTCCCAGAATCGCAAGATGCTCCTCTCCTTTTCCCTGCTGTTCCTTACCTTCCCAAAGTTCTTACTTTCAATAAAGCCTACCTAAGCTCTAGCTCCTTTCTGTAGCTCTGTCTCAACCTGCCAATCATGTTGTATAGTAGTAAGAATTATTCATTAATAATATTAATTATTTATTTATCTTCAACTGAGGAGTACTAATCTGTTTAATTTTAAAAGGAATTATATCTATTGATCCTTTTTCTATTATAATAATTATTTATATGCAATAAATCATTCATAATCAGATAAAAAGAAAAATGTTCCTTCCAATGAATTGGTACAGTTTCACACATTGTCTTATATCCTCTTAAAACAAGATACTTCCTGAGAGTTCTTACATGCTCCCTTCCTTTCATAGCTCTCTACTGAAAGCAATTTTTTATTCCTATCACAATGGTTATGCCTGTTCTTAAACTTCATAAAAATACAATCATACAATATATAATTGCACTGTGTCTGACTTATTTTCCTCAATATAATATGTTTAAGATTCACTCATGTTATTGTATTTTGAAATACATTTTTAAAATACTGAGTAGTATTACATGAATTTGGATGTACCGGGATGTGTTTTACTATTTCCTTTTAATTTAACATATATTTTATATATGATTTTCAACACTTAAAGCAAAATATTAGGAATTAGTGCCTCTGTACAAGACCAACATTGTATTGAAATTCTCTGTACAGTTTAAGATGCAGACTTAAATTTTGATTTTGGGTTTTGAGTTATAGCATCTATTTAACTTCACACTGTACTATGCCAAAATAAATATCTGTTGGTCTCAACATAGTTCATTAAAATAGTGTGAGTTACACTAAGTTCCTCTTATTCTAAGGATAAAAATGGAAATCACAATAATTTCATCCACTCCTTTCTAATGTAACCAAGAAAATCTTCCCCTATTGGTTCATTTTGTTGAAATAACAAAAGTAGCATTTAGTTTATTTAAAAAATAAATAAAATAGCCCTTAGAGTATTTTTCTGGTTTTAAGATATGCCTGAAATATGCCAAACAAGTCCAAAGTACTAAAGGAAAGAAATTTAAAAAATCATTCAATGCACATAAGCACAACATAAAATGAATAATGAACAAAAGCATCTTCCTTATTGGCAAATGTTTTAAAAACAATAAAAAACTGAAATACACTGTCAGAGGCAAAAGCCTAGGATACTTTTTTTGCTGAAAGACAAAATAAATTAGGGTGGTTATAAATAGGTTGACACCGTCAACTTAACTGAATCATCAATTTTGCAGGATTTCTTAGATATTTCTAGTTTATTTTGAATATGTACAACAGAAGGAAACACAATGATAGGTCCTTAGACATCCTGGTATTTGCACTGTCTGAGCCCCGGGTATCAGCCACTGTGTGACTCCCTCTCTCTGAGGGACTTCTTTTACACCGACCTTTTATTTGACCAAATGGTTTCTTTTCCAGACCCAGGTCCTACCTCATAACACATGCAAAGTAGACAAAACAGTATCTCAGCAAGCTTCCTTTTAAGGGACATTCTGACTGTACTTCCTCTATGATAGATATTACTCTTATTTTCATAGCCCATAATACTTTCAATATTTTTCACCAATACCATAATCCAAATAAATAAAATATCCAATGGCCTTTCTTATTCATTGTCCATCTTTCATATGCATATGAGGTAGGCAAACATGCCATCACTTAGTTCAGGTTCACCCTTGTTCTAAATATAATATCATTGTCACTTACGTGATTTTGCAAAGCCAAATTTGCCCAATGAAATAAGTTATTTGATTTTTTTACTAATGCTTCCATGAGCATTGATCTTGGCTCCAAGTAAAATAAAATTCTTAATAATCTCAATATGTTCTTTCTTTATTGTCATCTTGTCTATTAATCCATTTGTATTTTTCTCTGTTTATGTTGAGTTGCAACACATAATGAAGACTCTAGTCTTTGTTTACCACTAAATGCTTCATATCCTCTTCACTTTCAGCAAGCAAGACCGTGTCACCTGCTTGTCTCAGGTTGCTAAGGAGCCTTCTGATCTTGATGCCACATCCATTTCCATAGAGTCCAGCTTCAAAAATTTGTAAATTTTAATCATCGTTGCAGTAACTTTTCATCATAGGAGATTTATAGGTACTATCTTTTCATAGGCAGCTTTGTAATTTTAAGATAGAACTTGAAATGAAATGTTCTATTTGAAAATGAATGTGAGACCATTTTTTGAATTTATAATTCCTGGTATCATTACACAAGGAGCCCTACTGGCATAGTGGTTTATGTTTGGGGCTTTAGGCTACTAACTGCAGGTGAAGCAGTTCAAAACTAACAGGCACTCCATGGGATAAAACTTCGTAAAGATTAACAGTCATGGCAATTCAGAGGGGCAGATCTATTCTGCTCAATACTGCTGACATGAGTCAGAATTAACCTGATGGCAAGGAATTTAGAGTATGCATAGTAAACAGTAATCCAGAACTCCAAAACAAACTCACTGAGATTGAGTCAGTGTCAACACATAGTGACCAGACATAGGATTTCTGAGGCTGCAGGTCTTTAAAGTAACAGCTTCATCTTTGTCTTGCTAAGTGGCTGGTGATTTTGAGCCTCTGGCATTGGGGTTAGTTCTCCAAAACTTAGCAGATAGCACTACCAAGGCTTCTATATAAAACAATACAATGGTCCAACTTAAAATTCCCAATAATGATTCCTTTCAGGTCATTAATGCCTGAAGTCCTGGTAGTGCTGAGAGGTCAGGTAAGCCTCAGAATGCTAACCATAAGGTTGGTCATCCTTGAGAGAAAGATGACGCTATTCTCTCCCATAAAAATTAACAGCCTATTGACGCAGGAAGTGGACTTAGTTGGGTTTTTGGTCAATACCTTGGCTATTGATCTTTATGTGGTCCATTTCACTTTAAATTTTTCTATAGCACACATAATAACAGACCCTTGATAATACAGAGAAAAGTGAGACATAAGGGTTAGAGGAAGGCTTATTAGCAACCTGCAATATGCAAGTGACACAAGCTTATTTGCTTAAAATGAGGAGGACTTGAAGCACTTGCTGATGAATATCAAGGATTGCAGCCTTCAGTGTGGGCTACAACGGAATATAAAGAAAATTCCTATCCGCGCAACTGCATCGGTAAGTAAGGTCATGATCAAAGTGGAAAAGAGAAAGGTTGTCAAGGGTTTCATCTTGCTTAGAAGTAAATGCACATGGAAGAAGCAGTCAGGATGTGAAGAGGCACAGTACATTAGGTAAATCTGCAACACAAGACTCCTTTAAAGTACTGAAAAAAAGGATTTTACTTTGAGGACTGTGCCCCTGATCCATATCATGCTATTTTCAATCTCTTCATATTCATGGGAAAGTTGGATATTAAATAAAGAAGACTGAATTTGGCTATGATATTGGTGAAGAATATTGATAGTGCATGGAGTACCAGAGAAGCTAGCAATTCTGCATTGGAAGAAACACATCTTGGATAGCAAGAATACTCCTTTGAGGCAAGAACAACTCCTTAGAGGCATAGTGCATCTTATATATTATCAGGGGTGATCAGTCTCTGGAGAGGGACATTATGCTTGCAAAACAAGGGGTCTGAGAATTAGATAAACACTCTTAAAAAGGTGATGGGCACAGTGGCTACAATGGCCTCAAAAAATGATAAGGATGGCACAGAACTAGGTTGCATTTGATAATGTACATAGGACTGCTGAGCCAGACACAATTCAATAACACCTAACACGACACTTTTTCTTAAATTCACACTTCACACATTTCATGTTCTGATTATTTAATGGATTCTTATAGTTTCTTCTCATTTTGAGCCATGTCCACTAGAAAATGAAGGTCCAAAAGTCTTGTTCAAGCCACATCCTTGAAGTTGATCTATTTCGTGGAGGTATTTTTTCTCCCATAATATATTACGTGATTTCCTATTTGCGGGACTAACTTCTGGCACTGTATCATATGATGCTATTCACACATTTTTCAGCGGTTAATCCCTCAAAAGTTGACCTTATTCCTTATTCCTAGTCTGTTCCCAGACTTGAAGTTCCACTGAAACCTGTTCCCCATAAGTAACTCTGCTGTTATTTGAAATACAGCTAGGATAGATTTAGCATCACAGTCAAAATGCAAGCCATCACAGCATAATGAACTCACAGATGAGTGGGAATTGCATTAGGTAGAATATATATTATGGATATTAATAATAATATCAAGTGAGATTGTCCCATTAACATTCTAGTCAAGGAAGTAATCTTTGCTTTGTGATCCCCAGCGGTATAAGTGTAGCAGGTCAACTAAGTTTAAGAGGTTTTATAGCTGCATGCTATGAGATCAAAATTTACTTTTAAATCCTTTAGTTGACAGGCCAATGCACACGTGGAAATCTCAAGATACCAAAGCAGCTTGTATCTTATAGGTTCATATGCTAAATGCAGTTTCAGAAAAAAATAAATGACCAGAAAACTCTAAGGACAGCTGTTTAACCCAATATAAGTTGATGTACAATAGTTTTGAATTGAGGTAGAGCAAAGGGGAAAGATAAGTAAATATGAAATCAAATTCCACAGCAACCAGTGCGATGTTAAGATTTGACTTTTTGCATTCTGAAGAATTTCCAAAAAGAAAGAATAATTTGCAGATTGCCAGGCTGTGTGAGTTTGAACTATTAACTTTTTAGTTAGCAAACAATACCAACATCCTTATGCCACCTAGACTCTATCTCTCTATCTATATCTCTCTATTTATCTATCATTTATCTATTTATCTATCTATCATCTATCTGTCATCTCTCTATCTTTCCATTATCTATCTTTTATGTATCTATGTATCTGGGTATCTATCATCTATTTATCTCTCTATCTAAGGAATCATGGTGACACAGTGGCTTAAGTATTAGACTGTAACTTCAAGGTCAGTAGGTCTAACCTACCAGCCATTTATAATGAGAAATATAAGACTGTCTGCTTTTGTAAAGTTTTACAGTTCAAGAAATCCTTTTGGGGGGCAGGGGGAGATGAATACTTTATAGGCCAGATATTGTGAATGGATTTGGATTAAGTATTTTATAATACAACATATAGGTTTACATTGAATGCCAATGAATAAAGTTCAAAGATGTTGTGGGATGACATCAAAGGTATCATAGCTGAAGAAAGCAAAAGTCATTGAAACAAAGGAAAACAAGAAAATACCAAGGTGGATGTCAATAGTGACTCAGATATTTGTCCTTGAGAGCTCATTAGTTAAAACAAAAGGAGTTGAACAGACAATTTCAAAAGGCAGTTTAAGAAGACAAAATAAAGTATTGCAATTACATTTTTAAAGGCATCAAGCTGGAAAAAGAAAACAACTGAAGATATTCAAATATAAATTTACAACACTGAACATTTCTGAGGGAAAAAAGAAATCCAGGAAACCTCAAAAGGAGATAGAAGAAAGACATGGATATATTGTATGAAAAGGAATTGATTAATAGGCAACCATTTCAAAATACAGTATAAGATGGTGAAATTTGCACTGGAGACATTGTTTAATCAAACAAAACAAAAAAGAGTCTTGGATTTGACAGAATACCAATTGAAATGTTTACACAAACAGATGCAGTACAAAAGATTATGTCTCATTGATCCTCAGAAATGTGGAAGGTAGTTTCCTGGCTAATCAGGTAGGAACAGATCAATAATTATATTCATTCCAAAGAACAGTGATCCATCGAAATGTGCTAATTATCACCATTAATATCATATACAAGTACAATTTTGCTGAAGATAATTAAAACACAGTTGCAGTACTACTTCAGCAAAACATTCACAGGAGACTGCCAGAAAGTAAAGCCATATTCAGAAGAGGAGGTCAAATGAGTAATATCATTGCTTCTGCCAGATGGATCTTAGCTAAATTTAGTGTATGACAAAAAGATATTTCCAGTGACTTACTGATTATACTTAGGCTTTTGATTGTATAGATAAGAACACATTTTACATAATGTTGAAAAGAATGAGAATTCTAGAGCAGGCGATTGTCTTTATGTAGAACTCTTTCATAGACAAAGACACATTTCTTCAAAAAGAACAAGGACAGGCTACCCGGTTTACAGTCAGGACAAATATGTGTCAGGGTTGGCTTTTATTGTCATACTTATTCAATCGGTATACTAAACATATAATTTAAGAAGGAGGGCTATATTAAAAAGAATGAGGCATCAGGAGAGAAGGGAGACTCATAAATAACTGCTGTATGCAGATGCTACAGCATTGCTTGGTGAAAATGAAGATTTGAAGTAGTTATTGATTCAGAAACAGAAATCCTCATAATTTGACCAGTAAACAACATCAAGAGAACAGGCAAAGTAATTGTCATGATTTTCATTTTTTTTTGAACCACAATTAACACCCATGAAAACAGCAGGCAGGATGATGCATTGCATTGTTCAAATGCGCTACAGAAGATTTCTTTAAATTGTTGCAGAGTAACTATTTCACCATGAAGATAAAATGCTTTAGACTCAAGCCATGGATTTTCTAATCATCTTCTTTATAGGGTTTGGGGACTACATCTTTATGGAAACACACAGCCTCCTCTTCCTCCCCTGGAGAGCTTGTTGGATTTTAATCTTGGACCTTGATGTTAGCAGCCATATTTCTAATACACAGTATAATCAGGTTTTATTGGAGAAGGATATCATGCTTGGTAAAATAGAGGGTCAGAGAAGAGGAAGACTCTCAACAAGATGAGTCAACAGCACGCTTGCAATAATCATATAAGCATACCCTTAGCCAGTACAACAGTTATGGTAATGCCACAGTACTGGACACTATTTCCCATTCTTCTGTATATAGGGTGAGTATATTTCAGAACCTATTTTACAGGACGTAAGAGTAAAAGCAACATAGGCTTACTCTTGATTTTGAGAGGGTATAGTAACCATAAACTAATTTTAATTAGTAGTATATCCATTTCCCAATTTGAGGACTAAAAATGTAGGGATGGAGTCTAGCCTGTCAATCTGGAGACAGCCAATGAGACCTCTCTGTGGGCATAGCCTTCTTCTCCTGAGAATTTTGGAAATCTGGTGGCATTTCCTCCTTGGAGGCTGGATACACTCTCCTCGCTCTGCTCACTTCCTGTGAGACATTCTTGAAGAGAATCCACATGGACGCAATCAGATCTCGTAAGCCAGAAAAGCCACAGAGAGACCCCTGCCAGCGCTGAGATGCTTGCAACGCCACTGGATCCAAAGACTTTCTACCCCTTGGCTTGTGATCGCCCTGTATTTGGCTTCATTGCATGTATTTTGTGAGTCAGAAGAGGACTTTATAGATTGGTGTCAGACTTATGGGCTAATATCAGACTTATGGTCTTGACTGGACTGTGTTGGGTTGTTTCCTCAATACTTAACTGTTCTTGTATATAAACATCTTTCTTATTCACATATGAATGTTATGCATTTGTTTCTCCAGTCTATACAGACTAACACAATCCACTTCTCCAAATTGCTATTTTCTAATATCAATAATGCAGTAAATTATTTTAAAAGACTTGTTGTGCCAAATGGGGCTGAAATTGGAAATAGAATCAAAAGAGTAATAGCTAGTTTCCATGCTAGGATTAGTAAATAATTACTCAAAAAGATCAATAATATATTTTAAACATAGTGTGTATTCTCTTTCACATTGAATATGCATGTGAAATATGTTCATGCATATTTTTGTTACTTCTATGGAAAGAAAAAAGCTACTAAAACATTTTCTTCACAATAGAGAGAAACAAACATCTGCATTAATTAGTATCTTATACACTAGCTTCAGTGTTCTCAAGATACATAGTGCTGTAAACAAATTAAGTTAACAGATATAATATTTGTGATAGAATGGGAATATATGCTGTCAATTTTGAAGTAAAAACTTAAGAGTCACAGGGTTTATTTTCATACTAATAAGGGATGAATAAAGGGAAAGAAAAGCCCTTCACAACATATAAAAGGCCCACTCAAAATGAAATAAACTGCATTGGGATCATGTTATTTTAAAATTATAATTGAATGTGGCTAAGCCACAAATCGGTATAAATCCAACCTTAACAAATTTATCCAGACGTTGATAGATATTAGAAAGGTCACTGTTGTCTCTAAATTCTATAGATTGTGTTTTTGTTGTTGTTATGTGACTTCAAATCTATTTCAACTCAAAAGTAACTCATCTATGTACAACAGAATGAAATATTCCTTGGTTTTGTGTCATTCTCAATAATTCTATATTTGAGGCCATGTCTGAAGGCACCATCTCAATCTATCTCATTGAGGGTTGTCTCTGTACTGTATGTTTTACTGCCCCTAACTTAACTAAGCACAATCTCCTTCTCCAAGGTCTAGTCCTCTGGTCCCTCTGACCAAGTATGTGACACAGTCTCATGATCATTGCTTTCTTCTTTAAATCATTTTTTTGGGAACTCTTACAGCTCTTATCACAATCCACATATACAGTCATTGTGTCAAGCACATCTGTACACATGCTACCATCATCCATTTGAAAACATTTTCTTTCTACTTGAGCCCTTGTATCAGCTCTTCCTTTTACCTTCTCTCCCCCAAACTACCAACCTCATGAACCATCGATAAATTATAAATCATTATTTTCCTACATTATACCATCTTCTGTTGCTCTTCACCCATGTTTTGTTGTTCACTATCCTGGGTATGTGTGTGGGGGCTATGCATTGATCATTGTGATTGATTCCCCTTTTCTCCCCCTCCCCACCACTTCCTCCTATCACTGCTCCCATTTTGTTCCTGAGGGGTTTATCTGTCCTGGATTTCATGTGTCAAGAGCTCTTATCTGTACCAATGTACATACTCTGGTCTAGCTGAATTTGTAAGGTAGGAGTAGAGTCATGAGAGTGTGAGGAGGAAGCATTAAAGAACTAGAGGACTGTGCGTTGCTATACTACTGCATGCTGCCTCGTTCATCGCTTCCTTGTAACCCATCCTTGCTTTTAATGAGCATTCATAACTATACTTCCATGAAAGATTTGTTCATTCATTTGTAAATTCATGTTTCGTTCAATATTAATTTCCAAAACCATAATTCAAATTCATGAACTCTTCTTCAGTCTTTCTTATCCAATGTCCAAATTTCACATGAATATCAAACAATAGAAAATACCATGGCTTAGGTAAGGTGGACCATAGTCCTCACAGTAACCTCCCTGTTTTTCATCATTCTAAAGAGGTCTTGTGTAGTAGATTTACCTAGTGTAAAGTGTCTTTTGAACTCTTGAGTGCTATTCCCATGAGGATTGATTAGGGCTTAAAGCAAGACAAAATCTATCACAACTTCAATCTTTTCTTCATTTATCATGTGACTTATTGGTCCAGTTATGAGGATCTTGAAGCTGTAATCCATACTGAAGGCTGAAATCTTTGGTTTTCATCAGCAACTGCATCAAGTCCTCCTGATTTTTGGCTAGCAAGGTTGTGTCATCTGTATATCTTAAGTTCTTAATATGCCTTCCTCCAATTCTAATGTAACATTCTTTTCTATATAATCCAGCTTCTGATTTTTGCACAACAAACCGATTGGATAAATATGGTGAAAGGAAGCAAACCTAATATATATCTTCCTTGATTTTAAACCATGCCCCTTTTGTTGGTTTTTGTTTTTCCCAAATGCTTTAACTATATGAATCTAAAAATCAACAGAAAGTTCATAATTTGAACTAAGACTTGGACTAGGAACCTGCAAGATGGTTCTCAGTGATCCTTGCATCCTGCTATGCTTTCTTTGTGTTATTTTAAGCTATGTGATATAATCATTCTTTGGCGTGTTTTGTTTTTGAACAGTGCAATTATTAGGTGCTGTGAGTCACACCCAATGTAGAACAGAACGAAACACCGTCCAGCACTCTTCATCCTTACAGTTATTCTTATGATTAAGCCCATTGTTGCAGCCAATGTGCCAATTATCTTGTCAAGGCTCTTCCTCTTTTTCCCGCCCCTCCACTTTACCAAACGTTTACTCCTTCCGCATTGACTGGTGATTCTTGATTAACATGTCCAAAGTACATGAGATGAAGTCTCGCTATCCTTGTTTCTAAAGGAGAATTGTGGTTGTACTATTTCTAAGACAGACTGGTTTGGTCTTTGGCAGTCCAGTCTTTTCCATATGCAACACCAGCTCCTTTCTTCAAATGTACCATTTCTACACCTGTCTTCTTTATTATGTGCAACTTCCATTGCATACATCATGGCTGGGTCAGCAGCATCACAGGCCTTAAAGGAACATCCTTGCTCTTCAATATTTTGACGATGTGGGGTGCAGCAAATGTAACCAATGCAGTGTGTCCTTTGAGCTCGTGACTATTGCTTCCTTCAGCACTGACAGCAAATCCAAGCAAGACACAATCCTTGACAATCTGTTGGTTTACTTGAGAGGATTTTGATCTTCTCCACACGGAGTTGTATCCATACTGAAGACTGTAATCTTTGAGCTACATTAGAAAGTGCTCCTCACTTTGAGCAGCAACATATATGTAACCTGCATAAGATAGGTTCTTAATAATTCTTCCTTTAATCCCAATGTCATATTCTTCTGCATATAATCTAATTACTCTGATGATTCATTTATCATGCAGATTGAATAATTATGATGAAAAATACAACAATAAATCACACCTTTTCTAATTTTAAACCATGCAGTTACTCTTATTTTGTTCACACAACTGCCTTGTTACCCATGAACAACTTCCACATCAACACAAAAATATTTTCTGGGGTACTCATTCTTCTCAAATGTATCCATAGTTTGTTCTGATCCACAGAACCTTTACTTGGTCAATAAAGCACAAGTCAATATGTTTTTGATATTCTCTGCTTTTGTTCAAGATCTATCTTTAGTCAACAATGATATTCCTTGTCCCATTTTCTATTCTGAATCCAGTCTAAACCTTCTACCAGTTGTCATAGTAACTGCCCTCCCAATTTCTTGTACAAGATGAGTGAGCAATTGCAATACTTGTTCAACCTGTTGAAACATATCCATCACTGTTCCAAGTATTCCTGGAGCCCTGTTTTTGGCGAATGTTTTCAGGGAAGCTTGGACTTCTTCTGTAAGTATCTGTGGTTCTTACTCACAAGCTGCTTCTTGAAAGGGTTGAATGTTGACTAGGTCTTTTTTAATGCAGTGATTCTGTGAATTTTCCTATTTTTAAAATGCTTCTTTCACTAGTCATTATTTTAAAACCTTTAAATATTGCAACTCAAGGACTGAATATTTCCCTTAACTTTTCCATTTTATGATATTTTGAATGTATTCTCTGTTATTCCTTATTTCCCCTTTTTTAACTCTAAGTCTTTGCACATATCATTTTATATTTTCCTTTGTGTCCTCAAAGTATCCTGTGAAATTTTCTGTACAACTCTTTGACTATATTATTTCTTCCATTTCCCTTGGTTACATAAAGAGTAAAAGCAAGTTCATTCTTATACACAGTTTATTTTTTTCTTTTTTCCTGTATTTTTAATGAATGCTTCCCTCTCTTCATACAGGAGCCCTGGGGGGGGGCAGTGTTAACACATTGGCTGAGATCCACCTGTTTGGCAGTTCAAAACCACCATCGCAATGAGGAAGCCAGACTGGGTTTTCTCCTCCCATAAACAGTTAGTCTCAGAAAAACTCAGGGAGTCTCTATTGGTCACCATTGACTAGATGGCAGTTGAAGCTCTTTTCATATATGATGCTCTTAATCCATCACATCAATTGTCATGTCTTTCGTCATTAGAATTCAATGTGTCAAATATCCTTTTAAAATGTTCTTGAAAAGACTTCGCTAAGGGAGTAATAAGAGAGCCAACAGACTAGGAAAACATGTCAAGCAATGACACAACAGACAAAGACCTTATTGCGAAAATCTATGACACATTCTAGTCTAAAATAAGGAAAAAAGAACAAATATCCCATTGATGAGAGGAACACAAGACCTGAACAGAAGTTTCACAAGGGTGGAAATTCAAATGACCAGCAAAAATATGAGAAAATGCTTCTGATCATAAGCCATCAGGGAAATGCAAATTAAAACAACTATGAGATACCATCTGAAACTCTCAGAAATAGCCCAATTCAAACAACAACAGCAAAATGAGAAAGTAACAAGTGTTGGAGAAAATGCTGTAAAATAGGAACACCTATCCACTGCTGATGGTCCTGTAGATATATGTGCAGCCATTATGGAAATTGATAGGATAATACCTAAAACAAATGGAAATTGAGTTACCGTGTGTGTTAGTCTGGGTAGACTAGAGAAACAAATCCATATATATACTCACATATATAAGAGAGCGTTTTATATGAAGGGTAATTTTATGTTAAGGAAGCATCCCGAGACAGTCCAGTCCAAGTCTAAAAGTCCAATAATAGACCAGATGTCTGATACCAATTTAAAAAGTCCTCTTCAGACTCATGAAACACATGAAATGGTGCCAAATACAGGATGATCACAGGCCCAAGCGTAGAAAGTCTTTGGATTTAGAGGCATTGTAAGCACTCAGTCCTGGAAGGGGTTTTCATGTGGCTTCTCTAGTACGCAGGGTACAGGGTCTATCAGCCTGGCGCCACATTCTTGTCAGTAGAGTGCCCAAGGGAGTGAGTCCAGAGAGAGTGTGTCTCTTGGCTCCAAGGAGGAAAATACAGGAGTTCCCAGAATTCTCAGGAGGAGATCATGCCCTAACAGAGACCTCATTGGTTCTATTTTGATTTACAGACCAGACTCCACTATTTGCTATTGTCTCAAATTGACACCAGATTATGTAATAATCACCCCATGTGACCCAGCCATCCCCCTATTGAGCATATATCCCAAAGATGTAAGAAACAGTCTACGACCACACATTTGTGCTCCAATGTTCATCGCAATGCAGTTCACAATTGCAAAACATATGAAGCAGCCTAAATTCCCATCAGCTGATAATTGGATTAAAAAAACTCCAGTTAAAAAAAAGGCAAAAAAAAAAACCCTCCAGTAAATACATACAATGGAGTAGTATGCATCACACACACACAAACACAAAAACCAACAAACAATCCATGAAGCACAGTGACACTTGGGAAGAGTTGGAGGAATTTATGCTGAATGAAGTAAGTCAAGCAGAAAAGGGTAAGTATAACCTGAGTCCACTGAGGTAAGCTTTAAAAGCACAAGGGGTAGAGGGGAGAAGGCACTAAGTATATATGTTCTCAGGATGAGTTTCGGGCACTCTGGCAGTCTTCGAACCCAACCCAGTGATGCATATGGCAGCCCACTAAAAAGGAGTGTTGGGGGGAGAATATGGATAATGGGGGAATAGGAGGGCACTAAATGCACACAGAGGGAAGGCATTTTTTGTGTCTCCAGGGGAAAGCAAAAAAAAAAAGGGGGGGGGGACAGATCTCAAGTTGCAATGCCAAGCTTCAAGGGCAACATACCAGCACGAAGCAGCAAACTATAGGAGAAACTGGTACGCAACCACAGAAGTAACCAGATTTTGACATGAAATGTTGAGAAAAATTTGCATCAAAAATTTGCATCAAAACATCAAATACAACGCGATGCATGTGCTTTTGGTAAACAAAAGCGGTCTATGTTTCAGTCCCTTGGTGTTAGTTGGCGTTGTTAATATGCATTGTTTAAAACTTTTGTAGATGTTGCCCCAAGTGTTTTGCTATAATTTTCTTAGTCTTTGCGGCTTTCTGTACTGCTTTCATATAAAATATGGGTCCTAAGAAAGACATTTTTAAAAGAATCATCATGATTCAGAACTGTTTAAACATGCAATGGATATTGTTGATGATAATATAGTAAACCCTTTTAGAAAACAGTTAAGGAAATGCGAAGAGTAGACCACATTAGACTGATTTTGTTAGAGGAAGCCAACCTAGTCTTGTGAGAAAAGAAAGGAAAGAAGAGTAAAGTCTTCTGAAAAGCAACTACCAGTTGTTTTTAAGGAAGGGAATTTTCCTTTCAGACAATGACTCTCTCACCATATCTCCTCTGCACATCCATGTCCAGAGATCCAGATCCTCATCAATCTCAAGGTATGGGCCACACTACAGTGGTCGGAGTGGTGATACTGGGAGGGTGGAGGGATGATGGAATAGAACGGGGAAGCAAATTTCAGGGATCTACATATAACCTTCTCCCTGGGGTATGGACAACAGGAAAGTGAGTGAAAGGACATCTTCGACAGTGTTCAATATGAAACAGTAATAACAGTTTGCAAATTATTAAAGGTTTGTGGGGGAGCAAAGGATAATATGGGGAGCTGGTACTGGGGGCCAAAGTGGAGGGAGGATTCTTTGAGAGTGATGATGGCAAGAAGTGTGCAAATATGGCTTGCATACAATTGATGTATGTATTGATCATGATGGGAGTTGTATGAGCCCCCAATGAAATGATTTATTTTAAAAAAAGAGGGGGAAAGAGGAGCTTATGCCAAGGGCTCAAGCAGAAAATATTTGGAAATGAATATGGCAATATGTGTACAAATATGCTTGATACAAATGATGTACTAAATGTTATAAGAGCTGTAAGAGCCCCCAATAAAATCATTGGGAAAAAATCCTTTTTAAATGTTGTGTTTCTTATTTAGTTATATTTTTTTAACACTGACCTTATTTACCTTGACATTTCTGTGGAATATTTTGTATAAAAAATCAAGGTCACTGTAACAACTTAGTGATCAAGAACAGATTAATCGTTTTCCAGTTATTTCTTATGGGAAAAATTGATACGGAACCTGGCTGCATCACATCTCAATGGTCCGTCTAGAACAGATTAGGATCGAGGTCCGGGGTTCTACTGTGACAGAAAGGTCCACAGGGCCTGCCGCAGCTCTGGCTACTTCAACTGCCTTTCCCAAAAGAGTGTACTATAGAGGAGAGCATGGAAGATACTGCCCAGGGCGACTGCTGGGTCTGCCAAGACCACACAGAAGAAAATTAAGAGGGAGGGGGGAGAGAGAGCGAGGAAGAGGGGAGATTGCAACCCAGCCCATCAAGTTTCTAGGAGGACATTCATACATGGAGCAGCCAATGCTCAGAAAGGACCATGGGGATGGCCCCATCATGGGAGGTGATACCCCTTCACTGACTCACAGGGCTATAGTGGGCAGAACTGGAGACAGAGTGAGAATTGTGCCCAGTCTGGTCTTCCCAACACTGGAGTGAAACATGAAGGCAGTGCAACAGAACAGGAAAGGGGGAAAAAAGCAATGAAGTGCCAGAGGAAACTTGAAAATAGACCTGGGAATCAGTGGGCAGGGCAGGGCACTTCACCACATCCCATTGGAAAACATTCTGAAGGGTTATCAGACAGACTTGAAACTATGTATAGGGTTTTACTTTTTTATTTGTTTTATTTTTTCCCATGTTTATTCACATAGAATAGACAGAATAATAGATCCCAAGGAGAAAACAACAGGACTGAAGGCTCTGGGGTGGCATGGGAGAGGAGGAAGTGGGAAAAAGTGAGGGAGGAGCCAACAAACCCATGGAAAAGGAAACAATAAAAGTTCTAAAAGGAAGGAAGATGGAATGCCTGATGCATTTTGATCAAGTGCAATATAGCTGATATAAATCATTGAGCGTTCAATGAAGGTCAAACGTGACAGTGGACAAAAGACCTAGAAGAGAAAATAAGTTTAAAGAGTTATAGATATAGGCATTCATATAAATAAATATATTAATATACAGTGATAGAAATATAGGCCTATGTGCATATATCATTGTTAAGCATTACATTAGCAGATGGGCATTGGACCTCTAATCAAGTACATCCTCAATGCAAGAACATTTTGTTCAAATAATCTGACATTCTGTGATACCTTGCCAAGAAGATGGCTGAAGTCAAAATATGTACATAAGCATATGTAAAGAATGCTGATGG
This sequence comes from Nesogale talazaci, assembly GCA_004026705.1. Taxonomy (NCBI): domain Eukaryota; kingdom Metazoa; phylum Chordata; class Mammalia; order Afrosoricida; family Tenrecidae; genus Nesogale; species Nesogale talazaci. Next base: position 171,576 of record PVJH01002041.1, read on the forward strand.
TGCTGGGCTATTTAAAGAAGTAGTGTCTAAGTCTTAAAAACTTGAAGATAAACAAGCTGCCATATAGCAGGTAAGCAACAAAGCCCACGTGGAGGAATCACATCATGTGTGTGATCACGAGATGCCAATGTGCTAAGGTATCAAAGCAATCCCCCCAAATACAAATATCTTGATGCAAACCATGGGGGTTGGAGTGGAGATCCAAAGCCCATCTGTAGATAATTGGATGTTCCCTCACAGAAAGGCTACAAGGAAAGAACTAGACAGGCAGTTGCTGCACAACATCATTGGAACACACAACATTCTTCTTGTTCTTTAACACTTCCTCCTCCCCCACTATCATGATCCAGTTCTACCTTACAAATACAGTGAGGCCAGTGCATGTACATTGGTACAGGTAAGAGCTCTCAACACAGAGAATCCAGGACAGATAAAGCCCTCACAAACTTAAATGGAAGTAGTGATACCATGAAAGTAGTACGTTGGTGGAGAAAGAAGGGCCAGAAACATGGAACCAACTACAATGACCCATGTATAATCATCCCCTGCTCCACCCCGGGGGGTGAACAATAAAGTAGGTGAAATGACACAGTGGACAGTGTAAGATATGAAAATAATAATAATTTATAATTTATCAGGGGTCCATGAGGGTGGGAAAGGAAGGGGAAAAAGAGCTGCTGATACCAAGGGCTCAAGCACAAAACATTTTGGAAATGGTGATAAATATGTACAAATTTGCTTGATGCAATTAATGTATGAATTTTTATAGGAGTTGTGCCTAGTAAGTTGATGCATTAATTTTTAAGATCTCCTTGAAATTCAGGTGGGACATACTTGAGGTCATATTTTGGCTCTCATGGATCTATTTTAATTTTTTTCAGCTTTAGCCTGAACTTATAGATGAGCATATGATGGCCTGTTCCATAGTTGGGCCCTCTCCTAGTTTTAACTGCCTATATTGGATTTCTTCATCATTTTTACCAGAGATGCAATCAATTTGACTTCTGTTTAAGTCCATATGTATAGCCACTGTTAGTGTTATTCATCATTTGTGATGAGGTCATTTATCTTGCAAAATTTTATCATATGATCTCTAGCTTTATTTCTTTCAACAAAGACATATTTTCCAGCCTTGTTCCTTGTTCTTTGTTTCCAAATTTTTCATTCCAAACATCAATACTTGCCAATGTACCTTGATTGCATGTCTGATCAATTTCAGACTGAATGCATTGGTAAAATTCATCACTCCTACTCATTCACAATGATATGATTTTTTTGTTTTTCCATTCGTGATCTCTGATCCCTTCGACATCTCGTGAACGCGAAGGTTGGTGTGCTTCTTCCATGTGGGTTTTGTTGCTTCTGAGCTAGATGACCGCTTGTTTATCTTCAAGTCTTTGGGACCCTAGATATTATATCTTTTGATAGCTGGGCTCCATCAGTTTTCTTGAGCACATTTGCTTATGGACCCACTTTGTCTTCAGTGACCGAGTCGGGAAGGTGAGCATCATGGAATGTCAATTTAATAGAACAAAGTATTTTTTGCATTGAGGGATCACTTGACTGGAGGCCCAAAGTCCATCTCCTAACTTATTGCTAGACCTATAAATATATGTACATAGATGTAGTTCCCATCCTCATATATAAATACATTTATTTAGACCTCTAGAAATGCCCTTTGCCTCCTACTTCTTGCTTCTAATTCCTTTTACTTTCCTCTTGTCCCACTATCATGCTAAGCCATCATTTGTGTTTCAGTAATTTCTCATGGTACTTTGCCCTTGATCAAGCCTTGTCAGTCCTACTAAACCCTATTCACCACTGATTTTGGATCATTGCTCTTCCTTTGTTCCTGGGTTTGTTTACACCTCTTCCTTTCCCTAACCTCTTTATCCCCTGTCCCTCAGGAACATTTTGTTCCATTATTTTCTTCTCCAGATTGTTTATCCAGCCTATCTTATAGACCGGTGAAGAAAATAACAATGTGCACAAAAAGAAGACACAGCAAAACAAGGCAACAAAAGAAACAAAGCAGCAAAAAAAAAAAAAACCCAATGACAAAGTAGAATAACCTGTAATAGTTCAAGGACTGTTTGCCAACTAAAAAGGAGGTGGGGTGGGGAGAAATGTTCAGTGTGGGAACTGGACATTAATGCACCCAAAGGGAGGGTTTTGTCTATATCTCCATAGGGAAAGGGGGACCCGATTTCAACCTGGTGCTACAAGATGTGAATGTAATATACTGGCATGAAGTAGGGAACCAGTAGAGAGGACTGAGGGGCCAGCCCCAATCCCAACTATGTGGACAGCTGCCTCTCTCCCTCAGAAGCATTTACTTCAGAAGACAGCATTGAAGCTGCAGCGCAAAGAGAAGAACGTGTGTGATGAGAGCACACAGGAGCAAATGGAAGGGGACGAAGTGAGACTAGAGAAGAACCTGGCCCACCAAGCCTTGAGGATGAGATCCCTGTTGAGAGCAGCCAATCCACAGAGAAACCATATGCTTGGCCCCAATATGAGACCCATAGCCCTACTGGAGACAGCACTCTTTGAACTGTAGCCCTACAAGGAACAGCACTGGAGACAGATTGGGAATTGCACCTGATCTGACCCCACCACATTAAGGCAAAACACTAAGGGCATGCAACAGCAAGGAAGTTCCGAGGGAGTACCAAAAACAGACTTTGGAACCAGGGTGTGGCATCTCTTCAGACTCCACTGGAAAGCACTCCTGAAGGTCAACAAACAGTACTTGATCTATTTATAAGCATATTTTTAATAACCCACAATTCTATCTGAAAAAAGCACATTCCTCATCTGTGAAAAAATATATTAGATAATCATGTGAACACTTTGAATTTTATTAGAACACTTTGGTAGAAATTTTTTATCTCTTTCCTTGAATATACTTACCAGTACATGCTATACTCACTCAATTTGTTAGGATTGTGGTAATTAAGAAGGGTCCTTGATGGTGCAGGGAGTTAAGCACTGTGTTGCTAATAAAGAGGTCATCACATTCACCAGACTTACAGGAGGAAAAAAATAAGACAGTTTTCTACCCTCAAGATTTGTGGCCTCAAATCCAGTGGAACACTTCCTTGTCCAATATAGTCAGTATGTCTTGGAATTTATTTGATAGCAATGGGGTTTGGGGTTTATAGTAATTAATCAATTTTAATTAAAAACTATTACTCTGGAGATATTGGAGGTTTCAATAGTTCAAAGACCAAACATTTCTATTTTGAACACAGACCTCTGAGCAATTTTGTTTTCCAGAATGGATTTTTAAAAAGTTTTTATTGTGATTTGGGTGAAAGGTTACAGAGCAAATTGGCTTTCTATTCAAAAACTCATACACATTTTAATTCTTGACATTGCAATGACCCCCAAATAACAACCATCTTCCCCTTCCCTACTGTGTTTATCATTCCCACTCCTCTTTCCTACACTTCCCTGCTTTCTGAACATTACCCATCGGTACCTGCTGCTTTTTTGATCTCTTATGGTTGGGTATTCTAAGGAGTAGGTACATACCTCCCTGGTATTTTTGCGTATCTCACTGCAGTTTGACTGAAAGTTGTGCTATTGGAATTAATTTGCTTTCAAGCTTCTTCAAGTTTGTATCATAACAGCAGCCTTGAATTAATAATATATATAATTTGAATTTTGTTGCTCATTTTTCTCCCACTGTGTAAAGGATTTCCTATTGTGTTTCCTTGTAGAACGTCTGCAGTGGTAACCAGTCACTCTCTACTTCTTCTGATCTCTGGATTGTGAAGGCTGGACTTTACGTGGTCCATTAGAACCTTGGAGAAATAATCTCTTTGTGTTTTTAATTTCATCCTCTCTTTGCTATCTGGAGAGAAAGACCACTGGCTGCACTTTGGAGAGCTGCTTATAAACTTTTAAGACCCAGCAAGGTACGGAGCATTTTCTTTGTGGATTGTGCTTTATCAATTGACCTTGTTTCTTGAAACCATAGTCCTGAAGTCTCAGGCTCAGTGACTTATTCTGTCAAGGTGTTTGGTTCTTACTAAAGTTTTCATAACTTGGTCTACTGTACATTTTCATATGCATGGCCATATTTGTAGTCCATATCAGTACCCTAAAAAAAACAACCACTTAGCCAATTCCAACTCATATAGAGTTGCTGAGACTTATAAATCTTCAGGGGAGCAGGGAACCTCACCTTCCTCCCAAAGAGTAACTGGTAAGTTTGCCCTTAGGAGACCAACATTTACACAGCATGCGGCCCTTCCCCCACAGGACTACTTATATGTGAACACATATGTAGAAATAACTTATGTCAAAAATATTCATGGGTGTGATTCCATTCATCTTTCCAATCTTGTTTAATTGGTGTATATACTTATGCATACACTTTTAGATTATTTTAGCCCCGCTATTTGTGTAGGTAATAATACTTAACTTTGTTATCCTTAACTAATATTTCTCTTGTCCTTAACTAATATTTCTCTCAATGGTTTATTTTGATATGGACATTTTGCATTGACCTTTTAAATATGTATTGCTTTCAACCAATTTAATATGTGTCTACTTTCTAGTTGGTATTTTATCTTCCTTTCCCTTTCCACTCCAGATAACCTTCAAAACTGTTTATTTTTGTGTGTAAATCTTCTGTTGACTTTTTACATTAGTAGTCTTATGCAATATTTGTCCTTTTTTGGTTGAATAATTTCACTCACCAAAATGTCCTCATGTTTCATTAATGTTATGGACTCCTCCACCCCATATCCATTGTATTCTTAAACAATTTGTATTGATTTCATTGTGAACATGTATCATAGTTTATCATCTCATCTTTTGTTGAATATTTACATGTTTCCATGTCTTTTACATTGTGAATAATATTGTGATGAGACTGTATCTCTTTATGTTATGGAACTAATATCACTAAGATATATACTCAGTAGTGAGTTTGAGAAATCATAAGGTATTACTATTTCTAACTTGTTAGTGAAGCAAAATACTATCTTCTACAGTGTCTGCATCATTTTATAGTCCTTTCGTGAAGGATTTATTATTTATTGTTTATTTGAGCTTTATTATTAATGTCTGGGGGAGATGATATCTTATTGTTGCCTTGATATGCATCCCCCTAATGGAATATGCAGATATTCCTTGAAAGAAGTATAACCAGAATGCTCCTTAGAAGCAAAGACTTTATTTTGCAAACATTGTACATATTATCAGAAGGGCATCATATTTGAGTGTTCAATGAAAGAAAATATAAAACCCCCAACTGGACAGATTGCCACAGTGGATGCTACAGTAGGATCAAGTACAACCGCATTTCTTCGGACAGTGCGGGACCAGGTAGTGTTTCCGATCTAGGGTTGCTATGCATCTAAATAGTCTCAGTAGCAACTGACAACAACAACGATGAAGGATCATAAGTGATTCTTTCTTTCTTGACCACCTAAATGTTTTCTTTGTTAAGGTGCCGATTGATGTATTAGGATTCTCTAGATAAGCAAAATCAGAACACTTAGGGGTATATATGTTTGTATAACAAAAAAAGGAATTATAAAAGCAAAGCAGCCCAAACAAAAGTAAAGGGTTGTCAGTTTGGCTCAAGTCCATAGGTCAGATAAATGTTGAAAATGGTTTTTCCAACTTACTAGCCACTAGGTCCAAATGGCAGAGAAGCAGAGACTAGGAAGTTAAGGTGGGTTGAAGGCTAACAGAGGTCAGTAATAATGTGGCAAAGCAAGTCATGATGGAACTTCACTGTGTGGCAATGCCAGCTGGCAGCATAGTATTTCAAAGTGAGAGAATTCACCCCAAAGGCAACATGGCATAGCAAGGTGGTATGGCGTTGCATGGCACGAAGTGGCCATGCTGGGGTGATGCACAGGTGGTATGGCACACATGGCGAAGCAAGGCAACTGGCTCAGTTTCCCTACTTTTTCTCCATTGCCTGGGAACTCCACCATTCTGTTTCATAACTCTGTCTCTTACATTGAGGAAATTCATTTTACAGGGATCTCAGGATCCAATGGATTTGCTCTACTAATAGCTATCCGGGAACAGAGGTCGAAGATGTTTTAAAGGTCTGCGTTATCTAGTTTTTCTTCTGCTGCTTGTGGGTCTTTCATTATGTTTGATCTATACCACTTATTAGAGTCCTTAAGGGAGTCCCTCACAGAATCAGCAGTAAAGAGATCAAAAGATGAGTTGTGTTGTTAGGTAAATCTGCTGTTCCTTAGAGTATTGAGAAGCAAGGATATTTCTTTGAGGGCTAAGGTGCACCTCCCCCATGCCATGGTATTTTCAGTATTCTCTTATGTATACGAAAGTTGGAAATTGAAAAAACGAAGACATAATGAGGGTGGATGCATTTGCATTGTGCTGCTGGAGCATAATATTGAAAGTGCCATGGACGGCTGAAAGAACAGACAATTCTGTCTTGAAAGAAGTATGGCCAGGATATTCCTTGGAGGCAAGGGCAGCAATGCTTAGTCTTACATACTCAAGAAATGCTGTCAGGCGAGACCACCCCTGGAGAAGTAAATCACATTTGGTAAAATGAAGGGCAGTTAAAATGAGGAACAGCCTCAGGGAGATGGATTGATACTGTCACTGTCACAATGGGTTCAAGCATAGGCAAAATTGTGAGGATGGCAAGGGACCAGGCAATGTTTCATTCTGCTGTATATAAAGGTTGTTATGGGTCTAACAGATTTGGCATTAACTAACAACCGCAGCAGCAAAAACAACAATGTTTGTCCCTATTTTTTTTCTTTAATGATCTTTATACATTTAAGTTTTGCATTAAGAAATTTGATTACTCTTGAGTTAATATATATATAGATAGATATATAGATAGCTTCTGTTTCATTTTTCAGCAAATAGACATCCAGCTTGCCAGCACCATCTATTAAAGTATAATAGTTTCCAAAAGAAATCTGTCTTGAAAGAAGCATAGCCAGAATGTTCCTTAGAGGCAAAGATGGTGAGATTTCTTTCATGTATTTTGGACAGGTTGTCAGGAGAAACCATTCTCTGGAGAAAAACATCATTCAGAGTAAAAATCAAGGGGAAGAGAGAAAGAGGAATGTTCCTGACAAGGTAGACTGACACAGTGGCTACAACAATGGATTCAAACATAAGAACAATTGTTAGGGTGTCATAGCACCAGATAGAGTTTCTCTCTGTGGTACAGGGCTCTACATGCATCAGAACTGATTTTTCAGCAAGTAAGGACAATAACCTCTTTACCATTCAGTGGATTTTACATTTTTGTAAAAAAAAATCAGCTGTCCATAGATGGATGGTTTTACATCTGGATTAAAAATCCTTAACCAGTGGTCTATGGGTGGGTGTGTCGGTCAGGGTTCTCTTAGAGAAATAAAACCAGGACACTAGTAATTCTCTTTATATATTTATATAGAGAGAAGGGTGTATAAGATAAGAAAGAAACAGTTAACGATCTATAAAAGAGTACAAATTGCTCACTGCAACTCACTTGCATGAGACAGCTAGTAAACTGGCAGTCCTTCAAGTCTTGCGGGCCACTGGGTAGCCCTCTGTAGAGCAATTCAGGCTATCTGGTCACAGGCAGCAAACAGCAGAGCAGGTCACCAACAGTCAGCCAGATGACAGAGTCTGACAGTCCCCAGCTCAAGAGATGTATATCTCAGGAGCGTGGCGAAGTAGGGCTTGAAGGAACATCAACTCACAGCTCCACAGTCCACGATTAGGTGTCCCACAGGTAGTGCTGCTTGGAGGTCGAGGCACAGTACGAACAAGGCAGCTGTCTGGTCCGACGATCCAAAAGCAAGAGAGCAAGGGCAGAGATTGCCAAGCCTTTTTTTTATTTCTGCCCTTCAATTGATCGCGTGTGTTCACTGACCATGTCACAACAGACCTACCTATCATCTTTGGCCATGTTTGCACCACAAGCTTACCTATAACAATCCACCCCTTGCCAACGTGGCATCTGTACACAATTATTTAGCCATATAAAATTTACAGACATCAATGAAATCAAACGTAATTAATATCAAATATCTATCATACATATGAATGAGAACAGACTGTGGTCAATTGTAGCCGATATCCATGAACAAAGAAAAGGTATTCAATAAGCTCATATACATGAAATACATGAACATGTTCATGAAAATACATGAACAATGACAAACATCACTTTTGCAATTGATCACATGGTTGTAACTGATAGGTAGAACTTCCTTCTTCTACTATCCATTCCGTATTACCTTTTCCCTCAACAATCACTTCAGCTGGTTGTGGCTTTTTGCTTGGTGGGGTGACCCAGACCTTCATTCCTGAGGTGTCCAGGTCATTAGATGTCCTGTCATGATGGGGTTGCTGTAATTTACCATTTACTTTTATCACAGGGCATGGTAGCACTAAAAGTCAGCCTATGGGATCTCCTGGATTCCAAACATATTCGTCTTTACCCCCATTATGTAATACCAGTCCAAATTCTTCTTGGTAATCTGGGTCAGGCACACCACACAGTACAGTGATGCCCTTCCTGATCTGTTGATCCAAAGGCATGAGAAGCCCAAACTGGCCAGGGGGCATTCTCAGCTTCCAGTTCAGTGGAATCCGCACTGTGTTTCCAGTGGGAGAGTTCCTTCCTTCGGGACCAGGACCTCCAATCCCGAAGAACATAGGGTTGCTGGGACAGGAAGCAAAAATGTTCCAAGTGGGTCACTAGAAGTAATAGTGAGTGGTGCCACTCCAGTTTCCACCCCTTGGTTCCTGGACCCATGAATCCTGGCTATTGGAGACACAGCACCATATATTGGCCACTGGTTTAAAGCGTATACAGCTTCCTGGAGAACACTTCCCAAGCCTCGCAAGTGGTTGTCAGGTAGTTTGCATCGCAGCTGTGTCTTCAGGAGCCCATTCCATTGTTCTAACAAGCCAGATGTTTCAGGATGACGAGGAACATGATATGACCAGTGGATTCCATAGGCATGGGCCCATTGCCGCACTGAATTAGCTGTGAAGTGAGTTCCTTAATCTGAAGCAATGCTATGTGGGATGCCATGCCACTGGATGAGGTATTCTGTATGTCCACGAATGGTTTTGGCAAAAGCATTGTGTGCAGGGAAGGCAAATCCATGTCCAGAATAGGTATCTATTCCAGTCAGAACAAAACACTCCCCCCTCCAGGATGGGAGTGGTCCTATATAATCAACTTGCCACTGAGTTGCCGGTGGATCTCTCTGAGGAATGGTTCCGTACCTTGGACTTAATTTTGGTTTCTGCTGCTGGCAAATAGGGCACTCAGCTGT